>CM067270.1:1200000-1662500 GCA_033220335.2 Troides aeacus
TTGTAAAGGGTGTCTGGCGGCAGATTTATATTTTAAAAAACGAATATCTCAATAAGTTATAAACAGTGCGGAGGGAAGGTGGTGTCATTAGAATCACCGATCGTGCGGATTTCTTAGTCACGATGTCGCAGTGGTCGGGTGAGCATCGCGCGTTCGCTATTGTAGCATTTTTCAAGAGTAACGATTCTTACGTACTCGCTCGCCGACAGTTTTGTTCACATTTCAATATTCGACGGATAGGCGATGGGCCGAGTGTGAATTTAATTCGTTCGTAGGTGGAGAGGTTCCGCGCAACTGCTTCGGCTATGAACACACCACGGCCAGGACCTAGTCGATCGTCAAGGACCCCCGAAAACATTGAACTGGTTGAACGCAGTTTACGTGAAAATGCACGACTTTCGATACGGAAAAGGGCAGCTTCACTGGGACTTCCAAGAGCAATTGTGCATGAAATTTTGAAAAAAGATATGAAGTTTCATCCTTTTAAAATTCAAATAATTCAAGAATTGAAAAAAAATGACTTTGCGTCACGCAAATTTTTTTGTGAAACCATGTTGAATGTTTTCGCACTGTGAATTCCATTTTTTGGAGCGACGCGGCTCATTTTCATTTAAACGGACACGTAAACAAGCAAAATTGCCGTTACTGAGCTCTAAGAACTCGCAATCCTCGACTGAAGCACCAAAAACCATTACATTGCCCAAGGGTAACTGTTTGGTGCGCTTTATCCACGAATGGGATAATCGGACCATTTTTTTTTTGAAAATGTACGGGGCCAAGCGATGAATGTCAATGGTGAGAATTATCGGCTCATGATTTCGAATTTCTGTTTGCCGAACCTGCGAGCTCATTCATCATTCTCATCACACACGTGGTTTCAACAGGATGCGGTACAGGTGCGACCGCACACACGGCCAGAGCTTCGATGGATTAGTTGCGAGAAAATCTCCCTCAAAAACTGATTAGTCGCTTTGGGGACATCCCGTGGCCACCGAGGTCACTCGACCTAACTCCAATGGATTTTTTTTTGTGGGGCTACCTCAAATAGAGAGTTTACGCCAACAATCCGCGAACTGTTGTGGACTTAAAAGAAAATATTCGGCGAGAAATCAGCGCAATTGAACCAAGTTTACTGCAGCGTGTGGCACGGAATACAAGGCTCCGTTTCGAACAGTGTGTGCAACAGGATGGAAGACATTTGGATGACATTATCTTTAAAAAATAAAATCCGCATTTGTACTCTATCTTTTAATACTTTTAGTAAAATTATATGTCAAACATATTATTTTTTATTTAGATTTGAAACCATAAATCTGCCACCAGACACCCTGTATGTCTTACCATCAGGTAAACATATCACTCATCTCGTGGTTTTGTTGAATGAAAAAAAGATTATTTGTTGTGCATAATTACTTTTTTTCAATTTTGCATATAATCAAAATGGTTGAATGGAACTGAATAGCCACCGCAGACAATACAAGGTATCGCTGAATACACTCGACGCACAACATCCGGAAACGAAACGCCATCGGAGCGCGAACGGGAAGGAGCAATGGACTGAAAACTCGGATATTGTTCACATTGAAATGAAAAACCTCCTTATATATAGAAAAAAATGTAGATAAAGTAGTGAGTAGAGAGCCGTCGAGTAAGAGTTCACGTGATAGACAGTGTTCACTACCTCTTATGGTAACAACTGAGTAGTAGCAGTGGGAACTTTAAGTATTTTCTTACGTTGAAAAAGGATAGGTTCTCTTAAATTCTTAAATATTCTATAAATTCTTTCATCATCAGTTAACTCAATGTTAATTTTTTTGTTGCTAAGAATATGTTTTTTTTGGTTGTATAGTAAACGACAAAGCCATTACACTCATGAATAAAAGAAAAGAGTTCATATAAATATTGTTATAATGAAAATTTGAAAATGAAGTTCATTCGCAAACGAAGGCATCATCATCATCATCAACTGATAGATGTCCCCTGCTGGACAAAGGCTTCCCCTAAAGATTTTCATATCGATCGGGTAGGAATTCATAGGGGGATTTGGGCCATTTCCCACCACGTTGGCCCAATGCGGGTTGGTGGGAACCAGAGTCTCGTTTGGTGATTAGCACAAGCGCTCGTAGCCTGAGATATAAGATGTCAAGTCTAATTACCCCAGTTATTACACTAGCTACAACGCCCTCTAGACCGGAAGACAATAATGTTTGCACACGATAGTACCTAGACGGTTTCCGATAACAGAGACCGTATAAAGTCTAGCAGCAGAGTAAAACATAAGTTTTTGCCTTGAAACTATAAGCCAGTACATCAATTGAAAGGGGATGAAGATATCCCAGCGGATATATCACAAAACATATTTCAACCAATAATTTTTTTTCCTTTTTTATCGATAACAGGATCTACAAAGTTAGGACAAATAAGGGAATCTATCGCGAGCAAGAAATATTTCTTCCCGTGTGTTGTTATAATATTGTCGTCGCCATCACGAAGGGTGTTGAAAAAGTTAACACTCCTGCGACTCCCTTTTGGGGAAGAAAAGTGAATTCCATTCTTAAAGGACCTCTAAATATCAAAAGCTTTACCAAATTTTGAGTTTATCAAATAGTTTCGGAGATCTCGTGATCAGTCAATGTATCTCAGGATATCTTCTATATAATAATAGTACCAAGATCTTTTCAAACAAGATGGCGGCACCATAAACAATAGATCACGCTATCGTTTATCATAGCTCAAATCCTTATATGGATCGTAGATTTTGTGTACATGGCCTTTGTTCAACAAGTCATTACGGAGTATACAATATCCATCAACTGGATCTCGCTGGATCTTCGTAATACTGCTGGACTTAGTTAACTTGCTGTGTACTTTAAATTGCTCTGCTCATTATCAAGAGCGGCATAATGCTGCATGCGGGCCTCACACACCACCTTCTGGACTCCTACAAATCTAATTATTAATTCTTTATCGACGTGATGATCTTTGGGGGAGACCAATGTCCAGCAGTGGGCGTCTATCAACTAATGATGATGATGATGATGGTCCACTTAGTTTAAATACCATTTGTGGTAGTTCTTTATTACCAGAGTATCTATTGGGCCCGACAAACGTTACTGTGGCAGTAAGAAAATATTACTATGTTACGGTTTGAAAGGCGCTGTAGCTAGTGTAATTCATTATTGGGGTAATGAGACTCAACATATAAGACGACGAGCGCAATGTGGTGCACTATATCCTTACTAACATCCTTACTACTGCGACGCTGTTATGATACAAATATCATTTATCATAACCTTATGACGTCTGACGCCCTAATCAGTTCAGGTGAACATGACGGTGATAAAGGCGAGTGAAACAGAGTAGATACCTGGTAATTTCCCGGGCGTGTCTACGCATGTTTTAACATGGCAGCTGCAGAGAACGGAAGCACGGCCTCCAGCCGCCGGAAATTGGTCCAACGATCCGTAACATGAGCAACACGCCGCGATATGTTAACACGAGGTATTTTAACAGTTTTAAAGTTATTATCATTGTACGGGGAGAGGCTGCCGCAGGCTGTTGATGATGATGATGATGATACTTTTAAAAATATGTCACGCTTTTACTTTTACAAGACTGTTTACTGATTTTTTTGTTAATATAGTCTAACAGTCCACTTTGGTGCTATGGTAAGTGGTGATTTAATGTTTGGTGGTAAAACGCACCAATTTAAAAATTTTATGGACAGCCCTTTTTATTTTATTTTTTGGAGAGATGAGAAGAGCGGGACATTCATGGTATGGACACTGATGGTATGTCGCATATTTCTGCAGCCAAACAGTAATAACGGGACTAAGAAGTTACTGGGGTAGCGAGACTCAACATCGTACGTCTCAAGCGAAGAGCGCAATGTGGTGCACTATACACCAGACTAATTAGCTTCGCTTAATTCTAATAAAATATATATGTATATATAGGGAAAATATTGATAATACGTGGGTATTATGCATACATGTATATACAACAACTCACGGGATCCAAGACAAACTAACCTGATCGTGGTGCACCCTGCCAATGAACAAACGAGGCTTTAGCTACCACCAACCCACACTGGGCCAGCGTGGTGGGAGATAGCCCAAATGGAAGAGCTATGAGCCCTTACAAACGAAGGTCGCAGGAAGCAGTTTGAAGCGGGCAATGTATGGACGACCGATGTGGAGATCTTTGGGAGAGGCTTATGTATTGCAGTGGACGTCTTTCGGCTGATGATGATGATGATGAAAGCAGAAAAAAAGCTTTTCTGGCCGAGGATCGACGATAGGATTGGGACTTTTATATGTTGCTATGACAATATGACGATAGTTAGGATGATATTCACAGCGACTCATTCTGCTCGTTACCTTGAGACGTATGTAAAGGCTCGTTACTGTTTGACGGTAGACATAAGAGCTGCGGTGGTATCTACTCAAACCATCTCCAGGATAACACCGTCGCGAGATAAGAGCATAATTAATTTAATATGCAATTATGGGGTGAAACCTATTATAAATCACTTTACATAAATCTAAAAACGAATCGCTTTTTATGGTGAGGGCAGCAAGAAACAATGGAGCCTCATTAAAAAGGGAATCCGTTAGCGGCGGCGATTATTCGCTGCTGAAGAGCTCATGGAACGGAACCAGCAACGTCAGACTAAACCGGCTGCCTGTTACAGCGATACCGGATAAAGAGAACATGGACTTGGAAAATAACATAAAAAGAAATTAAACATATTAATCAGAATTGACTGACAATGGTGGTTGTCCAGGACTGGTCTGAGTGGAAATCTTTGGAGGAGGCCTTTGTCCAGCAGTGGACATCTTCCGGCTGATTGGATTGGATTTCCGGCTGATTTGGTGGTTGGTTTTTGTTGTCAAAAACTCCGGTGCAAAGGGCGCTGTGGCTAGTTTAAATACCGGGGTAAGAGACTTTACATCTTGTGAAGGTAAGAAGCACAATTTGGTGCACAGTGTATAACATCTTAACTAGCGCCATGTTATCATGGACAAGCACTATCACTTACCATCAGGTGAATATCCGGTTCGCCTCACTGCTTCATATATTTAAAAGAAATTAGTTACACATATATATATATCCCATATTTTGTAATACACAAACCATGAAAAAAAATAAAAAAAAATTGAACATTTTACTTGAAATTTTAAAATACTTCCTTTGAAAGGGTTGTAGTAACTTAAGATATCTTTTATTTATTACTTAACAAACGTGATTATCATGGTAGCATCTTAATAATATTTTATACTTAAAAGAATATTTAATTGTATTTTATATATCTGTTACGGTGTAACAGGCGGCCACGTCGCCGCTAAAACGCAACTTAACGAGCAATTTCCGTACGAACGGACCGCCTCAGGCATCATTATAACATCGCACTTCCATTAAACGAATTAAAAGACACAATGTATAGTACACTGCAAGTTATCATATCCTCGGTTTGAAATAAAAAAATATACGTATACCTTGCTTCTATTCCTCGGGTCCCTGAAGTCCTCCTTCGAAGCCTTCCGCCTCTTATCCTTCAGTATCATGCGAGCCGCCGCGAACGCCATCTTGATGCTTAAAAGAGTTCTGTCCGATGCCACACTTATCACTGCTAACTTAGAACAGTACTACAACACTGACTTAACACTCGCTATCAACCTATCACTTAACTTTAAGTTAAGTTATCGATAGTTACAGACGTTTGGAAATTGACAAATTTAATCGCTTCTCGTTCTAACTTGAATAACTCTAGCACTAAGTAACGTTAACTTATATCAAATTATGGGCGTCTTCGTTGCACTCTTTTTGGTTATTTATGTAAGGATTTTTTTTTTAACAAATTCAACAAAATGGCCGCACTTTAACTGCAAATAGCAAAGTTATATGTTAAACTGTTAAGGTCAATTGTTTATAAAATAAAACAAAAAGTTTGTAAAGTTAAAGACAACATACGAGATGTTGTATTATTAATTTTTAAAGGCGTGGAGGTCATAGTCTATGTCCAGCAGTGGGCATTTATGCTGATGACGATGACAATAAAATCTAAAATTTTTAAACTCATCTCTTTCTATCGGGTTAGTATGTTCCGGCCACCGCTATATAGCCTTGACTGATCATAAAAGGATATTAGAGGGTGGTAGGGTAGTTCAGTCGAAGGTAGTCGAAGTAGCAAGCTGATAACATACTGCTGCTGTTACCATCTTTGTCCGATTCCAGTGACTGTCTCCGCAGCTCGCATTTCTGTCGCCAAACAGTGGTGTACAAATAATGAGACTGTTGTTTTCATAATTGTAGATTATAAAACTGTATGTAGGGGTGCAAGGGGTTCCGCACAACAACTTACGGGACCCAAACCAACATCACCTGCTCGTGGGGCACCCTGCTAATCACCAAACGAGACTCTGGCTCCCACCAACCCGCATTGGGCCAGCGTGGTGGGAAATGACCCAAAAATCTCTATATGAACCGTACAAACAACAGCCAGTTCAGCAGTGGACGTCTATCGGATGATGATGATGAAACTATATTCAAGTTGAATATGAGTAATATGAATAAGTCAGAAAATATAAAAACATAAGTATAATTTTAATAAACTTAAAGCTATTCATTTCTTAAGAAAATTGCTCGGAAAATTTAATCCCCGTAAGTGGAGGCGCGTCATACAATACAAGCTGTTCTCTCACAAAAGCGATTATAGATCTCATCACGACAGTCTTCAACGAGGCGGAGATAAGAAGATTGATGAGGAGATGAAAAATTTTCATCTCGTTACCATCCCGAGTACAACTTCAGATTTCAAAGTATCAAAACTGAAGACAATTTCGCGCTGAAGTGGTACGAATAAACTCCATTCGAATTTTCTCAAGTATTTACTTTGTTGTTTGTATGTTAAGTTTGCAATATATATATGTAGTAAGGTAAGTATGTATAAGGGGTTCCCCCCAATATCGTACGGAGCCCTAGTCAACTTCACCTGCACGCAGTGCACCCTGCTGAATAACAGACGAGGCTCTGAACACCCACCAACCCGCACTGGACCATCATGGTGGGTTACGGCCCAATTCCTCTCAATGAACTCCAACAACGATGTGGAGATCCTTGGAGAAGGCCTATATCCAGCAGTGGACGTCTACGGAGACGGCTGATGATGATGATGATGGAATATATTATATATAATCTTGTTATTAATATACTGCCTGGTTGTATACCAAATCTTTAATAGTCTGCCCTTATAAATTTAAGTTTATATAGTCGAATAGTGTAAACATAACTTAGTGTGTCTTGAGTCCAGTAAAGTTACTGCTTTAATGAGACAATTTAATAATTTTTTAAGTAATAAACGTAACTTAATTTTGGATAAGAATTTTATTATTATTGTTAAGTAAGAACAATACTCAATACTACTACCACAAAATATTATGTCTCGTTCCTTGATACTTCAAACCGGACCACAGCAATGTTTATCGGCTTCAATAAGAGCTGCGGTAGTATTTACCTAGATAGTCAATCAACACCAACACATATCACCCTTAATCATATAACTTCATATAAAAAAAAATATATTCTACGAAGCGACGATACTGTCACCGACGATTAGTGATACACCTGCTTATAACGACGCGGCCCTAGTTAGGATGATATTCGCAGCCCCGCATAGTATCGTTTTGAGATATAAGATGTTGAATTTTATTACTCCAGTGGTTTTATTAGATACAGAGCCCTTCAAACCGGATAACAACGTTTGCACAGTAACGTTCGTCGGTTGCAATTGGCGCTGCGATGGATCTCCGACAACAGAGATCTCCTCTAAGCAGTATCAGTTATACATAATTTTCGTCACATTTATTACATATATTTAACTTGATTATATTAACAAAGTGAACGTTAAGTGGCTAAGTAGCAACTTGGGCTTCCGTCACGAACACCGAAACGGGGGTGTTGTTTAAGGGGATTACTTTTTTACAATTCAATTTACGCTGAAACAATCCATGAATGCATTCGCGGGCTTCCGTTAACAGCAACGCGTTGCGGAGTGCTAAAGTGTTTAATTGGATAGCTATAATAAAATGCGTTTACAAATAACGTTATTTTATCATCAGCTGAAGTTATTTCACTGTACTAACAAACAAGATGATTTGAACTTCAAACTGATGGTATAGAGATTCCTTTATTTATTTCACCTGATGGTAAGCGATACGCCAGCCCATAACAACATGACGCTAGTTAGGATGGTATTCATAGCGCCATATTGCGATCGTCGCACCTTATATATTAAGCGTCTTTACTCCAGTAATTAGTTCAGCGCCCTTCAAACTGGATCATGGTAACGTCTGCACACTAATGTATGGTAGAAATAGAATCTGCAGTGGTACCTACCTGATGGTAAGTGACATGCACGTCCATAACAAAGTATAACGTTATAAGATGTTGAGGCTCATTTCCCCAGTCAATTATATTAGCTACAGCACCTTTCAAACCGTAACACAGTAATGTTTGTACGGTACTGTTTCTCGGCTGCAATAGGCGCTGCGATGGTACCTACCTTTTTTTTGGTTACGAGGGAGAAATCTTTGAAAAGATACTCTGCCTTCTGGGGGGAAGTCAGAGTTATGTGGAGATTTTTACCCACTAAAACCCCTTCGGTGGTCACCTTCGGCGTTTGGCGAGGTCACGGGATCTCCGTTCGGAACACAACCGCGACGATGGAACCTACTTAGACGGTCTCCGGCTTCAGAGACCTACCAGCTATAAAAAAACGATTTGTCTTCGCTTTTGCTGACTCAGATATGAATGAAGATCAGGAAGAAGGATATTGCATTAAGGCGCATGTTGTTTCATGAAAATACCTATACAAAAGCCTATTGCACCCCATTGCTACTATTTTTAAATCATTTTGCTGCAATAATATGCAGAAGGTAATAACCATGATAACCAGCTCCGTTTAAACTAGTACAGTTTACCATATACACGTGACGTCGAATGAGAGCATCAGCGAACCAAGTGATCTTGAGGAAAATTTCAAACTGTTTGAACGGCGCTGTTTCGCAGCAGAAACAGGAGCTCCGTTGGTACCTGGACGGTTGTAGCAACCAGTAAACATTTAGCAAATTTCCTGTCTGATCATATGGAAAATATTTACTAGGCTATACATAGATAGCTTATAGACTAGGTCAGACGCCGCGAGCACGCGACAGGCAATCATAATAATTGTATACAATAGACGGCTGACACAATCGATATTGATGGAATTATACCATAGTTACCACTGATTATTAGAGTCGAGGACGAGGGTAGGTGCAGCTGGTAGACGCGTCAGGAAGGATGTTTCAGGACAAGCACCAGGAGAAAACCCCTTTGGTGTTTTTGGTTTACTTGGGATTTATTATTTACTACATATTATAACACATCACCTTAATTTTACTTGATGTTAAGTGACAATGAAGCCGTAGGTAAAACGTGCTTAGAATTTTTTTTGTGTAGTGTCTAAACGAATGGGTCTTTCGCCTAAAAGCAAGTGATACGCTCGCCTAAAACCAACTTTCCATCTTATGTATATTTGTAAATTAGTAATTACAATTGGTTTTTTTGTTCGCCAATCGCGTAAGAACTAGTGAACGTATCGACACGGAAACATGAGCATTCGACGTGTTATGATTTGTAGATCGTTGGACATGATGGACCGATTAACTGGTGAGAAACACAGAAACCCACTAGGCGCTAGCAGCGCGGATGTTAGTGTTTACATAACTTAATTAAATAAATTAAACTTAGTGTGTACTTAGAAAAATATGTTAATTGCTCAATTCTGCATAACACTATTCACTTAACTATTCCAAGTTACATACAATGCGGACAAATTTGCTAAAAGACACAAATCGATTTTACACAAAATCGATTCGATGTATCTCAGTACTTGGTTCATATTGAATGATTAAACAGCGTTGTAGGGGATTGCGGTTTTATTCAACATGGCGAAGAGATGTATGCAACGTTCACTTACTATCAAGTGTAGATATAAATAGTACTACATTGCGCTCTTCGGCATGAGACTTAATTGGTTAAGTATCGTTACCTCAGTAATTTCACTAGCTACAACTCCCTTCAAACCGGAACACGGTAATGTTTGTACACTACTGTTTAGCGGCAGGAGTAGGCGCTGCGATGGTACCTAGTTGATCTCCAGCAACAGAGACATGTGGATATATCGCCGCATGCTTAATATCAGCAGCAAATGCTACTAGATACAGTCTTCCACAGATAGGAATAATAGGCAAGGTAGCCGGCAAAAGAAAGATCGGTCTCAGAAACAAGGCATGGCTTGAAGACATCAAGGAATGGACCAAGATCAAGAGCGCCGCGCAGCTGATCCACCTAACTTGCGACAGGAATGGCTTCGCAGAACTGGTGTACTATCTTCAGTAATTGGAGGGGCACAAGAATGACTGGTATATTAAAATCATAATCATCAACTTTTTTTTTATATACAGTTAAGTGAGAAGACGTTCACCTGATGGTAAGTGGTACGGATTCATAGCACCAATTTGCGCTCGTCGCTGACAAGATGTTGACTCTCGCTACTCCAGTTATTAAACTAGCTACAACTCCCTTCAAACCGGAACATAGTACTGTCTGTCGGCTGCACTAGGCGCTGCGGTGGTACCTACCTAGATCTCTGCAGACTTACCACCAGTAAATAATAATTCAAAACAAAGCATGACAAAGTATTTTATAAGCCTTGTTGCTTTATAGGTTAGTTGCATTCGAAAGTACTACAGCGTCGACGCCCACGGGTCTGCCGCACGGCAGCACAGCTGGAGTGTTGCCAGTGTATTCATTTCACGAATTTATCTACAGATAAGGAATGGTGTTTTGATGAAAGCTGTTATTTATAGCTTAACTGTTGCCATATATATACATATATACATGTATGTCTGAGATTGGAAGACAGAAAGTCATATCTTAATCAATTAAGATATTATCGGATACAGTAGTTGTTAATACAGAGGTTGATGGGAGTCGAATGTCAATGTCCTTCGAGGAAGGATATAAAGAAAAAGAACGGAAGCCATCACCTTCTTGGATTAATACCTGTAGAGTGTATACGGAGTTTTATTTTTTGAAATCCACGATGTATGAAGATCAGAGAGACGAAGAACGCCACATTTTACCACCCTCACTATGTTATATACATTCTGTTACTGACGTGCTTTAAAAAATGTAATAAATTATCTAAAAAGGTTCTATTAATGATATTCTTTTTCGTCGGTATCATTCTTGACAGAGTGGTCGTGGTCATCACTTCAGGTGTTGATGGCAAGCCTCACAGCACGTCGCCACTCTTCTCTGATGGCTGCCTTTCTAGTGCATTCATATAGTGGTTACGATGATGAGTCATTTACTGTCTCACTTATCCGTTCTGCCCATCTCACAGGCGATCTTCGTCGTGGCCTGGTATCCTCAACCTTTCCTTGGATCACAAGTAGCTCAATAGCTACCTCCTTTCGGCGGCATACGTGGCCAAAAAAGATAAGAATACGAGACTATACCAAAGATGATAAACGGTGCTTGATGCATAGTTACCCTTCCATTTGCAAGATACTCGATGTATATGGTTTCGCTTAAACATTGTTCAAATCACTTCTTTTAGTCTTGTACTGATAGCTACTACTGAAAACCATTAAAAAAAAATTATCATTTAAAAACCGCCATACAAGCGAAATCACATAATTCGGGTACCTTGCAAATCGAAGGACAGTTTTTATGCCTTTAAAATATGAAAACTGTCCTTATAAGAGAATCGAAAATTCTCTTTAGGCTAATAACTTAAATAATAACTTAATAGACATTAAACATCCTCAACTTTCGTTAAAGCACTGCTGGACATATCCTCTCCTAAATAATAACATATAACACAATCTTCATGATCTGTACCAGCCGATAATAATGTCAAAGCGAGCCATCTCGGCTTCATAATGCTCCTATTGTATGTGTTGCGCAACCCCTGCTCCTTTCCGATGCGGGACGGAAATGAGATATCGATTTTGCTCCGATAACTATCCCTATTGTTTCTAACTCGTTTCGCATGTGGTTGAATTGTTTCTGTTGTTTTATCTTTTATATATCGGAAAATTTTTAACATGTAATTTTTGGCAGTAGTAATAGAATTCTACCCGCTCGTAAAGATGTAACAGATTTGATACATTTCCTTTGTTCGATTATTATACAGAAGCAACGAGCAATCGGTTAACATGATGGTGAACGATCACCATCGATACCACTACCGTAGACAGCTGCAACACTTGAGAATATTATTTGACATTGATTTATAGAAATAGTATACCGACCAAATGATTCTTCCACAACATAATTGTCAGAGATAACAAGAAAGTTAAAAAAAATTATCTGTGGTTGGTAACACTGAAGATTGATGAGACTGAAAACATCGGACGGTCTTTCACCAACAATATGACGATGAAATAAAAAAAAAAAACTGGACCGAAACCGTTGGAAAGATATTATCTTTAAATGACAGTTTGATGCTGACGGTTTTTTTTTTGTCGTAGGTATGACCAGCGCGACGTTCACGTGGTGGTAAGTGATACGCCCGACTATAACAAAGTCTCGCTAGCTAGGATGGTATACACAGCACCCTATGCTACTCATCTGCTTAAGACAAAAACTTCAGTATTTCATTAGCTACTACATAAGTTAATAACTTTCTTTGGATGGTCCTTTTTTTATTTATTATTGACATTGGATAGCTTTTGGGAAAAAGTATAATATAACAGATTAAGGGTGTAAGAGATCCCGCACAACCACTCACTGGACCCCATCCAATCTCACCTGCTCGTAGTGCACCTTGCTAATCAACAAATGAGGCGCTGGTTCCCACCAATCCGTATTGGGCCAGCGTGGGAAACGGCCCCAATCCTCCCATCTGCAAACGACGGCACCTAGTGTCTGGCGGTACCGGAGTCAATGCTGACAGTAGCGCAAGACCGATCGATGTGATGATCTTTGGGAGAGGACTATATCCAGCAGTGGACGTCAATAGGCTGATGATAATGATGATAACAAATTCATCATAACAGCCAATTTAGGTCCCCACTGCTGGGGGTAAGGCCTATCTTCAATATTATTATTATTGGGCCATAGTCACCACACTGGCTAAGGCGGGTTGGTGACTTCACACACACCTTAGAATAAATTCTAATTCATGTGCAGGTTTCCTCGCGATGTTCTTCTTCACCGTTTGTATTTCGCTGTTGTAACTAACGTTCACAAATGTACATAACTTAATTATTAAAGTCATCGGTACATGCCCTGATTCGAACCTGCGACCTACGGAATGAAGGCTGCATGCTCTAACCATGAGGCCAGCGAGCTACTTAGGCCAGCGAGCTATAGATAATAGATAATCCTATCTAATTCAAGCAGCTTACATATAATTAGATATTCAATAGTCCTGAAAGATATTTGCAACATATGCCTAACGGATACATAGGTAAGCTTATTATTACTTACTTCATATATATGATTAATCTTATATATTAGTTTGGCAAATATCTCCCTTTCGCCTTTTTGTCTTTTGAATTTCGCGGCTATGTACAAAGCGCTACAGAGCTCGTATCTGGCAATACTATACATAAATTGAAAGGTCTTGACATAACCTACAAAACGACGCTATGCATAATTAGTTTGGATATTGCGTTCAACAGTTATAGACGTGTAAACATATAGTTCACTAACGCCGAAATTCGCGCTATGTTAAAGTTTTCCTTTGTTAAAGGCAAATCCGCTAGAGAAACGTTCCGTGAGATTAATGGTGTTTTGGGGGATGGTACTCTATCACTTCGAACCGCGGAGGAATGGTTTCGACGATTCAGAGCCGGTGAAAACGACACCATGGATAAGCCAGCCGGCGGAAGACCTGTGACGACAAATACCGATCAAATCATGGACTACATCGAGTTAGACCGGCATGTGGCATCTCGTGACATCGCCCAGGAGATGGGAGTTAGTCACCAAACCATTTTAAACCATCCGCAGAAGGCTGGATACAAAAAAAAGCTTGATGTTTGGGTGCCGCATGATTTGACGCAAAAAAACCTTCTGGACCGAATCAACGCCTGCGATATGCTGCTGAAACGGAACGAACTCGACCCATTCTTGAAGCGGATGGTGACTGGCGACGAAAAATGGATCACATACGACAATATCAAGCGAAAACGGTCGTGGTCGAAGGCTGGTGAATCGTCCCAAACAGTGGCCAAGCCGGGATTGACGGCCAGGAAGGTTTTGCTGTTAGTTTGGTGGGATTGGAAGGGAATCATCCACTATGAGCTGCTCCTATATGGCCAGACGCTTAATTCTACCATCTACTGCGAACAACTGGACCGCTTGAAGCAGGCGATCGACCAGAAGCGTCCAGAATTGGCCAACAGGAAGGGTGTAGTGTTCCACCAGGACAACGCCAGACCACACACTTCGTTGATGACTCGTCAGAAGCTACGGGAGCTCGGATGGGAGGTTTTATCGCATCCAACATATAGCCCGGACATAGCGCCAAGTGATTATCACCTGTTCCTGTCCATGGTGAACGCCCTTGGTGGTATAAAGTTGAACTCAAAAGAGGCTTGTGAAAAGTGGCTGTCCGAGTTCTTCGCAAATAAGGAGGAGGGCTTCTACGAGGGAGGTATTATGAAGTTGCCGTCTAGATGGAAACAGATTATCGAACAAAACGTCGCATATTTGAACTAAATCCGATCACTGTAACACTTTTTATAAAGCATTGAATAAAGAGCAAAAAAGCGGAAGGGAGATATTTGCCAAACTTATATAAGGTTGCCATGGACCATGGACAGGAACAGGTGGTAATCACTTGGCGCTATGTCTGGGCTATATGGTGGATGCGATAAAACCTTCCATCCGAGCTCCCGTAGCTTCTGACGAGTCATCAACCAAGTGTGTGGTCTGGCGTTGTACTGGTGGAACACTACACCCTTCCTGTTGGCCAATTCTGGACGCTTCTGGTCGATCGCCTGCTTCAAGCGGTCCAGTTGTTCGCAGTAGATGGTAGAATTAAGCGTCTGGCCATATGGTAGCAGCTCATAGTGGATGATTCCCTTCCAATCCCACCAAACACACAGCAAAACCTTCCTGGCCGTCAATCCCGGCTTGGCCACTGTTTGGGACGATTCACCGGCCTTCGACCACGACCGTTTTCGCTTGATATTGTCGTATGTGATCCATTTTTCGTCGCCAGTCACCATCCGCTTCAAGAATGGGTCGAGTTCGTTCCGTTTCAGCAGCATATCGCAGGCGTTGATTCGGTCCAGAAGGTTTTTTTGCGTCAAATCATGCGGCACCCAAACATCAAGCTTTTTTTTGTATCCAGCCTTCTGCGGATGGTTTAAAATGGTTTGGTGACTAACTCCCATCTCCTGGGCGATGTCACGAGATGCCACATGCCGGTCTAACTCGATGTAGTCCATGATTTGATCGGTATTTGTCGTCACAGGTCTTCCGCCGGCTGGCTTATCCATGGTGTCGTTTTCACCGGCTCTGAATCGTCGAAACCATTCCTCCGCGGTTCGAAGTGATAGAGTACCATCCCCCAAAACACCATTAATCTCACGGAACGTTTCTCTAGCGGATTTGCCTTTAACGAAGGAAAACTTTAAAATAGCGCAAATTCGGCGTTAGTGAACTCGCATGTTTACACGTCTATAACTGTTGAACGCAATATACAAACTAATTATGCATAGCGTCGTTTTGTAGGTTATGTCAAGACCTTTCAAATTATGTATAGTATTGCCAGATACGAGCTCTGTAGCGCTTTGTACATAGCCGCGAAATTCAAAAGACAAAAAGGCGGAAGGGAGATATTTGTCAACCTATTATTATAATTTAATGCTAATTAATCTACTGCTCATATTAATAATATGTAGAAGGTTCTTTCTGATCGGCTTCAGGGTTTAAACTTCTTAAAAACTGCTGCATCATCGATTGTTAAACTAGAACTATTTTCAATGACCACTCTAATGGCTGACCCTTTACCCTGTATAGGAATATCTTAATATGAATTAATTAGTTATAAGCGTTTCATCGATGTTCGTTATTATTGATAAAAACCCACTCATCCACGAGTTAAAGGAGTTATAAAACGAAAGAAGAAAAACGAATACAGAAGAAACATGAAAGTAGGATTAATGCTGTGGAGATGGGAAACCTGAGTATAACTGGAGTGAAACTGATGGAGAAAGTGAGGATCAGTGATAAGGAAGCGGTGCGGCGTGGTTGAAGATGTAGTGATATGGATAGAGAAATTTAGATGGTTCGGCCATGTCGAAAGAATGGATGAAAGAAGATTAACGAAAGAGATATACAAGGTAAGAATGATTGGATAAATCGGTGCAGGCCGACCTAGGCGGACATATTCCGATCAAATTGGAGATGTCCTAAAGGAAGGCCTAGTCAAAATCACTCGCAATCGACAAGCGTGCATGAAGACGTTTATGAAAGAGGAGGAAGCGAGGGAGGTGTGCCAGGATCGTAGCAAGTGGAGATAGGTGGTCTATGCCTACCCAACTGGGAACGAAGCGTAATATGTATGTATATATGTATTATAAAACGGCGAAAATTTTAAAAAGAGATTCGCTTTAATTTTCTTCGAAATAAGTAATCTAAATGAAAAAGGAAATTATGTAATGAAACCTTCTGTCAATTTAATTTCCGTTTGAAAATCGTGAATAATTTAAAAAGAGCCTGTTCATCAAACGGCGCTCTCGCTGAAAAGGCACATTTCTGTATCGTGGTTCCGTGCAAAACTGAATCTTACCGTAACGGACGAAAGGTTAAATTTAAACGCGGGTTAAAATAACGACAGGTAGGATCATTTCCGAAATCGGTAGCGGGACATATTACTCTTCGAAGCGCTACGAACAAAGAATTCATAGATCATTTCCGGGAGCGCTCCTGTCGCATTGCGAAATTTACTTAAACTAAATTCAGCTTGGAACTAAACTGGCATTTGTATGGCCTAAGCTCATTTAATAATATTTAAATCTAGGTTTTGAAATAAGAATATATTTGAAGCGATTACTAATGGTAGGTATCTGTTGCCTCAGAAGACCTAGCGGACTAATAAGGTGGAGGCTTTATACTTCAAGTATCGAGATATCGACTCTAGTGTTTGCAGAATTAAAGGCTCTTACTTAGTGATATGTTTAGCTTAATTCAGAGGACAACGGTGGGTTCTGTAGACTCTGGTGTACCTCCTAATTGACTAAAGGAAACCCTAATAGAAGATAATAACCCTGACTTCTTGACTTCCCCACTAAAGCGTAGTATATTTCAAGGATTACCAATGACAACAAAACCAAAGTTTTTGTTGCCGAGAACTATTTAGGTAACACTTTAATGTCTATTCATCAATTCATAAAAGATTCATTCATTCATAAAAGACGCTGTAGCTAGTAAATTTACGACTAGCTTAGTAAATATTAAGCTAGTAATATTACTAGCTTTATTTATTTATTTATTTTACTTTATACAGCTTGTGCAAAGGCGGACTTAATGCCATAGGCATTATCTTCCAGTCTACCTTGGGTAATGCAGAGATGATGAGGTAGGTGCATCAAATAAGTACAATATTATATATAATACACAAATATATACATAAATACACATACACATATAAATAAAAATATATATAGACACATTCATGATATTAAGTAAACATTAAAAATTATTTCAAGGAGATCTCAGTCCTCGCCTTTGAAGAGCCATTCCCGTACTTTCTGCTTAAAAGTACACCGATTAGCTTTACTTTAATTAAGCTAACACTTTAAATCATGAATAGCATTAATGAAAAATTGATATGGTCAAAGTACAGCGTTCCGAGATGTGATATCCTCCAAACCAACCTATTTATCATTATTGTAAGTTCAACAAATTTATTAGATGTTAAAATTCATTTGCTCAATACAAAGAGTCTGATATGAAATGAAGTAAGTTATTTGGTCCCCGGCAAATCCTCGAGTATCTGAATGTAATCAACTTTCTGTCAGTATTGACACGGACTGTTTACACTACAAGATATTGTTTTACATAAAGGATAAAGGATTTCGCTTATCTTTATGTAAACAATTTCACCCCATCGGTTCGACCGTACGATGAATAACAAATCTGCGATGTAATGTAAATGTAAAGGGTTAGAGCCTGAGATCTCTTTGCGGCTAATCTAAATCGTCCATAACCGAAAACCCTTCGCGAATTGTTTTTTATCCACTGAAGCCACGAGAGGAGAATCTCATCACGTAATGTCAAGTGACCTCCCTATAAAAATATTGGCGCTAATTAGAATAATAAACTTTACATCTGACTACGCTAGTTGCTTCAAGACAAAGATACTAGTCAGTATTAGTGGCAGGTGTCTGCTGCTGGAGACTGTATAGGTAGGTACCACCGCAACTACTGCTCTTACCGCCAAACAGTAGTGTGTTCCTGTTTAAAGGGTGTTGTTGCTAGTGAAATTACCGTAGTAACGAGACATCTTATGTCTCAAGACGACGAGTACAATGTTGTGCAGTGTATATCATCCTATTTATGAGCAAGCAAGCTTACTATCGTCTTGTAGCTTCATAGAATAAAAAAAAAAGTTTTTTTTCTTAAAGTACTGACTTTCATTAGCTACATACACGTTTTCAAACTGGAACACAGTAATGTTTGCATACTATTGTTTGGCGTCAGAAATAGGAATTGTCGTGGTACCTATCTAGGCGGTCTCCGGCCATAGAGACCTATCAATATTAATAAATATATTATTATATCTATATATGTAGGAGACTCACTCATGACGTGATCTCCAAAACTATTAGACGTGAACACTCAAAATTTGGTAAAGATAACGTTTCTGTTATTTAGGGATCAGCTAGGAATGGATTATACAAAATTTCTTCCTTCCTAATATCTTACCTATATCCCTTTTTTTAGCTCGCTGGCCTAACGGTTAGAGCGTGCGGCCTTCATTCCGAAGGTCGCGGGTTCGAATCTCGGCATGTACCGATGACTTAATGTTGAAGGTATGTACATTTGTGAACTTTAGTTACAACAGAGAGATACAAACGGTGAAGGAAAACATCACTAGGAAACCCGCACACTTGAAAAAATCATCTTTGTGTGTGTGGTGGCCCCAATAAAGTGGCAACAGGCTCGCCCCCTGTTACATGGGACCTAATCTGACCACAAATGTGGGTGTTTATTCACCTCAGCCGAAAAATCAAGAAGATTTGATATATACTTTGATAATTCTATGAACCAGCAAAATTTGATAGAGATTTTTTTTTATACAATATGTATGTAATTATTATGAATTGTTATAATTTGTTACAGGTAAGAACTGTAGCAAAGTTTGAAGTGTTGTCAAAGTTGTAATTATGTAAAACAGTTCGGCGTGCCCGTCGCCAAGTTTCCAATTGTCCGTGAAATGGTGCAGTGGACTTTAAAACAAGAACGTCAACGAATATACTGAGCAAGAGTTACTTGACAGTTTTAAACGGTAATTAAAAACACGAGAATACGTAGTTTTTTTTTAATTATAATAATACGAAGAAGTAGCTTCGTAACAGCCAATTTACGTCCCCAATTCTGGGGCACAGACCTACCCTCAATATGAGGGCGATTGGGCCATAGTCACCACGCTGACCCAATGCAAGTTGGTGACTTCACATATACACTACTTTAGAATAAATTCTATGTCATGTGCAGGTTTCCACGCGATGTTTTCTTTCACCGTTTGTATCTCGCTGTTGTAACTAAAGTTCACAAATATACATAACTTAAATATTAAGTCATCGGTACATGCCGAGATTGGAACCCGCGACCTTCGGAATGAAAGCCGCACGCTCTAACCATTAGGCCATCGAGCTACTAGTAAGAGCTAGTAAGAAGTTGCTTACTTAGTGGTAAATATAACAAGTTTATTATAATTATAGACCTCATGTTAGAAACATATATTTAATATGTTAAGCATGCGGTCAGATCACTAAGCTAAAGAAGATTAGCCTGCCGGAAGTAATTCCATATTAGAATAAGTAATGCCTTTGCACTTATTTCATTGTATGTTATATATTTGCTAGTAATTTATGTGTTTATAAATATATAAATATATAAGATGGGAAAGCGTGCTCGAGAAATATCCAGTTCTTATACGTTAGTTACCATACCTATGTTATAATTGTGGTACATCACTAGTATATGAGTAGTTGTCACTAGTAAGGTGGATTATGTAAACATCCATTTCATATTTTTACCTAAACGTCATATAACGCTTTGGAATTGCACTAGGAAGCTGCAATTTACAGAGCAAACAATTGGCCATGGGGTTCGGGGTTAACGTGCTGTCGATAAATATGTATGTAAGAGTATGACCTCATACATATGCACACTCACACAGCCAAACAACACGTCATCGCTAACACTTCACAGCCAATTGTACTGTCGAACGATAATTTAGGCGCTTGCTGACTAAACGTCAGCAGTCAAGTTAAACTTTCAATTAAGTAAACAATACCAGTAAAAGCTTGACCGTATTTTCGAATGTATTTAACATTTTTGTATCAAAATCTTTTTTTTTTTTTTTTAACTAAATTGTGCAAAACTATATAAACCGAAAATTGGCCTTCATTCTGATTAAAAAGTTTACCCAGTGTGCTACTCGGAAAATTGAGTGAAGGCAAAATTCAGTAAAGGCTCGCCGTCCTTCAGGACAGCACCAGAGGGACGTAACTTTACCAATCAATGTTCGCATACAGTTTGTTGGAGTGTCCACATAAATATGTCTCACACTATGAACATCAAAACTCTATTAATCAGATCTATCGCTTCATATCTCAGGGGGTGTAAGAGGCCTCGCACAGCAATTCACGGAATCCAAGCCAACTTCACTTGCACGTGGTGCACCCTGCTAATCAACAAACGAGTCTCTGGGGAGCCAAATGAGATTGATGGAGATCAACCCGTATTGAGCCAGCGTGATGGGGAATGGCCCATATCCCTCTAAATGAATCCCACACTCGTAGAGATCTTTGGGAAAGTCCTGCAGTGGACGTCTATCGACTGATGATGGTGACAGTAAAATACAGCACTTACTACACCTGCTAAGCAATAGTATGTTGATTAATATTATGTTCCGATTTCAAGTGTGTTACTAGTAAAATTTGCAAGATGTTGAATGTGAACATCTTAACTAGCGCTTCATCATCTGCAAGGATAGTTCATCGTCTTGCTTTTTTATTCTAGACGAGCGATAAGCTCACTTGCGATACGCTTACATAAAAGAAATCCACGTTAAATAGGATGATGTACACTGCACCTTCAGATATAAGATGTTATCTCATTACCTCGGTAATTTCACTGGCTATCACGCATCTTAAACCGGAACATGGTAATGTTTGCAAGCTACTGTTTGTCTGCTTTAGGAGCTGCAGTGGTGTGTACCTAGACGGTCTCCGGCAACAGAGATCTACCACCAGCAATCGGCAACCTCTTCTAAAAATTGTGTTGGTAGTTACATTGTACTATATACTTAAAATGTATATAAACTATAGTTTGTGTTATAAGTAATATTTACAATAGAAATATCTATATAAGTGATAAATTGAAAGACTAGGAAACACAATACTGTGCAAACCTTACAGTATTCCAGTTTGAAGGGCATTGTAGCTAGAAAAATTACTGAGGCAATGAGACTTAACATTTCATATTTTAAGCTGTGTACATCATCCTAACTAACATCACGTTATTATGGTCAGGCGTATCACTTACCATCAGGTGATGGTAGCGCTTCTTATTGCTTCGATAAAAAAAATTACAGTGTTTTTTACTTACCTATTGTTACCACATTCAGATTTGGTACTACTTTAACTATTATATAAAAATTTATTACTAACTTTGGCAAAACAAGAAGCTTTAGGTTATCCTACAAAATATAACTGCCGTTTGTATAACATGTAACGCTTATGCTACGTCGTAGCGCTACGTGAAATTCAATTTCATCGCGCGTCCAACGTGCAGTTGTCTATCCATTGTGAAAACTGAACCGTTTGTCCGCCTGTCAAGCTTTGCGGGGGCTATCGAGGTTCTAATTCAATTTTGGATCTCCGTCCGATACTTTGTTTCTGGTGGTAAGATTGGGGTTTGTAGGATTTGTATTTTGAATATCCTTAGTAGCTGGATGATCTGGGATCTCCTTCGGAATAAACCAGTGCCTTCTTGAACTACGTTTACACAAATTGCGGAGAAGGGGTTGTAACTCTCCTCAGCGCTCTCTCTAAGCTACAACATGGACGAGACCATCTCGTCTTTGTGATGCTCTTCGGGCTCGCTTACTACGCAATGAGGGTCTCCACTTTCGAAACGCGAAATTTAGATTACTAAGGTAGAATAAAGTTGTTACTTATAACTTTACCAATAAATATACTTAACTTTCAGGACATTGTACCAGTAGTTTTTTTTTAAACGGACAACACATATACAAATATAATATGTCGAATATACGACAAAACATGATTTAAATTCGCAATATTTCACAAAACGTTCATTTCAAATATTTCATGCGACCGGATCAGCGTGTTTTTGTTAATGAAAAATAATAAAAGTATAAAGCGCTATCGACAGAATGCAGCCGCTTCCGGCCCGGAACGCTTTGTAACAAAGGAAATTTGATTTGTTAGTGTAGTTATTCATTCCGCTTCGCAGGAAATGAGAGAATTTTGTAATAAATCCGCTGTCACTAGTAAATGAAATTTTTTTACGCTTTAGAAAATTCTCATAGAGTTTGACAATTCATATTGAGTTTTGGACAAAACGTATAGAAACTAAAACAGATACAAATCGAAATTAGCAAACGTATGATAGAGTTAGGTCTATGTCCAGCATCGGACGTCTTTCGGCGGATGGTGATGATAACGATGTTTTAACCTATTAAACTCATAAAACTCTCTCTTGAATTTACCTGACATAAAAAGAACCAGTCTAAGTTTAAACTGCCAACAGACTAAGTATAGATTTAACGAAGTATACATTTTCTCAGTGATACGATGACACGAGCCCAACCTTCACCTGATAGTAACTCATACGTCTGCTCATAAAAACGTGGCGCTAGTTACAATATACACAGCACCACATTGTCCTCGTCGTCTTGAGAGTCAGTTTGCACACTGCTGTTCGACTGGAATAGGAACTACCCAGACGGTATCTACTAACATAGACCTATGATTAGTAAAACTTGTACGGTGATACTTTACTTAGACCCTTTAATAAATAATAGGCTTTGCTTAGTATTTTAGCTATAATATATTAGGGAAAGATTTATATTAGTACTTGCTGTTACCCGCTCACGGCGCTGGTCGTAATGTAGAATTAGATTTGTAACTTATTCTTGAACTTTGTCAGAAATATTATCGTCAGGAAGCAAATCGATGCACCCTGGACCCTTTCCCATTATAAACTCCGCCACAACCCCTTTTGGGGTTTACATTTTGTAAAATCCGTTCTTTCCAACAAACTTCCACTACTGGATATAGGTCTCCCCCAAAGTTCTCCACATTTTCTGCTTCCAGCAACCTTCGTCAGATGGCAAAAGGAATATTACTTCCAAATGTCAAGTCTCTGGTGGTGAGTCTCTACATAAGCGGAAATCCTTACCGGGCCGTCTACGTAGGTACCACCGCAGCACTTATTGCAGCCGCCAAACAGTAGTGTTGCAAACATTACTATATTCCGGTTTGAATGGCACGGTAACTACTGTAAATATTGTGGCAACGAGATGCAATATCTTGTCACAAGACGACGTATGCAATATGGTGCAATGTATACCATTCTAATTAGCGCCACGTTTTTATGGGCAGCCGTATCATTTACCATCAAGTGTAGCTCTAGCTAGTCTCGTCGCTTAATGGAATCAAAAAAATACGAGTGAAACATAATGCCGAATTCGTAACTACGACTCCCGTTACATAAACCTTATGGCTACTTGTTACTAGAATTCTTATCTTTACTGCTTATGCAGGGCTCGGTTCGCGGGCAACGTGGCCGAGCCCATTTTGGGTTAAGCCAGGTCACGCTGTAACCTGCTCAAGGTTAACAGTTAGCTGACACGTAACGTAATATAATTATGTCGCTGTGCCACTTACTTAATTAATCGATTTTTTTTTATTCTACACAGCGATGTGACACTTGATGTTAAGTGATACGCCTGCTCATTACAATATGGCGCTAGTTAGAATATCATACAGAAATTTGTATTCTGTTGGTCCTTTGACATGACAAGGACCTACCCTAGCAATCTACTTTCACTGGTGGTAGGTTATCTCTTGTCTGAGACCGTCTAGGTAGGTACCACTGCAGCTCCTATCGCAGCCGACCAACAGTAATATGCAAACATTCCTGTGTTCCGGATTGAATGGCGTTGTAGCTAGTGTTATTAGAGAAGTAACGAAATTTAACCTATGGTTTCTCATGATTACGAAAAGACAATGTGGTGCAGTGTATACCGTTCTAATTTGCGCGTTGTTATGGGCGGACGTATCACTTTCTATCAGGTGAAGGTCTTAGTTGTCTAGTCGCTAAGTAGAATAAGAAAAAAAAATATTAGGTACAACGCTCTGCAATACATACAGTAATATTCCTAATAATACTGTTTGTCGGCTACAATAGAAGCTGCAGTGGTACCTACCTAGGCGGTCTTCAGCAGCAGAAACTTTCTTATCATCCAGATAACGCCAACTGCTGAGCGCAGACCCCACCACGCTGACCTAGTGCGAGTTGGTGGGTAGACCGATCCTCGTTGGTTACTTAGAAGGGTGCATCTCGTGCAGATGAGAATGACTTGAGCTTCGTAAGATGTTGGGCGGAACACACACACACCCAAAGACCACTACAATGAAATAACTACTTAAATAAAACGAGTTATAAGCGCCGCTGGCTTTTAATAATCAGCTAAACGAAATAGTCGACTAATAGTCAACTCCACTTGAAATGATAACAGATTTACTTCTGTGTTTTATCAATATGCTAAATCTTTGTTACTTGCATACTAATCCTAACCAATACTTCTGTATTTTGTTTTATTACATATCTAATGTCATATAATCATAGATATACATTTATATGTATATATATTTATACAATTTTGTACCTCATTATATGTTAATAGATATATTTAATTATTTACTTATGGAAAGAGTTTCATTCCGGCGTTCGTTAGAAAATAGAAGTTATATTTAAAGTACTCAACATGCAACAGAAAAATTATATAAAACCTTAGGCGGTTAGGGATGAAATAGTATAATGAAAAACGATGCGAAGAGACTAGTGTAATACGTTCACCTGATGGTAAGTGAGCCATCAGTAAAATGCGAACAATCCTGCAGTTACAAATTGTATATACCTAGTAGTAAATTTGTTAGACAAACGCTTGGAAATGGATATGGATAGTTAAATTGAAATTTATTGGTCAGAAGCGATTCAAATAGATTTAGGCCGACCGGTTTTATTCGCGTGTTACAGTTCTATTGTTGCCGGAGATCAGCTAGATGGGTTAGGGTAGGTTAGATTATTTCTGCGGGCAAATATTACTGTGCAGACATTACAATGTTCCTGTTAGGTGGGCGGTGTAGCTAGTGCAATTACTGGGGTAACGAGATTAACATCTTATGTCTCCGGCGACGAGTGTAATGTGGTGTAGTGCATACCGTCTTAACTAGCGCCACTTTGTCATGGGCGGACGTATCACTTACCATCAGGTGAACGTCCCGCTCGTCTCGTCGTTTAATTACATAAAAAATTAGCTGCTGTAATATAAAATTTGACTTGTAATTTGTCTGAAATATTCTTTAAAGGATGGACAAAGTGAGGAACAGTGTGATAAGGAAGCGGTGCGGCGTGGTTGAAGATGTAGTGACAAGGATAGAGAAATTTAGATGGTTCGGCCATGTCGAAAGAATAGATAAAAGAAAATTAACAAAAGAGATATACAAAGTAAGAATGATTGGAAAAATCAGTGCAGGTCGACCTAGGCGGACATATTCCGATCAAATCGGAGATGTCCTAAAGGAAGGCCGGGTCAACAGCACTCGCAACCGACGAACGTGCATGAAGACGCTTATGAAAGTGGAGGAAGCGAGAGAGGTGTGCCAGGACCGTAGCAACTGGAGAGAGGTGGTCTTTGCCTACCCCACTGGGAACGAGGCGTGATATATATATATAGATAACCATTACCGTTCAGTTAAAACCATGTCTTACACTAATTTGCGTCAGCTAAAACTACCTGTAGATCTTCATCATCAGCCGATAGAAGTCCACTGCTGGACATAGGCCTCCTCGCTAAAGATCGCCACATAAATCCGTAGTAACCAAGGGCCGCCGTTTGTTGGGGTTCATATGGGGGATTTGGGTTATTTTCCACCACGCTGGCCCTATGCAGGTTGGTGGGAGCCAAAGCCTCGTTTTTTGATTAGCAGGGTGCACCACGAGAAGGTGACGATGGCTTTGGTCCCGTGAGAGATGCGGGACCACTTGCACCCCTGTTGATATTACACGTCATTTGTAATAATAAGTTAAATATTTCAAAAGCCCTTTTCAACAAGTGTAAACTTTTATTTACAAAGTGGGGAAAAAACATTTGAAGCATCATAAGCGTCCATGAAAAATTTTTTTTTATTCAAAGCGTGAGAGGGTTTTTTGCTCCTCTTTTTCAGCCATAAAGCGTAAAACAGAATAGTGTGCTTCACCCCGCTGGAGACTTCCGGTCCGTTGGTTGGATATACCGAGTGGCTCTCCGGAAAACACTTCTTTCAACATTTGAAAATTTTGGATTTCCCTTCAATCACAAATTTCATATTTCGTAGAATATTTCTTGAGGTTTTTTTCCTTACTTACGGGTGGTTGATTTCTGCTTCCAAAGACTGTCTGAGTAAGTACCACTGCAGCTCCTATTTCTTACACTAAAGATCACTGTACTAACATTACTATGTTCCAGTTTGAATTGCGCTGTAGCTAGTGAAAGTACTGGGGTATCCCAGAGTTAACATTTTTTTTACTCTACGAAGCGATGAGACGAGCGAGACGTTGATCTTATGATAAGCGATACGCCTTCTCATAAATAGGATGCCATACACTGCACCACTTTGTACTGGTCGCTTCGGTAAAGTAAAATGACTTAACATACGTCCCATTATGAGTACAATGTGGTGCTGTGTATTTGATCCTAACGCCACGTTGTTAAGGGCAAGCGTATCACTTATCACCAAATGAACTAGTCTCGTTGCTATATAAAAAACTTACTAAAGCGCTAATACCCTTTTAATATAGAATTTATTTGATGTATGCTTCTAGTATTTTAGATTTTAATAATCTCGGTTTCGTTACACAAAATTTAATTCACACCAAGAATATAAATAGACTTAACAGCTTAATAATTGCACAGTGTACAGCGGCCTTCAAATCGGATTAAAATTAAGTTTTAAACTACTACTTATTTGGTCATGGATGCATTGGTTAGGAGAGTAATCACAATTGAATAGGAAGCAAAGTAGTTCCGAGGGGTGTAAGTGGTCCCACATAACAACTCACGGGACCCAAGATAACTCATCTTCTCATGGTGCATCCTGCTAATCAACAAACGAGGCTCTGGCTCCCACCAACCCGCATTGGGCCAGGTTGGTGGAAAATTACAAAAATTCTCCCATATAAACTCCTACATACAACCGGCCTTAGTGCCCAACGGTACAGGAGGCCATGCTGACTGTATGTGGAGATCTTTGGGGGAGGCCTATGTCCAGCAGTGGACGTCTATTGGCCGATGATGATGAAAGTAGTTCTCTTATCGAGTGGTGCAAAAGAGTAATAACACCGGAAGCTCTTTGTAATAAGTCATATTTATCTGATGGGAAATCTTTTCAGCATTCTTTGTATCCGACAACACCGCAACGCGCTTATCTGGACCGGAAGTACACAAAAGTGCGGCGGAACGTGAAGCCACTGAAGAAAATATTACAATACTTTGATTAAAACCTCCTTTATTATACCGAAGTAATTTATATTTGAAAATATAGAAATAAGGTTTTTGTAGTTTCTCATGATAATCATTTCATTAATTGAATGTGTAGTGTTTGTAGACCGTCTAGACGTCCACTGCAGGACATAGGCCTCCCCCAAAGATCCCCGCATTTGTAGAGGTTCATATAAGGGTATTAAGAATAGGATTAATTAAACCTTTGTCTGACGTAGAAGGCGATTTAAAATATTTTCGCGTTCGTGAGCTTCAAAGACGACATAGAAGACTTAAGAGGATAAGACAGCTGATAGCGAGAGTGCTGAGGATAGCTAGTCTTCTGTGAGACACGCCTAGATTTAGTGCAGGTGGAAATGGAAGTATCGAAGTACTTTTCAACTAACTGAGCGTATTTACCGAGGCGGTTTTAGTTCATAAAAATTCCACATAATCGTCGGCTCTCAGAAGCTAAATATCTCCTGAAGATGCCACTCCACCCCTCCCATTAAAAAAGACAGTTTTAAGTAACAGTTAAATAATAGCAATCGCTACAGGCACTATGATTAACGTAGGTTTATGTGCCTGTAGCGATTGCTATTATTTAATTGTTCTAATAATATTTGCATGACTTCTGTATGACTAATTTTGTTTACGTAAAGTTTTTTTTTTATCAACAGAGCGACGAGACAAGAGACCTGATGGTGAATGATACGCATCCCTATAACAACGGCATCCTAGATATGATGGTATGCACAGAGCCACATTGCGCTTATCGCCTTGAGACATAGGTTGTTGTCTCGTTACCCCAGTAATTTTACTAGCTACAACGCCCTTCAAATTGGAACACAAATTTGTTTGCACATTTGTTTTCGGAAGCAATAGGAGCTATAGTGGTGCCTTTCTTTTCTGTTATCGTGGGAGAAATTTTCTAAAAAGATACTCTGATTCTGGGGAGAGAGAAGGTTATGTGAGATATTCACCCACTAAAACCCCCTCGGTGGTCATGCTCAATGCGTTGCCAGTGGCCTCGGGATCTCCGAGAGGACGTACCGGTGCCTCCCGACATTACGCCTAAAGTACGTAGTGTACTTTAAATCGGTGGACCAGCCCGATCGTCAGGTGCCATGGCTCTGCGCCGTATATATTATATAATACAAAAAAGGATATTCGGAGTTATTTTGTATTTCAGGTTAAATTTAATTTTTTAATTGTATAAACTCTGAAAATGCTTATGGATTTGTAAAATATACAATCAGCTTGGGGGAAAAATGTCTTAGAGTAGAGGCCGTAGTGTAGGACGCCCTCATTCCAGATGGACCGATGATATCATCAAAGCTGTAGGAAGTGTGTAGAAGTGAGAAGCTGGGGATCGCATTATTGGAAGACATTGGGAAAGACCTACATCCAGCAATGTATAAACAAAGGCTGATAATGATGATGATGACAATCAGCTTGCATGAGACTTTCTGAATAATACTATCGAGTAGTTATTTAATAAAGTTGACTACATACTAAAGCTACAACTGAAAGGAAATTTTGTATGCGAGATCAATATTTTTTTAGATTCTTTTTTAACTTTTATTGAATTAAGTAAAATAAGTTTAAACTGGGATGTTGGTCTTTTTTATTTAAGGAAGCGAGGAGACGACCGGGATGTTTACCTGATGGTAAGTGATACGCCTGCCCATAACTACTTAGGATGTTATATACAGCATCACATTGTGATCGTCGCCTTGAGACATGAGATATTAATTCTCGTCGCCACAATAATTTCACTAGTAACAACGCCTTTAAAACCGGAACACTAATGTCTGCGCAATGCTGTTTGACAGCAGAAGTAGGCGCTGCGGTGGTGCTTATCTAGACGGTCTCCGGCAACAGAGACCTACCACCAGTATTTTCCACTGCAAATAATAAATACAGTGTCTTCTGAAAAGATATGTTTACATACTTGACTAATTGCGTGAAGTAAATCTAGTTTCTAGAAGAAATAGCAAAGGAAACTTATAGAGTTAAGTGCGCACTTCAAAGCGGTCGCTTCAGGTACGGTTTTAATCAAAACTGTTCTCAAACGAGTCGCGCTTTTGGGTCGAGGGTTTTTATACTAAAAAAAATAATTCCTGTAAACGTAACCGCGTTTGGAGGCAGCGTGCAGTGTAAATTGCCAATTAGAGTACGCTAAATTTTCGCAGGCGTTTTTACGTGAAATTTTCCTGCATACTGATGGTAGGCATTGACACTATATTTTTACGTAAAAATAATTAGGAACCTGTAATTTTTTACTGTAACTGATGGTCGATCTTTGTCGCCGGCAGCCGTTTAAGTGGATACCATTGCAGCTTCTGTGTCCGTCGCCAAACGGTAGTGTGCAAACATTACTGTTTTCCGCTTTAAAAGTTTCTGTAGCTAGTGAAATTACTGTGATAAAGAATATGGTGCAGTATGGTGTATCATCCTAACTAGCGCCACGTTTAAACTCCCTCGACTTGTATTTTTTCACAATGAAAAAATTTTTTTTTATGTTAGTACATTTTTATATATGTAGATACATATAACCTCATGATATATCTTTGTTACTTAAGAAGTTAGAATCCCTTTATTATCACAATACCACCGTATGATAATAACCTGGAATCAAACTTAAATCAAATCATATGTATTTATAATAGGTTTCCACCTAGGTAAAGACTCATCACTATATTTCTGGAACTATAAAGCCTACAGACTTTTATTCAGAAATTTGTTTGGCATATACTCTTTTAGCCAAGTATAGGACAGTTACTAGTTTTACGAAACAAGTCCTCCAAAAAGTGTTGCAGGGTTGGTAATAACACAAAGGGGATTGAGAAGGGAGAGGGTTCAATTCTATATTACGGCAAGCAAAGCGGACGGGGGACAGCTGTTAATAAAAATGTTATAATAACAATTGATACGCGTATCGTTTTGATCATTAAAATTCCCTTATTCGTTTGTGAATGGTGAATCGAAAAAAAAAAACTCATAACGACTTCCCCTATTACAAGCGGAGTTCGCGCTGCACGCGGCGGCCATTTAATTTTGCAGAAGTCACAGACTGCAAGCTGTTACGTCCCGTCGCGGCTCAGTTCTGTAATTGCCAATTTAACTCTACAAATGTGCTTACTTGTATAAATAATTTAAATATAAAGAGAATATATATATATCAAAATGTATCAAGGAATGTACCGGGTTTAAATACCATCAGTTAAAAAGAATAGCTGAGGATCGAATTGGTTTTCTCAATTTGATCGCCAACTTCAGTTTGAAGAAGACACGTAATGATAATGATGAAGTAAATGTATTATATGGACTGTTATTACATCCGCTGAAAAACTTTTTCTCATTTTGAAGAAGCTAATCTACAAACAAAATCAATCATCAGCTAAAAGACGTACACTGCTGGACCTAGGCCTCTCCCAAAGATCTCTACGATGGCAGTCAGCATGGGCTCCGGTATCGCCGGGCACTAAGTGATGTCGTTCGTAGGGGTTCATATGGGATGAATTTGGGCCATTTTCCACCACGCTAGCCCATTGCAGGTTGGTGGGAGCCAGAGCCTCATTTGTTGATTAGCAGGATGCACTACGAGCTGGTGAGGTTGGCTTGGGACCCATGAGTAGTACTACACGATCCCTTACAAGAACCTATCAAGAACGTTACTATCATATTATTAAGGTTAACGAATTCAACTGAATGTAAAAAATATATATATTAATAAAGTTATTATAAACTTTTTTTTAATTATTAAAGCGACGAGACGTTTGGGGCGTTCACCTGATGCTAAGTGATACGCTTGATCATAACAACGTAGCGAATAAGGTGGTATACACAGCACAACATTGCGCTGAGCACTTATAAACATAGGATGTAGCCACGGTACCTTAGCGATTTCACTATCTACGACTCCCTTAAGTCCGGATCACATTTCACATTACTATTTGGCGGCAGAAATACCAGCTGCAGTGGTACCTACCTAGACTGTCTTCAGCAAGAAAGATCTACCACCTGTAAATATACTATAATTTTTTTTATTATATTGTCACGCCTTTTTCCCAGTAGGGGTAGGCAGAGGTGAATAAACAACACCCACATTTCGCCAAATGTGGTCAGATTAGGTCCCATGTAACAGGGGGCGAGCCACTTTATTGGGACCATCACACGCACACACACACAAACATGATTTCAGTGTGCGGGTTTCCTCACGATGTTTTCCTTCACCGTTTGTATCTCGCTGTTGTAACTAAAGTTCACAAATGTACATAACTTAAATATTAAGTCATTGGTACATGCCGAGGTTCGAACCCGCGACTTTCGGAATGAAAGTCGCACGCTCTAACCATTAGGCCAGCGAGCTACTATTATTATTACTATACTGTATAAATAACTATACTATTATAAATATGGTGGTAGTTCTCCGTTGCTGGAGACGGTCTAGGTGTAGGTACCACCGCAGCGCCTATGATGAGACAAAGTATATTATATTCTATTCTATTCTCTTCTAACAGATTAGATATGAACCATGATAATAACCATTTGAAAAACAATGAAGAAGAGACTAGCAGAGGAGACCGCAGAAGATGATCATTCCCACAATGTTAAGGAGAGTAAAGATCTCAAACGATTTTACTATGGAACGATGGATCCATCACCAACAGGGGTGTGTACTCCATACAGGCAAAGTACTGTATATCCTAGTTTCCTTAACCAGTCTAAGTAATATTTTAAAAGTTACGCTCCTAAGCATTGACTATTGATAAATTGACTTAATTGTTATAATGTTAAGTTAATTATTAAGTATAGACATTTCAGGTGCGGTCTGCATAACTTGCACATCCTTGACTAACAGTTCCAATTCAGCCATTCCCAAAAATACTAATACTAGATATTATTTTTATTATGCTATGTACTAAAATAGTTTATTCGCTACATGATAGTTGATAAAGCAGGGAGCTTGCCTAAGATTGGAACCGGATATAGAATTATTAAACCAAAATTTTGCCATAGTGGAAGCGAGGGGGCTTCCTGTATAATATCGAAGATTGAAAGAGTTGCATAACCGCCTATTAATGAAGATGGACGACCTGTTCCGTTACACGAACTACTCTCGTTCGTTATGGTTATATTTTTTTCGATTAGCCAACGAGACGAACGAGACCTTCGACTGGCGATAAATAATACGCCTGCTCATAACAACGTGGCGCTTGTTATGATTGATATACACTTCACTACATCACACTTGAACATAAGATGTCATAAGAGTTACCCCAACAGTTAACCCAGCTTCAGTTTCTTTCAAATAGTAATAAACTAATGTTTGTCGGTTGCTATGGTACCTATCTAGATAGTCTTATTCTCCAGTGTCAAGTAAACTTTAAATAGTCTTGTCGCAGTAACGGCCGTTGACGATGTTTCCGTTTCCGCTCGAGTACAATTCAGTTTAGCTGAGTTGATTATTCTCTGGATCCCTCGGCGGCACTGCGCTTTTAGTGTCTATAAAAAGTTTTTAGGGATAGTTACCTGTACTTGTGCGGTGGTGGGACGCCCCCAAATCCCCACTTAGCTGTTATATTACTGCGGCCATTTAAACTGTTCTTTTCTCAGTAAAGTGCCTTAAATACTTTTTGAAAAATCGCATATTCATTGTTGCTAGTATTATATTTTTTTTCATATTAATTAATAATGTTTACTCAGCATCACTTTTTCAGTCCGAAAGTTGCTCCAGTGACAGAGAAATTGAGGAGCAAGAGGTTACCGTGGTGCGGGCATGATATGCGGAAGGATGAAGGACATATAACAAAGAAAGTAATGAGAATGAAAGTGGATGGTTGTAAGGGTAGAGGAAGACCGAAAAAAGTGTGGATGGATTGTGTGAAAGATGACATGTGTAAGAAGAGTGTGAATTCAGACATGACGGCTGATGAAGGGATATGGAAGAGAAGTACTTACTGTGCCGACCCCACATAGCTGGGAAAAGGGCAGGAGGAAGGAAGTTTAATCACCATCATAATATTAGGTAAAGAGACTTAACATCTAACGTCTCAAGGCGACGAGCATAATGTGGAGTTGTGTATATTATCTTAACTAGTGCGACGTTATTAGATAACTAATGTACTGGTTTGGCTTTCTCCTTCGGTCGCTTTGTTGAATAAAAAAAAATTCCAGTACAGTTATACTAATTTAGATCACTTATATTCATCATCAACGTCAGCCGATAGTCGTCAACAGCTGGACATAGGCCTCCCCCAAAGATCCCAACGTTAATCAATGTTGCGGTACCTGCACAGACGGGCACCAGATGCCGTCATTTGTTGTTTCAGGAGGACTTAGGCCATTTCCGCTCACACTGGCCCAATGCGGCTTGGTGGGGGGAGGATAATTACACCATTAAACCAAAACAGTTAATTTGAAAAGTTAAATTGTTTTGATACAATTACCACCAATTAATTTCCATCTCCAGCCGCACGGGAGAGTCTCTTTAATCCCTCAACGATATTAAACCAGTATAAAGCTTAATTTATTACAGTTATAACGTGATAAATTGAAACTGCCAATGTTCGGCGATATACAATAACCGCATTACGTCACTTCCGCGGTCTGCCGGAAGCTTTGTACAACTATAAAATAGTTCGGTACAAAATTGTACATGAAAGTTAATTTTGCTTTATACTGTACGTTGAACTCAATATAAACATTCAATAATATTAGGAAATCAACAATGGAAAGGAGCAGATCTAATTTTCAATATTACTGAAGGCTTCATGAAAATGGAAAAACTTATTAACAAATTTAATCTTTTATTTATTTATTTAAACACACGAGCAGCACATGCATTAAGCTATCTACAGTATTATCGTATATTGATCTCAAATTCTAATGTACTTGCTAATTGAAGGTGTGTACAACGTTCTCAATATAATAAGAAGACAATAACAAAATTTTGTGATGTACTACAGAAGTGTACAGAAATAGCTCGCCGGCCTAACGGTTAGAGCGTGCGGCCTTCATTTCGAAAGTCGCGGGTTCGAATCTCATCATGTACCAATGACTTTAATATTTAAGTTGTGTACATTTGTGAGCTTTAGTTGCAACAGCGAAATACAAACGGTGAAGGAGAACATCGTGAGGAAACCTGGACTTGAATTAGAATTTGTTCTAAGGTGTGTGTGAACTTTTCAATCCGCATTGGGTCCGGGTGGTGACAATAGCCCATTCGCCCTCAATATTGAGGATAGGCCTGTGTCCCAACAGTGAGGACGTAAATTGGCTTTTATGGTTAATAAATAAAGAATAGGAAATGATGATTCCTCATTGAACAAGAATTATATTATAATTCATATTTGTCGAGCAAGAATGTCCAAGCCTTATCTCGGCACTTTTATAGCGATGTACCAAATATGTCAGGAGCAGGTGATAATAACAGGAAATAAAAAAATAATTGAAGCAGTAAATTGAGCAAAGGAATATATATAAAAGCTGATATAGATGATAGAAGATCTTTAGAATTAGAAATTAGAGAGATGAAACTTGATAAATTAATTTCTAGACCAATTCCACAAACATCCTTACCAAGAATCGAGGGAACTTAAATCAAAGAACTAAAACTAACAAACGTTTTCAGAAAACTATCTTTACATCGAGACTAAAAACTAAATGCTATTTTTTTTTTCGAAACAATGGTAATAAATATTAGCTCAGCTCACAATAGTGAAAAGGTAATGTATATTCATCATCATCATCATCAGCCGAAAGACTTTCACTGCTGGACATAGATGTCCCCCAAAAGTTTCCCTCATCGATCGGGTAAGGTTTCATAGGGGGATTTGGGCCATTTCCCACCACCCTGGCCCAATACGGGTTAGTGGGAGCCAGAACCTCTTTTGGTTGAGAGGTAAGGTTGGCTTGGGTCTCGAGAACTGTTGTGGGGGACCCCTTACACCCCTGAAGTATATTAATATGTATAAAAACTATACTTTCTTTAAGCAATTAAGTATTAATTGAATCCTTCAAATATTTGTTAGATAAAATTATAGGATAGCGAACATTATGAACTAATTGCCTAAATTTTTTTACTTATAATAAGAAAGAAAACTAATATACTTTTTCCACAGCTGGGACAAATATCGTTTCTCTCATGAGAATTATAAAGGTTATATTCTGGCGAAGTACAAGTTGGCTAAAAGTAAAATGAAGACACACTATATCCATCAATGGACGTCTATCGACTCATGATGATGCTGATTATGATGTGAGAAGCTTCCAAAATAAACATAGAACCTTAAACCGGAAGTTTAATGAAAAAAAAACCTATACGAATTTTACAATTACAGTTTGAACGCAGTTTCGCGTTGATTATAAAAAAAATTCGTTAAAATTTCCCGAGGACTCGAAACTGAAAGTTGACGTTGGAGTTTCTCTAATACCACCCTATTCAGAGTATTAACGTCGCTCGCTTTTTAATGCGGGGTTGTTAGTGTTTTAATGAACGGCCGTGTTTTATATTTTACATTTATTAAGGGCTTCATTTATTAGCGGTAGTCACCCCCGGGCTGCCTGCTGTATACATTATTAATACCGCTACTACTCTTTTAAACGCAAGTGTAGAAAAGCGGGTGATTATACGGTGGTAATAAATCTCGTTACTTTATATGATACTTCAGAATACTAACAAGCTGTGCTACTTACTACTCAACGCTGTTTCTAGTTAGACTGGTTTTTTTTTATTGAGGAGAGTAAATCTTCGGAAGTTACTTTGTGCCGTAGGAAGTGTTTGTAAGGTATGTGTACATGCTAAAATCACCTTGATGGTTACCCTCATTGAGTTTCCAATTTTTTTAAAAACGCACCGGCACCTCTATAAATACGTGTAAAAAAATCTTGAACCCTCCCCTGTACTCTCGTTTTACTAACACATACTCGAAAGTACCCCGAGTTTGTCATTTAAAGCTGGTGAAGCTAAAGATTCTTTTAATAGGATTATGTTAAAAAGTAAACGATGCCTTTCGAATTTGGTTGGGTTATATATATCGGAAACACACGGAAATAACAGGGATAGCAATATATATGTGCTTTTAATTTTTTTTTGTTATTCGATAAAACAAGGAGACAAGCAAACCCTTAGCCTAATGGTGAGCGATACGCCTACCCTTAACAACGTAGCGCAAAATGGTATATACAGCACAGTTCTCATCGCCTTGAAGCATACTTTATAAAGTCTCTTTACTCCCAGTAATTTCACTAGCTACGGCGCCTAGCACTAGCGTCCTTTAAACCGGAAAACAGTAATATTTGCAATCTATGGTTTTTCAGCTACAATAGGTGTTATGGTGGTACCTAACTAGGTCTCCAATTCTTTATCAAAATTTAAACTAAATTTTAGTGACGTTATTAAAACACATAAATAAATTAATGTGCACTCTACTAATCAACAAACTCCCACCCACCAGCATTGGGCCAATGTGCTGGGAAATGGCCCAAATCCCTCCATATGAAACCCTACAAATGCCGGCCCCCAGTGCCCGGTGATGTGGGCGGCACAGGACCGAACGAGGTGGGGAACTATGGTGGAGGCCTAAGTCCAGCAACAGTGGTCATCAGCCAATAGCTGATGATGTTGGTGGTGGTGTGTGTATATGTATGCATTTAATTTTTTTTATTTTTTATTTAATGAATACCATATTGATATATGTTAACGTAAACAGCTTTATTTACTCCAATTAGTCGATACATTAATAAAGCAAAATAGCTTCCGATTTAGTTCTAGAGCTGCTTGTGCCTGCGATAACGAGCGTGGCCCATTATTTAGCCGACGGCACTCGTTTAAAAGGCGTTCGAATAATCGCACGGACATAAATCCGGCCCTGCCTCAGGCCCGTTATAAATCGGCTGCTCGGTCTACGGCGTAGCGCTCGGGGTCTACGAGTTTCCGCGTTCGCTTAAACGTATGACACCTCAATTGTAACATGTCGTACTTAGTTAGCATAGACGTTACCATTGAAATTCTTCATTATCATCAGCGCATTGACGTCCACTGCTGGACATAGGCCTCCCCCAAAGATCTCCTTGTTAGAGTTCATTGAGCCCATTTAGCCATCCAACCCATTAAGCTCACGATGCTGGCCTAGTACTGGTAGTTTGGGGGTTAGACTCACGTTTGTTATTGAGTAGGTTGCACCGCGTGCAGGTGGGGTTGACTTGGGTTCCGTAGAATGTTGAGCGGACCCCTTTACACCCCCAATGAAATTACTTTTAAATACGAAAAAGTTGACTAATAGTCAACTCCACGCGAATTGATAACAGATTTACTTCTGTATTTTATCAATATACTAATTTTTGTTACTTGCATACTAATCATAACCAATACTTTTTTATTTTTTTTTATTATATACCTAATATCATATAATCGATATCGATAGATATATATTTATATGCATGTATACGTATATATATTTATACAATTTTGTATCACATATGTTATATATACATATGTATATTCATAAATGAATTGAATTATTTCTTTTTAAAAAGAATTTCCTTTCAACAATTCGTAGAAGAAAAAATATGAATCAAAGTCTTCACCATGCACCACAGAGATTATGTTAAGTCATAGGTGATTAAGAATAAAACAGTACAATCTTAAACGTAGCGGAGATACGAGCACGACGTTCACCTGATGGTAAGTGATACGCCTGCTCATAACAATATATCGCTATTTAAGATGGCCATATACTACTCGTCTTGACTTGAATTTCAGCAGTTTCAACGCCCTTCGAACTGGAATACAGTAATGTTTGCACACTACTGCTAAAGACTGAAATAGCAGCTGTGGTCTTATTTAGATGGTCTTTCGCTACAGGGACCTAGCATCAGTTTCCAATTTACCTATTTAATTAGTTTTCATGTAGTTGTAACTATAACACGTGCGTTAAATTTTTATCACGTCTAGTTGGACGTAACTAGTTCGTAGCAGGCAATCTATCGTGATTCCGCCGGACTAATTATTATAAAAAGTAAAACCTGGTCACCCCCTCTCCCCACCACCACCACCACCACTACCACCTAATTGTTTACCGCCACGCGATCATATTTCCACAAAACAACGTAATGGGTCATGTCGTTCTAATAGTCATATATATCATTGACTACCTTGTAGAAACTATCACTATGAAGTATTAATACTAATATATTAATACATAACCTTATAAAAAATTTAATAAAATAGCTAAACGGTAATTAATTATATTATTTTCAAGTTAGAAAAAAAATCAATATCTCTATTTATGATATAAAAACTATATTTTGTTAAGATCGGATAAACAATGTATATAAGATGACTTGCTCGCCATTCACACGGCGCCGTGGAGTTGGCCCTGCAACCTCAGGGGCGTGCGCTTTATATACTACATATAATAGATTCGTTAACCTAAGATACCAATCTATGTTATCTTAAATTTGGTAAGTTAACTTTTAACTATATATGAGCCGAGAATCTGAGTAAGGTATGCAAACCTCGTAAACTTTGTACTCCCTTCTGGTCATTTTGTGCCGAGTCAAGTTAGCAGTAAAAAAGATATTAAGAAGTACTTTTAATAGTTTCCGTAGTTCGCCAAGACCTTCACCTGATGGTAAGTGATAAGCCTGCCCATAACAACGCAGCACTAGTTAGAATGGTATACACAACTACATTGTGCTCGTCGCCTTGAGACACAAGATGTAAAGCCTAGTGACCGCAGTAATTACACTAGCTGCATCACTTTTGAAACCGGAACATAGCAATGTTTGTGCCTAGCCTACATGGTAACAAAAAATTCATACAAATCTAGTTGAATAGATAGAGACGAAGTATTTCACTGGTCATCAACATCATTAGGTGCTCTCTTCAAACTGAAGTTTGACGATCAAATTGAGAAAACAGCTCAGCTATTCTAACATAACTTTTTTTTATTTTTTTTCGCTTTCGTGCTTATTATCCCACCGATATTTATTTTAAAATGTAGAATAGAAAATCATTTTGATGGAATATTTTAGAATAATTTTACATTCGTACGAGAAGTAGTTTTTATAAGGAAATTTATGTGCAAACTATTACCCACCAACCCCCCGAACATCCTTGGCTTTCGTCTGCACGGGGTCGAGTTTCGATTCACTTGGATCTTGTCCAACAAGTACAAGGAGACCTTTCTATTTTGATTCCCATTGCCCGCGTGGGTTTTTTAAAAAGGAGCCCCATTCACTATACATCACATTTACGGGTTTTCTTCCCAACTTTATAATGAGGAAAACTTTGATAATATAATACTGGAAATAAATACATATATTATCAAAGTTTCTAGTACCTAAGATGTTTAATAGATTTAAACTGTAGGAGGAGTGTCCGGAACTAAGTTAAAAATATGCTAAGGTCATAATTAAGGCGTTAGTTTCTCGATGATTTATGATTGATCAAAACAGAAGATCTGCTATGTTTTTTTTATATGAAGGTTAGACAAACGAGCGAACAGTTCAACTGGTGGAAAGTGATCACTGGCGCCCATTGACATTGCCGAAAATTCTAATGTTTCGTCATAGTGACAATTATATTGATAATTATAATATAATGAAAACAAACGCTTCTCACATCAAAGTTTGACAAGTGTAATTATGTAAACATATTTTTTTCAATTCTTAATTAATAAATACAAACCGACCATCTAAGGTCAAATAAGTCCAGAAGAGTTATTCTAACCAATGACCCGTACAACTTTGGTTAGAATTCCTTCTCCGCTACCTTCTTTAACGTGATGTAAATGAGATTAAATATTCGACAGAGCGACTAGAGGAGCGAGATGTTCTTCTGAAGGTTAGAGTTACCTATCCATAATAAAGTAGTGCTAGTTGGGAGAATAAACACAGTACCATATTATGCTTAAAGACGATAAGATTAAGCTTCGTTACTCCAGTAAATTCACAGTATAGTTTGGCGGAGGAAATAGGAGATGCGACGGTATCTACCTAAACGATCTCCAATCATAGCATACAGAGTAACAAGAATAAACGTTAAGTTCTTTACAGCCGGTTCGATTACAGGTAACAGCGATTATAAATAAAAGTTCGATACATAATAATACAACAGTAACAAGCTAGGTGCGAGGGTGCTGGCCGCTCTCCAAAGAGCCTTATTAAGCGATACATAAGGCGGCGAATCAATTCCCTTCGAAATAGACATTTATGTAGCTGATCGTAGCATTACGGCTGCGATTTGAACCTCGGTTCATTTCGCTGGCACCGCTACGCCGAAGCTACTACGCAGCTACGGCGTAGATGTGGCGGAGTTATGTCGTAGCCATGGCATAGCGTAGGCGTAGCGTTTCGTAAAGAATAAAGCTTTTATTGCGATAAATAAAAAAGTAATACTATTCAATTAAGCGACGTGACGAGTACGACGTTCATCTAGTGGAAAGTCATGCACCTGTCCACAACAACGTCGCGCTAATTAGAGTTATATGTACAGTACCATATTACGCTCGTTGCCGGAGACATATGTTGAATCTCATACTCCAATAATTTTACTAACTACAACTCCCCTCAATCCGCCGCGGTGGTACCTACCTAGATGTTATCTGGCAACAGAGACCTACTACCATCAAACTACGGCATAAAATGATCAACTTTACTTATGTAATTTTTTAAGTTGGGTAACAAGTCAATTATTTTAATAGTAACCGTGCTTTTTTCGTAATGACCGATAAAAAGAACGGAACATTGTAATTAGAACTCATTTCGCCTCGAGAAGAAGCTATCGAAGTGTAAGAAAGAGCTGCTCCAATTTGAATAGTGCTCAGGAATCATTTGAACAAATCCGGCAGCTCTTTTGTTGTCTGATAAATATTAGGTGATTGAATTGAGATTTAGTTATAGAAGTCCATTTTGACCTATTTACCTTAGAATTAGCTTTTATAGTTGTCGTTAAAACTTAACAACGAGCTTAACAAATTGCTGGTAGTTGACATGCTGTGGAAACTATTCTGCTTTCGAAAACTAGCGACATTGCCCAACCCGCACTGGGCCAATAAAATGAGTAACGGCTTATACTTTATCTTTAATAAAGAAAGCTTCTTGTCTCAACAGTGGGAACATATAGATTTATATTGTTTATACGATGATGACTATACTATCTTTCCAATATATGATAGAGTATATAAAGGGTGTCTGGCGGCAGATTTATATTTTAAAAAACGAATATCTCAATAAGTTATAAACAGTGCGGGGGGAAGGTGGTGTCATTAGAATCACCGATCGTGCGGATTTTTTTTCGTCACGATGTCGCAGTGGTCGGGTGATGCATCGCGCGTTCATTATTGAAGCATTTTTCAAGAGTAACGATTCTTACGTACTCGCTCTCCGACAGTTTTGTTCACATTTCAATATTCGACGGATAGGCGATGGGCCGAGTGTGAATTTAATTCGTTCGTGGGTGGAGAGGTTTCCGCGCAACTGCTTCGGCTATGAACACACCACGGCCAGGACCTAGTCGATCGTCAAGGACCCCCGAAAACATTGAACTGGTTGAACGCAGTTTACGTGAAAATGCACGACTTTCGATACGGAAAAGGGCAGCTTCACTGGGACTTCCAAGAGCAATTGTGCATGAAATTTTGAAAAAAGATATGAAGTTTCATCCTCTTAAAATTCAAATAATTCAAGAATTGAAAAAAAATTACTTCGCGAGTTATATCGGCATAAGGTGGACACCGATATAAAACACCAGGGTCATTATTCATTAAGTACCTATTAGATATTGTATAAACATCCTTATTGTATAAACATCCTAATTATATCAAGATAAGAAACCATGAAATCGTACAGTATAAAAATGTAATCTTTAAACTGAATAAAGTAGTCTATAGTAGCTTCTCAAGCCGAGAACACCTCGTGTTCCTTTTTAAAAAGCCTGCTACCGTCACCCGCAACCTAACCGGCGCAGTCGGTATCTCGTGAAAACGTCTGGTTGAATATATTCGGTAGTCATCTCCGAACTTCGATCAACGACACGAGCAAGGAACCTCAGCGGGCCTGACACCACCAGCAGCGGCAAGAGCAAGCAAGACTCAAAACTCTTTCAAGCCTAAACTTCGGCAATGCTCGTGGGGTAAGCATACACTTTGTTGATCCCCGAGTTTCCTCTCTCTTTCCTTATATTTTTTCAAGCCTAAACTTCGGCAATGCTCGTGGGGTAAGCATACACTTTGTTGATCCCCGAGTTTCCTCTCTCTTTCCTTATATTTTTTCACAAATTGTATTTTTTGTGTACTGTTTAGCGTATTCATTGGAGAATTTTTCCGTTCAGTTAGATAAAATGGCTACTGATAAGAAAATTTCCCTAGAATCACCTAAACCAGTTGTAATTGACTTCAGTACGTTGTCATTATTGTTACCTAGTTACGACGGGAACAAAAAGACACTCGCATTTTATATTGAGGGTGTCGAAAATATCTTAGATTCTATTACGTGCAGTGATGAAAAAAGCATCGCTAGCCTAATTAGAAACAAATTGAAAGGAAAAGCGGTTGAAGCGCTTTCAGAAAGTAGTGGAGCAAAAACATGGCCCGAAATAAAGGCTATCCTCCAAAACAGATTTGGTGAGTTTAGGAACGAAATACAGCTAGTGCAAGAATTGATACTCTGCGAAAGAGACAATTCCTCGGTAGAGTTCTTAATATCAGTATATATATACTTATTATTATACTTAATATCAGTATATATTTATATTATTCTTAGTATCATTAAGAAGAAGTTCTAATTATTACACCTGTATCCCATTCCTAACGAAAATAATGTAATGCTGATATCCAAAAATCCATACCTAATACTCGGCAACAAGGAGTTTGCATATCCTCAGGAGTCCTGCATCAAAATCACAGAAGACGAAGTCATATGTAATCATTTAAGTTGGGAGCAATTACAGAATTCAAATGATTGTATTGCACAGCTCATACAGCATCAAGATCCACACAATTGCACAGACATAACAGCATCTTTCGAAAATACAATAATACAACAAATCAAGGACAACAACTGGATAAGTTAATATCAACAACACCGAGCTGGTCATCAGTACTATTATATTGTATAATTATAGCAGTAGCATCCGGAACCGCCTTATACAAATTCTGGTGGAAAAGAAGAACAGCGACACACGCAGCCTTACAGCAGCCTGCTGATGAAACTCATCATCAACTACAGCAGTCTTCGGTGCGCCTTTCTCTTAGGGGGGGAGGAGTTATATCGGCATAAGGTGGACACCGATATAAAACACCAGGGTCATTATTCATTAAGTACCTATTAGATATTGTATAAACATCCTAATTATATCAAGATAAGAAACCATGAAATCGTACAGTATAAAAATGTAATCTTTAAACTGAATAAAGTAGTCTATAGTAGCTTCTCAAGCCGAGAACACCTCGTGTTCCTTTTTAAAAAGCCTGCTACCGTCACCCGCAACCTAACTCGCGTCACGCAAATTTTTTTGTGAAACCATGTTGGAGCGTTTTCGCACTGTGAATTCCATTTTTTGGAGCGACGAGGCTCATTTTCATTTAAACGGACACGTAAACAAGCAAAATTGCCGTTACTGGGCTCTAAGAACTCGCAATCCTCCACTGAAGCACCAAAAACATTGCCCAAGGGTAACTGTTTGGTGCGCTTTATCCACGAATGGGATAATCGGACCATTATTTTTTGAAAATGCACGGGGCCAAGCGACGAATGTCAATGGTGAGAATTATCGGCTCATGATTTCGAATTTCTTTTTGCCGAACCTGCGAGTTCATTCATCATTCTCATCACACACGTGGTTTCAACAGGATGCGGTACAGGTGCGACCGCACACACGGCCAGAGCTTCGATGGATTTGTTGCGAGAAAATCTCCCTCAAAAACTGATTAGTCGCTTTGGGGACATCCCGTGGCCACCGAGGTCACCCGACCTAACTCCAATGGATTTTTTTTGTGGGGCTACCACAAAGAGAGAGTTTACGCCAACAATCCGCGAACTGTTGTGGACTTAACAGAAAATATTCGGCGAGAAATCAGCGCAACTGAACCAAGTTTACTGCAGCGTGTGGCACGGAATACGAGGCTCCGTTTCGAACAGTGTGTGTGTGTGTGCAACAGGATGGAAGGCATTTGGATGACATTATCTTTAAAAAATGAAATCCGCATTTGTACTCTATCTTTTAATACTTTTAGTAAAATTATATGTCAAACATATTATTTTTTATTATAATTTGAAAACATAAATCTGCTACCAGACACCCTGTATATAGGCAGTATCACTTTCAATCATGTCGTCTCGCCTCGAATAAAAAATAACTGAAGATATATTTGTTTTCTTACGATTTTCTTAATAATAATTCCCTGTAAGGTTTTAATTCCGTAAGAAATTTAAAAAACCATAGACACCCATATTCCAAGGTCTCGTCAATCTCTATACTATCATTTGTACTCTATCTTTTAATACTTTTAGTAAAGTTATATGTCAAACATATTATTTTTTATTTAAATTTGAAAACATAAATCTGCCACCAGACACCCTGTACTTCGTCTCTATCTATTCTACTAGATTTGTATGAATTTTTTGTTACCATCTAGGCTAGGCACAAACATTGCTAAAGGAGTCATCATCAGCTACGAGATGAGCTAACTGTTGACATGGTAAGTGTATCACTATATGCCTGCCCATATTAACCTATAGCGAATTATCATGATATACCACCATTCGTGATCGTCGACTTGAGACATAACAAGTTAAAAGTAATTGTCCCGATAATTTCACTAACTACAGCGCCCTTTAAACCCGAACACTATAATATTTGCACACTGCTGTTTGATGTTAGAAATATATACATTTTTAATGATTTATAAACAAATATTATTACTAGTAATTCCTATTAAAATACAGTATTCATTTGAAAAGTATATCTGTTTGCTGATTTAATTCACCCTGGCTGCAGAGGGTAAATGAAAATGAATTTATTAGTTATTGTTATTCTAAAGCAAACCTTATTTAGCCTCTGTCGGAAGCAATTGGAGGGTTAACAAAGAATAACTCCGAGCTGAATGGCTTTTCATTCACAATCGCCTTTGTTTATCAACTCATTGATGCCCTACGATTGGAGGAGCCTTTGATTGTTCAACACGCCATTTGTATTGTTTTCATTACTTTTTTCTATTAAAATAAATATTATTTTCTTAACAGTAGCAAATATATACATAGGTGTACTGGTATGAAGTGAGCGTCAAAGTACAAATGTCTCGATAGGGAACATTTGTTTTGAACGAGCCTTTATTTTTTTTTTTGTTTGTTTGCATCTGTGAAACATGTTTAGTCTACATCAAGTCATTGAACAGACAACATCATATTTTTTCATCGTGTTAATAATGTCGAATTTTGTACCAGAAAGTGATGATTCGCAGAAAGCATTAATTTTTGTTTTCATTTGAAGAAAAGTGCTGCAGAGTCGCATGCGAGTCGAATGCTTGTCGAGGCATATGGTGATCATGCTCTATCAGAAGCAACATGCGAAAGATGGTTTCAACGGTTCAGAAATAATGATTTTGATGTGAGAAATGAAGAACGTAGAAGACCACCAAAAAAGTTTGAAGACGCCGAATTGCTAACGATATTGGATAGAGATGACACTTTGAATTAAAAGCAAATGGCAGAAATATTAAATGTTGTACAACAAACAATTTCTGACCGTTTAAAAGCTATGGGAAAGATCCAAAAGTGTGGAAAATGGGTGCCACGTGAATTGAATGAAAGACAGATGGAAAACCGAAAAAACACTTGTGAAATTTTGCTTCAAAGACACGAAAGAAAATCGGTTTTGCATCGGATTGTTACTGGCGATGGAAAATGGATTTATTTTAAGAATCCTAAACGGAAACAATCATGGGTTAATCCGGGACAACGGACAACCATCAATCATTAACATCGACTGCAAAACCAGATCGAATCGGCAAGAAGACAATGCTGTGTGTTTGGTGGGATCAGAAAGGTGTGAGCTCCTAAAACCTGGTGAAACCGTTAATACTGATCGCTGATCGCTACCGACAACAAATGATCAATTTGAACCATGCATTGATCGAGAAACGACCAGAATGGGCCAGAAGACACGGCAAGGTAATTTTGCTCCATGACAATGCACCTGCACACAAAGCAAAACCGATTCAGGATACAATCAAAACACTTGGCTGGGAGCTGCTACCTGCTACCTGCTACCCCACCCGCCGTATTCACCAGACTTGGCTCCTTCCGACTACCATTTGTTTTCATCGATGGGACACGCATTGGCTGAGCAGCACTTTGGTTCCTACGAGGAGCTCGAAAATTGGGTGTCTGGTTGGTTTGTTTTAAAAGACGAACAATTTTATTGGCGTGGTATCCACAAATTGTGGTGGTCCCGAAACGTGGTCACAATGTGTAGAAAACAATGGCCAATACTTTGAATGAAATGTTTTTTACTTTCCCATTAATAATTAGTGTTTTATTTTCATAAAAAAACGCTCATTTCATACCGGTACACCTAAGTAAGTTGCTTTAATATAATGTGATATATTATAAACGTTACGGCATTCCAACTTTTGGGACTAGAAGCCTTCTCTCACAAAAGCAGAGAGTTGGACAAGTGGAAGTAGATAGATATTACATTTGCCCTGTAGTCTTAGGCTATTAAGAATAGGACTTAGGTAAGCTCTGCCTGTGGTAGAAGACGACTATAAAGGTTTATAGGACCCTCATTATCCACTATCCGAGCCCAGGATTAACGAGGTCGTGTAGTGCCTGTCGTTAAAGCGAGGGTGCCGAGGAGGACCATAGCCCTCTCTGGGACGTGCTTTAGGTATAATGCCGGAAGACTCCGGGGCCTTCAGCAACGCTCTGAGGGTGACCGAACCAATGGAATTTTAGTGGGTAAAAAGTCCACGTAATTTTACGTTTTTCCTAAAAGCAGAGTAACTTTTAGATTTCCCTTACGATAACACAACAAAGGTGGGTATTACATATGCATGAATACTGTCGTTCTTGGAATACATCAGTTTCCTCAAGTTGTTTTCCTTTAAAGGGAAATCCGTTCAACAAACATTAAACACGAAAATGTAATACAAAGTTAAAAATAACCATATTAGTTTGATTGATAGCGTATTGTTTGTGTTACGAAGCGAAATAACACCTAAGACTGGTTATAATTAAAAAGATACATCATCTGATACCTTAAAATCGCCCGATATAGCGAGAGTAGTACCGCGTCCGTCACTAAGTTATTTTTCCTGAACGCAGCAGAGGGACATCAGTTAATAAGGAAGGTCCGGCCAACGGGGCACTTAACCCAGATATTCACTGGTCACGGTGGATTCTCCCAATACTTGAACCGTTTCAAGTGTCGGGAGAGCCCGTGGTGCAAATGCAATGACGCCGTGGCAGAAACGGTTTTTCATTTGCTGACAGAGTGTCCTATACATAGATGCCTGAGGTATGACTTTGAGCAGGAGACAGGCTTAATGATAGATACAGCCGGTCTACCGGAAATAGTAAAACATAAATTATTTACAAGTAAGTTTATAAATTATTGCATAAATATATGTAAGATAGTAAATAATAGCAATAAGGATAAGTAAATGTCACTTTGTGCATATGCGCACAATAATATTCTGTGTATTTTGTGAATACTATATAATTAGGTAGTATAAGTACAGATACAATGTATAAAAAAAAAATATCGGTCTGTTAGAAAAAATGTATATAGCCTATAATAGTGTAGCTGTTATAAATGTTGTGTGAAATGTTGTAAATAATAGGATAATGTAAAGCCCTGAATAATAATATCAGGGATAATTGAATATAAAAAATTAGAAAAAACAGATATCTTAAATTACAAGATGTTAAGAATCATTACTCCAAATATTTCACCAGCTACAATGCCTTTCAAAACGGAACACAGTAGTGTTTGCACACTTGTTTGCCTGCAGGAATAGTAGCTGCTAACTACTTTGATGGTCTCCGGCAACAGAGACCTGCCACCAATGATCATAAGCAAGATAATGATATCATTAAAAATACTATCATTGTATTAGTTTTAACAAGTAGAATTCTTTAACCTTCCCAAACTATATTTTTTATCCATTTTTTTTGTTTTCAAGCTTAATTCTGCTATTGAAAGAATGTATTACAGTTTAATAACTAGACTTTGAAGATCTAAAGTCATGATGATGATGACTGTTTAGTATATAATATCATTAATTAACCTGAAACAGGAATGTATAAGCACTTGTACGAACAACATAAGTAATTAAAAACACTTTAACATATTTAATTCTACACCGAAAGCGATGTTTGTAATGTGGAAGAAATTCTTGTTGAACCTAAATTTGAGAGACCAATGCGTGAAACTTTCAGGCCATCAGACCCTGTCCAACCCCATCTGACCCGAGCTTGGATACAATGTTATTAACTCCGAGATTGCCACGTCTACCCTCGTCGAAGCCCACGGCGGGAGAGGGTCGTTACTGCGCTCGACATTTTAAAAGCATTTTTTAAAATACTACACAAAATAGATTATGTATATACTAACACAAAAAAGCAAATAGACACACATGTATATATATTTCTATAGACATACATAAACTTATCATTGAAGAATATAGAAATAGATCTGTTTGTAAGACAGTTGGAGGCGCTGTGCCTCTCGAAAAGGTTCGGGTCTGATCCCCATTAAGCTTGAGCATCCGGTGAAAGAAAACATCTTGAGGAAACTGATTAGTTACAAGAACAACAGCTTTTCTAGACATGCGTCATCTACCAGACCAGACTTCGCCAGCATTGACAAATTGCCTTGACTCTCTCCTTACGAAAGAAATAACCGCAATTGTTACAGTAAAGATGAAGTTTATTTGTTTATTTATATCAATATAAGTTATTAATTTAACTTATTAAGTATTAAGTTAACTGATCAATATGTTGTGAATATATCGACAACGGAAATTACGACAACGCAAGTTTAATATCATAACAAATTTGTTATCTAACACAAAAGTCTTCGTTCCCAAATGGTTTGGAGCTGTACAACTTGTACACTAAGTTTATTTAAAACGTGATGACGTCATAATACATATTGGCGTATATTCAGATTGTTTATCACAATGAAATGGAAATTGTGAACAGATCAGTACAGATTATAAGACAGTATCCTGTTTAAATTGCAATCGATCGACGGATGAGGCTTTCGGAAACATGTCAATGTGCTAGTCCAGAGTCCTTAAAGATTTTAAATATATGTTTTTAAAATAACTATTTAAGTAGTTGTATTAGTTTATATAATCAATTGTTTCTCGTACTTTATAAAAATAAGTATTTTTAATATAATACAAAAGACGATCCTACTGTTTTCAATAAAACATTTCTTCTGATTGTAAATGAGTCTTCCTTACAATCCGTCTCCAATATAACTATGTGATAAAAATGTTCTCCATATAATAATTATGTACGGAAAGAGGATGTTAAAATATTATTTTTTTCTAAAGACCATACATTTGAGGTGAAAATAATTAAAATAAACTCATAACTATAATTCATGAAATAATCTGCCGCAGTCAGATATAAGTAACGAACCTCACAGTACATGTCAGGAATAAGTTTTAGACATACGTTTTGTAATGAATTTTTTTTTCGCAACAAAGGGATGAGACGAGAGGGGCGTTCACCTGACCGTGTGTGATGCGCCTGCCTATAATAACATGACGATAGGTTGATATACACAGTACCGCATTATGCTCGTAGCTTAGAACAATAACATGTTAAATACCATTCATCATCATCAGCCAACAGACGTCCACTACTGGACTTAGGCCTCCCCTAAGATCTCCACGGGGTTTGTTTTAATAAATCATATTACCTCAGTCATTTCACTAGCTAAAGGGTGTCTGGCGGCAGATTTATATTTTAAAAAACGAATATCTCAATAAGTTAATAATAAACAGTGCGGGGGGAAGGTGGTGTCACATCACATTAGAATCACCGATCGTGCGGATTTCTTAGTCACGATGTCGCAGTGGTGCAGTGGTCGGGTGAGCATCGCGCGTTCGCTATTGAAGCAATTTTCAAGAGTAACGATTCTTACGTACTCGCTCGCCGACAGTTTTGTTCACATTTCAATATTCGACGGATAGGCGATGGGCCGAGTGTGAATTTAATTTGTTCGTGGGTGGAAAGGTTCCGCGCAACTGCTTCGGCTATGAACACACCACGGCCAGGACCTAGTCGATCGTCAAGGACCCCCGAAAACATTGAACTGGTTGAACGCAGTTTACGTGAAAATGCACGAATTTCGATACGGAAAAGGGCAGCTTCACTGGGACTTCCAAGAGCAATTGTGCATGAAATTTTGAAAAAAGATATGAAGTTTCATACTTTTAAAATTCAAATAATTCAAGAATTGAAAAAAATTACTTTGCGTCACCCAAATTTATTTGTGAAACCATGTTGGAGCGTTTTCGCACTGTGAATTCCATTTTTTGGAGCGACGGGGCTCATTTTCATTTAAACGGACACGTAAACAAGCAAAATTGCCGTTACTGGGCTCTAAGAACTCGCAATCCTCGACTGAAGCACCAAAAACCATTACATGCCCAAGGGTAACTGTTTGGTGCGCTTTATCCACGAATGGGATAATCGGACCATTTTTTTTTGAAAATGCACGGGGCCAAGCGACGAATGTCAATGGTGAGAATTATCGGCTCATGATTTCGAATTTCTTTTTGCCGAACCTGCGAGCTCATTCATCATTCTCATCACACACGTGGTTTCAACAGGATGCGGTACAGGTGCGACCGCACACACGGCCAGAGCTTCGATGGATTTGTTGCGAGAAAATCTCCCTCAAAAACTGATTAGTCGCTTTGGGGACATCCCGTGGCCACCGAGGTCACCCGACCTAACTCCAATGGATTTTTTTTGTGGGGCTACCTCAAAGAGAGAGTTTACGCCAACAATCCGCGAACTGTTGTGGACTTAAAAGAAAATATTCAGCGAGAAATCAGCGCAATTGAACCAAGTTTACTGCAGCGTGTGGCACGGAATACGAGGTGCCGTTTCGAACAGTGTGTGCAACAGGATGGAAGGCATTTGGATGACACTATCTTTAAAAAATGAAATCCGCATTTGTACTCTATCTTTTAATACTTTTAGTAAAATTATATGTCAAACATATTATTTTTTATTTAAATATGAAAACATAAATCTGCCACCAGACACCCTGTACAACGCCCTTCAATATCCATAATACTATTAATATAGAAGCACACTACTGTTTGTCGACTACAATCGGAACTGCGGTGGCACCTACCTAGACTGTTTCCAGCAAGAGACCTATCACAATATTATTATAAATCCTAACTTTATGATTTTAAGGACTAACATTGCATACTAAAAAGACAGCCTCTTTATAAGGGTCTATCTTAAATGGATACCCTAATTCGAAAAGGAGACACCAGCTACCTTTTCAAGAATATTCTTTCCAATGCACGGAGCCAAATGAAAATGTGTCCTTTAAATGATTAAGTATCTATACATAAAAAAATAAAATACAAGCTTCCGTTAATAATATAAAAAAATAACTACTTTATATAAACGATAACTCAATACTTATATCATAAATACATATTAAAAAAAAAAACTTTCTTATCAGTTGCAAATAATCTCCATAACGGCTGGACTGATTTTATCTAATGTTATAGTTGATGTTATAAGTCACTTCTACTAGATTTATTTATAAAGAAACTATAATATAATAAACATTCACATCACCATTTAACATCAGACGGATTCGTGATCTTGCCTAGAAGATATAAAAAAAAAGTATTAAAACTTATACGCAATATATATATATATATATATATATATATATATATATATATATATATATATATATATATATATATATATATATATATATATATATATATATATATTTAATACTGTAAATAAACAAGTCTATGTTGCTGTATATACTGGTAGTATCATCATCAGCCGTTTGACGTCTACTGCTGGACATAGGGCTCCCCCAAAAATTCCCTCATCGATCGGATATTCATATGGGATAAATTGGGCTATTTCCCACCGTGCTGGCCAAATGCGGGTTGGTGGAAGCCAGAGCCTCGTTTGTTAATTAGCAACGTGCACCACGAGCAGGTGAGGTTAGCTTGGATCCCCTGTTGTTATGCGGGAATCGTCATACCTGTAGAAGTAGTACTACACTAGTAGTAGTGTACGCTAATTTCAACAATTTTACATACATTTAATTACTATAGTATTCATTTGATTGAGACTAACTTAATTTTAATAACTGAGGTTTAAACGTTAGAAGTTTCCATTGAACTAAAAATCTCTTAGACACATAGATTTAACCGCTACGTATGTAACTCGTGAAGCTAAGCTTCCGAAATTGCGAAGAGCTCATCCGACTTACCTTCAGAAATATTTCACCATGAAATATTCGTAAGTTAATACTTCTGCTGAAGAATGGAAGGTAAGAAGATTATTGATAACATTGTCAATTTCCTACTTTTTTTTATAGACAATGATTGTAAGTCACTGTTGGCGGAGACTATCTAGCACTCAATAGGAACGCAGCTCTTATTGTAACCGAGGAATAGCAGTGTTTGAACTTTAATGTGTTCCGGTTTGATCGGCGCTGTAACTACTATAATAACTGAGGTAACGAGGCAATATCTTATGTCTCAGGTGACGAGCTCAATGTGGCACAGTATATACGGTACATACATAGACAGTATCACTTTCAATCAGGTCGTCTCGCCTCGGATAAAAAAATAACTGAAGATATATTTGTTTCCATCAAACATTGGTAACGGCCGTATTATATGGTATTCAATCGTGAGGAAACCCGCACACTGATATCATCTTTGTGTGTGTGTGTGGTGGTCCCAATAAAGTGGCAACAGGCTCGCCCCCTGTTAAATGGGACCTAATCTGACCACATCTGGCGAAATGTGGGTGGTTTATTCACCTCTGCCTACCCCTACTGGGAAAAAGGCGTGACTATATAAAAAAAAAATATTTGTTTCCTTACGATTTTCTTAATAATAATTCCCTGTAAGGTTTTAATTTCGTAAGAAATTTAAAAAACCATAGACACCTATATTCCAAGGTCTCGTCTATCTCTATACTAATCTTAGGTTAGGATGGCATATCTCATCGTCATTAGATGCCCTCTTCAAACTGAAGTTTGGCGATGAAAACCAATTCGATTGTCAGCTAATTCTTTTTAACTGATGGTATTAAACCCGGTCCAGTCCTTTATATCGTCAAACCAGTTTTTCCGCTGTCTACCAGGTGCAAGTCTTCTAGGAATTTTGATTTTTAGGAACTCGTAAAGGGATCCTCTTTGATCGTGTCCGAAAAATGCAACCTTTGCTTGCATGATGATTATCATCAGCCTACGTTTGCAGTTGGCTCAAAGACTTGAGCATTGGAGAAAAAAGATGGTATATACCGCACCACATTGCATTCTTCGTCTTAAGACATAAGATATTAAAAACCTTTACCCTAGTAGCTTCAAACCGGAACATGGAAATTTTTGCATACTACTGTTTGACGGCAGAATTAGAAGCTGCGGTTGTACCTGCCGAGACAGTTTCCGGCAACAGAGAATTTCCACCAGTAATTCTTCTTCTTCGTCGGTATTATTCTTGATAGAGTGGTTGTGGTCATCCGTCTTGACAGAGTAAAGGGAGAACGGAACTAAGATCTTATCCTACCTTATTGTCAACCTGACCTACACGCGCCGTATGGCGGCTGAGCAGGAATATTACTGGCCCGTGGAACTCCCTGCTAGATAATAGACAAGACTATGGCAACCGAGCAAATGGTGAGATAACCAACCGGTTGGAAGAGGCTAAAGCGGACATGGGATTTAAATAAAAAAATTTAAACCCTAAAAGACTTTAATGCAGAATGCAAGGGGAAACCACTGCATAACAAATTCCCACAAAAGTCATCGTGAAAGTGGCCACCAACATCTGAAGTAATGACCACTAGTAACATGAGTTGTTTTTATCGAAAATGTATTATAACAAACAGTAAACAATGTTAATGATACTTTTGCTTGGTACGTGAGGTAGGCCGTTACCAATGTTGTCAATAAGTATTTGACAAGCAATAAAGCCCTCGCGACCCGCGCACTGACAGTGACAAATCGTTTCTTATTTAAAATGGGCAAAGATTTTTAACGACGCAACGAATAAAGGAAGTTAAGTTTTAATGTGACACAGTTTATTTAATGCCAATAACTTAATGATCATTAATCAAGTTTTCGGAAAACTTACTGACAGAGGTAATGAACGGATTGGAATAGTAAAACTTTCGTTTGATGTTGGGTAATATATATCTCCTCATTACAAATTATTGCTAGTTAGAATGTTTACATATGATATGTTACACCATCGCTTTAAAATATATAAAGGAATCTTACCTCCTCCTCCTTTTTAAATAACTAAAATTCCAGGATAAAATTAATATTTGTACATAACAGCTTGATTATAGTAAAATAGGTTTAAGTTATATACGTATGTATATTTTCATTGAAAGAGATTAGTAGATACTGCTAAGTATAGTAATATATATTACATTCGGATATTACTAGTGTAATTATGACATCCATAAATTTAATATTCAAATATTAATTCATAATATTAATTATTCTTGTAGTATTAATATTCCATATTTACGTTAAATGGCATAGTCGAAACCGGTCGTCAACCTTTCAATTAACATCTTAATAACGGTTATTTAATTATAAAAAAAGTAACGTTTGTACTATAATAAACTAAGTTAAAGTAAGCATGTGGCATACAAATATTATATTATCTATGAACTATAATAATAATTTAGTATTTGTTTAAAAGTCTAAAATGTATTTTTTTCTTATAATACAAAATCATTTCAACTATTTTGGCTACAACGTATTATATCTACGGTGAAATTTAACATCGTTCTAGCTACATATGAATACGTTAATATTTTTTTTGTTTATGTTTTAAATATCAATAACTTCATAAATGATTATGGTATCATATTTTTATAGCAATTAATATAATTTAATGTGGGGTACCACGGATAGAAAAGTTATTTGAAACAGATGCCTCCGCAAACCTTACGTAAGTTGATACCGTACTTATCTCAGTATTTTTTATCTAAAACATACTTACACATCCTCGTTGATATACAGCCTTATGAAAATTAACAGAAAATCCAAAAAAAAAAACAAAACCACCTCTTGACCTTAACAATTTAACACATTTAAATAATTAAATAAAAAAAAAAAACTTTGATCACTCGCTACACGTTAGGTCCTTTAAGAAGAAGACACAGTTTGATAGGATGATAGAAATATGGGCGCGAAAGCAAAAAGTGACAGTTGCCAGAAGTTTTGTTTGACAGCGAGTTTTTTTTCTTTTTTTAAAAGTCGAGCGATAGTCGGTTTGCAACCAGCCAGGGCTGTCGTGTTTTGTTTGTGGGGGGGAGTTGCAATGTTTACGCGGGAAGAGAGGAAGCGTGCTGCCCGGCTGGAGACTGCCGGCGGAGTAGACGTCCGGCGACGGGCGATGCGCGCGCAACACTCGCCGGCCGCCGGTGAGACCGCCGCGTCGATTTTATTACGTACGTTTAAGATTGAGCAGCACTTAAACACTTACAGATAAACGCTTACAGTTTGTTTTTTTTTTAAATTAAATACTCATTAATTGATTTATAATGATGCAGTTTACTGTAATTAAGTCTCTGTTGCTGAAAACCGTCTAGGTAGCTACTACCGCAGCCGCCAAATAGTACAGTACAGACATTACTGTTTTCCATATTGACAGGAGCTGTAGCTATTACTGCGGTAACGAGACCCAACATCTCATTTCTCAGGGAACGAGTGCAATGTGGTGCAGTATACTGGTTTTCCTGGTGACAGATCTTTGTTACAGGCGACCGTGTAGATAGATACCACCGCAACTCCTATTTGGGCCGCTAAACGGTAGTGTGGAAATATTACTATGTACCGAGTTGGAGGGAGTTGTAGCGTAATAATAATTATTAGGGTAAGGGGCCTTAACATCATATGTGATGCAATGTACAACATCCTCACTAGTGCCTCGTTTTTATGAGCGGGAGTGTGATTTACCATCAGATGAATTCATGGCTTAATTAAATCCAAAAAAAATAAAGAAAGCCAGTGAACACCCGTCGAGACTAATCGCAGAAGCTGGTCGAACTAATTTTACCAATAACATCATCAGGTAATAAAGACCTTCTTCCTTCGAAGCGGCGTGCGTCCTCGCCGGGACGCGACCGTGGGAACTCGAATCGGAGTCACTGGCGCGTCTCTACTGGCGGCAAAAGAGGGCCCTCGAGCGGAAGGGTTCGCTTCCGTCGCTAGACGAGGTGGAAGGTGGCGCCGAAAGGCGCGTCGAGAAGTGCTTCGGAGATGGGAGCGGCGACTCTGAATTGTCGTACGGTCGCCTCACCGTTGAAGCCGTCCGGCCGGTTATCGGTGACTGGCTGAACCGGCACTTCGGAGTCCTCAGTTTCTGCCCGGTGCAGGTACTCACGGGGCACGGTAGCTTCGGGAGCTATCTGCACCGGCAGAACTGTACAGGTAGGACGGACGAGGCGTGCGACGAGTGCGGCCACCCGGTGGACATATCGTCCCACACCTTGGCCGATTGCCAGCGATAGGGGGAGGGGGGATAGGGCTGCACTCGTAGCGACGATAGGGAGTGACCTCTCGCTACCCTCCGTGGTCCGGACCATGGTCGGTAGCGAGGCATTATGGAATGCGGTATCCCTATGTCCCTAATCCCTCCTATATATAATAATTGCTAGTATTAGATTATATTAATGTAAGATGTATTTACCTGTAATTGCCTTGTTACATTTTATTTAATAGAATTGCATGTATTTTGTTAAAGAATTAGTACAAGCGTTGGTAAATCAAATAAATAAAAAAAAAATCCCGATTCTGTGTTATGACGCAGAAGCGGGAGACCGAACGTATCCGAGAGCGGGCGCCGAGGGGACAGGACGCGGTCGGAGCGCGATGACAGCTCACCGCAGCAAGGCGGGGCCGAGCGCATGACCGCCGAATAGCTCCTCGGCAGGAACCTGGCGCCGCAACCGACAAGGGCCGTCGGGGCGGCGCCCCCTTGGAGAGGGTTCCTGGGGTGCATATGGTGACGCGTATCGTATTCCAACGCGTCGCCACGTAAGGATCTTGTCGGGAGGGGTGCTGCTTCACATCACATCCCTCCCCGGGGTGGACCCGTTCATTCGGGCGCCGATCGGGGATCGCGGAACTGAAATACGTTATCCCGCGACCTTCGAGTATGTGGAAGAGAGTGAAATACCGTGTGAAGCTTTTTAATCAGTTGGAGCCCGACACTACCCCGCCACCGGCCCACTATTGATCTCGGGGTGTGCGTTCCGTTAGTATTTTGTTTCACACGTTAATAAAAAAAATAAAAATAAGTAAATAAAGACCTTCCGCAGTGTAAATGAGAAGAATATAGTCGGCTAAGAAGGGATGTAAGAGTTCCCGCACATCAACTCACTGGACCCAAGCCAACCTCACCTGCTCTTTGGACCCTCCTAAATCCATTCCTGTAGGAGGTGGCCAAGAGCGGGACACACTTTCAGGCGTTTGCAGACGACGTCGTGCTGATCTTCTCCGGGCAAGAGACCGAAAATATCACGAGGAAGGCAAGCATTTGCCTATCGCATGGTACTCGCCGATATTCACGATTGGGGGGTCAGAAATCAGCTGAGGTTTGCACCACACAAAACCAATGTGCAGCGCAGCGAATGTAAAGCGCCGCCACACCCGGGAAGTGCTGGGTGACCGGGTGCTAGAGGCTCTAGTCAGCCACTCGAGGCTACCACACCCGTCTGTGCAGCTTGGTGTGGAGTTCTCCTGCCTGGGGGAGATTGCGGAGGAGGTCCAACTTGCGACCTCGGCTGCTAATTCGGCCACTCACACCGACGGCAGCCGCATCGACGACAAGGTGGGTGCGGCGTTCTGCGTCATGCGGAACGCCGCAGAGGTTACCAACAAAAAATTCAAGTTGGGCAACTTCTGCACCATATATCAGGCAGAGCTGCTGGCTCTGGTGAAAGCAATGGGGTACACGGCCAACGGGTCGGTGTATTCGTACTCCGTTCTCAACGACTCGAGGTCCGCTCTGGAAACAGTCGCTAGACCTGACACCCTCCACCCCCTGGCGATCGCAGTAAAACAGAACATTATGAAAGCGCGTGAGAAAGGGACGGATGTAAGACCTTATTGGGTGAAGGCGCATGTGGGGATGGAGGGGAATGAAAGGGCGGGCCTACGGGCCAAGGAAGCGGCCCTGAAGAATAAAAGAAGACCGGAGTACGAGGATTACCCCGTTTCCTTCGTCAAGCGTCAGCTAAAGCTGAGGACGCTTGACGAATGGAACAGGAGGTACGTGGAAGTTTAATTCGTTCGTGGGTGGAGAGGTTCCGCGCAACTGCTTCGGCTATGAACACACCACGGCCAGGACCTAGTCGATCGTCAAGGACCCCCGAAAACATTGAACTGGTTGAACGCAGTTTACGTGAAAATGCACGACTTTCGATACGGAAAAGGGCAGCTTCACTGGGACTTCCAAGAGCAATTGTGCATGAAATTTTGAAAAAAGATATGAAGTTTCATCCTTTTAAAATTCAAATAATTCAAGAATTTAAAAAAAATGACATTGCGTCACGCAAATTTTTTTTGTGAAACCATGTTGGAGCGTTTTCGCACTGTGAATTACATTTTTTGGAGCGACGAGGCTCATTTTCATTTAAACGGACACGTAAACAAGCAAAATTGCCGTTACTGGGCTCTAAGAACTCGCAATCCTCGACTGAAGCACCAAAAACCATTACATTGCCCAAGGGTAACTGTTTGGTGCGCTTTATCCACGAATGGGATAATCGGACCATTTTTTTTTGAAAATGCACGGGCCCAAGCGACGAATGTCAATGGTGAGAATTATCGGCTCATGATTTCGAATTTCTTTTTGCCGAACCTGCGAGCTCATTCATCATTCTCATCACACACGTAGTTTCAACAGGATGGTGCGACCGCACACACGGCCAGAGCTTAGATGGATTTGATGCGAGAAAATCTCCCTCAAAAACTGATTAGTCGCTTTGGGGACATCACGTGGCCACCGAGGTCACCCGACCTAACTCCAATGGATTTTTTTTTGTGGGGCTACCTCAAGGAGAGAGTTTACGCCAACAATCCGCGAACTGTTGTGGACTTAAAAGAAAATATTCGGCGAGAAATAAGCGCAATTGAACCAAGTTTACTGCAGCGTGTGGCACGGAATACGAGGCTCCGTTTCGAACAGTGTGTGCAACAGGATGGAAGACATTTGGATGACATTATCTTTAAAAAATGAAATCCGCATTTGTACTCTATCTTTTAATACTTTTAATAAAATTATATGTCAAACATATTATTTTTTATTTAAATTTGAAAACATAAATCTGCCACCAGACACCCTGTACCTTGTCTTGTAATTCCTGAAGGTTAACAAATTGCAGAAACGAATCTTGATGGTAAAGGTTACCAGCTGGACCTAATTTAAAAGGTAATATACCGGGGCTGTCATTGAAACTCTCAAGTTTTATCTCTTGCATTAGAACTGGTCCCAGAAGGAGATGGAGTACCAGGAAGGCCTGTAACAATTTATTGGATTTAGGGACTCTCTTTAATCTTTCTTTAGCCACAGGGCCTCATTTTTTCTTAGTGTAAATATAAATGGGAAGATCCCCCATTACTATATCGTGAGAGTAGCGAGGGGCTAACTTTTGACGAGCTGCGTAAGGATTTTCGATAAAAATTTTTTGTTCTGGGGAATGATTTCTGGTTCTCTATTTATGTTTCGCCCGGGGATAATAAGTATTTAGGTCAGAAGTGAAGCATTTTCAGAATCCCCACTCTAAACTGCTACTCTCTACTTATTTCTCTTTTTATTTTACCTTAACGATCTACGGGCACAATAACTTTGCTGTCTTCCGGTTATGATAAATATGATAGACCCATAATCATCTTCTACAGATAAAGCTAATATTTAATTAACTCTACATTGGTAACCTTTTACAGGGTGTCTGGTGGCAGATTTATGTTTTCAATTTTAAATAAAAAATAATATATTTGACATATAATTTTACTAAAAGTATTAAAAGATAGAGTACAAATGCGGATTTTATTTTTTTAAGATAATGTCATCCAAATGTCTTCCATCCTGTTGCACACACTGTTCGAAACGGAGCCTCGTATTCCGTGCCACACGCTGCAGTAAACTTGGTTCAATTGCGCTGATTTCTCGCCGAATATTTGTTCGCGGATTGTTGGCGCAAACTCTCTCTTTGAGGTAGCCCCACAAAAAAATATCCATTGGAGTTAGGTCGGGTGACCTCGGTGGCCACGGGATGTCCCCAAAGCGACTAATCCGTTTTTGAGGGAGATTTTCTCGCAACAAATCCATCGAAGCTCTGGCCGTGTGTGCGGTCGCACCATCCTGTTGAAACCACGTGTGTGATGAGAATGATGAATGAGCTCGCAGGTTCGGCAAACAGAAATTCGAAATCATGAGCCGATAATTCTCACCATTGACATTCGTCGCTTGGCCCCGTGCATTTTAAAAAAAATATGGTCCGATTATCCCATTCGTGGATAAAGCGCACCAAACAGTTACCCTTGGGCAATGTAATGGTTTTTGGTGCTTCAGTCGAGGACTGCGAGTTCTTACAGCCCAGTAACGGCAATTTTGCTTGTTTACGTGTCCGTTTAAATGAAAATGAGCCTCGTCGCTCCAAAAAATGGAATTCACAGTGCGAAAACGCTCCAACATGGTTTCACAAAAAAATTTGCGTGACGCAAAGTAATTTTTTTCAATTCTTGAATTATTTGAATGTTAAAAGGATGAAACTTCATATCTTTTTTCAAAATTTCATGCACAATTGCTATTGGAAGTCCCAGTGAAACTGCCCTTTTCCGTATCGAAAGTCGTGCATTTTCACGTAAACTGCGTTCAACCAGTTCAATGTTTTCGGGGGTCCTTGACTATCGACTAGGTCCTGGCCGTGGTGTGTTCATAGCTGAAACAGTTGCGCGGAACCTCTCCACCCACGAACGAATTAAATTCACACTCGGCCCATCGCCTATCCGTCGAATATTGAAATGTGAACAAAACTGTCGACGAGCGAGTACGTAAGAATCGTTACTCTTGAAAAATGCTTCAATAGCGAACGCGCGATGCTCACCCGACCACTGCGACATCGTGACTAAGAAATCCGCACAATCGGTGATTCTAATGACACCACCTTCCCCCCGCACTGTTTATAACTTATTGAGATATTCGTTTTTTAAAATATAAATCTGCCGCCAGACAACCTTTATATTCTGTTCAAGTGCAATTAAATAGTATTGAGTGTAATCTTCATAATTTAACTCTCTATTCCAACCGCATATTGATTATCTTAAAATTAAGCCCGAAAGGGATTCACAACAAATAAAGAGTTTTACAATTAACCGTAGAAAGAGAGGACTTATAGATGGCTTCGGATCTGTAATAAAAGGCATAACCGGCAATCTTGACTATGGTGACGCAGTTCATTTCAATCAAGCCTCTAGCACTCACTTCGCGAAAACGAAAATAAACTTAATACGGAATTAAATAATCATATCAGTTTAACGAAAACCTTTACGAATCAGTATTTAAAAATTATAGAACATATCGTAGATAGCCAGAATAAAATATAGATTTTAATAAACAAACTAAATGAAAGCGATGCTATTAGGAACCATAACTTAATAGAATATGCACATTTCGGAGAAGTTTTACTAATACTTAGCGATAACGTAGATTCCATCTCACAGGAATTATTTAAACTACAGAACCCTACTAGCTTTTGTAAAGGTTGGTGCCATTCACCATCCGATTTTAGATTTAAATTCTATTAATATAATGATCAAGAAGGTAACTAGGTTATACGGAAAAGAATATATAGCCGATTTAGATATAAGAGAATATTACGACATAATTAAAATAGGTATTAGCTCGCTGGCCTAATGGTTAGAGCGTGCGGCTTTCATTCCGAAGGTCGCGGGTTCGAATCTCGGCATATACCGATGACTTAATATTTAAGTTATGTACATTTGTGAACTTTAGTTACAACAGCGAGATACAAACGGTGAAGGAAAACATCGTGAGGAAACCCGCACATGACTTAGAATTTATTGTAAGGTATGTGTGAAGTCACCAACCCGCATTGGGCCAGCGTGGTGACTATGGCCCAATCGCCCTCATATTGAGAGTAGGCCTGTGCCCCAGCAGTGGGGACGTAAATGGGCTTTTATTACTACTATTACTAGGTATTATATAGGAAACGGGATAACTATAGCATTTAAGAATCTGCAGAGGGCTTCTACCCAAAGCAAACACGTGTCTTTGTTCTGGGTCAAAGCCCACACGGGCGTTCCTGGTAATGAGCGTGCTGATGAATTAGCCAAGCTGGCCGCTCTTAACAGCCGAAGGAAGCCAGATTACGATCAGTGCCCGATATCGTATGTTAAACGTTTGCTTCAAGATGCCTCAGTTGCGAGATGGAGCGCCCGATATAGCGAGGATAGCACCGCGTCCATCACTGAGTTATTTTTCCCGAACGCAGCAGAGGCATATCAGTTAATAAGGAAGGTCCGGCCAACGGGGCATAACACCCTGATATTCTCCCAACACTTGAACCGTTTCAAGTGTCGGGAGACCCCGTTGTGCAAATGCAATGACGCCGTGAAAGAAACGGTTCTTCGTTTGCTGACGGAGTGTCCTATACATAGATGCCTGAGGTATGACTTTGAGCAGGAGACAGGCTTAATAATAGATACAGCCAGTCTACCGGAAATAGTAAAAAATAAATTAGTTAGAAGTAAGTTTATAAATTATTGCATAAATATATGTAAGATAGTAAATAATAGCAATAAGGATAAGTAAATGTCACTTTGTGCATATGCGCACAATAATATTCTGTGTATTTTGTGAATACTATATAATTAGATAGTATAAGTATAGATATAATGTATAAAAAAAAATAAATATAAGTAGTAAAAAAATAAATAATAAAAGTATTTATAATGTATAAAAAAAATATCGGAATGTTAGAAAAAATGTATAAGGCCTGTGTAGCTGTTATAAATGTAAATGTTGTGTGAAAATGTTGTAAATAATAGGATAATGTAAAGCCCTGAATAATAATATCAGGGATAATTTGAAATAATAAACGAAAAAAAAAAAAACACCAAAATTTCCCAGCAGCAACTGGTATAACTCACAAAGGACTATACTGTACACGATACTACGATGCCGCTTTATCTCAATATCATAATTGCAAGCGCATTTACTTTAAAATTTATATATAGAAAATGGAAGACTAAAGTTAATAATCAAGGGGTTCAACCAGAGGAGCCTCAGTCGTCAGGGGATACTCTCCCAGCTCAATTCACGACAAAGGTCTCCTATAGTCGCTGTTCTTCGGGGGGAGGTGTTACGGAGCCCTAATATTAATCCTGCTGAGTTGCATCTATCCCCACTCGCATGGGTCTACCTGCGACTCCTTATCAGCATTTAGAGGAAAGTAACAAGACACCGTTGGAGACCCCGTGATGATAAATAGATAAGGAAAGAATTTTAATCGTAAAAAGTAAAAATAACATAAACAAAAACAAGAAGGAGAATAAAAAGGAATGAAGGAAATGCTACAGGGGACGATTCTTTTAGGCTCTCCCCCCCTTTACCCTTACCCCGGAATATGCACGAGAAGGTCTTCACATCAGACGGAGAGGAACGAAAGAAGAAATGCAATGTGGAATGAAAGATAAGTAAGAAATGAAAGAGGATAATTAAGAACATAGGAATAAATATAAATGTAGAAAGTAAAAGTAAAACGAAATGATGATGAAAAATAAAGAATGATGGTAGATGACAAAGAAAGTTAAAGCCCTGACCCAAAACGCGCAGAAGAACGATGTAGAAAAAAAAACCTCACCTGATGATGATGCAGCTTGCTAATCAACAAATGTGGCTCTGGCTCTCATCAACCCGCATTGGGCCAGTATGGTGGGAAATGACCCAAATCCGCCTATATGAACCCCTACATACAACCTGGTGCCCGGCGATGCAGGCAGCGCATAGCCGATCGATGTGGGGATCTTTGTGGGCGGCCTATGTCCAGCAGTGGACGTCTGTCGAATGATGAATATACTTTTCTATCTGTAAATAACTTTTCAATATACGTTAAATAAAATTTATTATAGAATTTAATTAAAGTTATAAATTTGCGCAGCTGATGCGTCTGCAAATGAAACATTAATTTCAACTCATTACAATTAAGGGTAGTTAGTGGTTTTATAATTTGATGGCTAAGTGAAAGCTTTTATATTACACCCTGTTTAATTTTTTATTCGATTAATTAAATATTAATATATTTTTTTTTATTTAATGAAGTATCCAGAAGAGCGGCGCGTTCACCTGATGGTAAGTATATACGTGTGCCTATAGCGTTAGTTATGATATACTGCAGTGAATAACACTGTATTCATTGTAAAATATTGTCTCGTTACCCTAATGACTTCATAAACTGCAACGCCCTTCAAACCGTAACACAGTAATGTTTGCACAGTACTGTTTGGCGGTAGGAATTAGAGGTGCGGCTCGCACCTATACAGACGGTCAGACAGACCAAACACCATGATTTTTTTTTTAATTGAATCAGGCTGAAGCGATTAGTCGAACGTGACGATCACTTGATTATGAGTGATATGTGATAAGCCCATAATAACATGTTGCTAATTAAGATAAAATATATTGCATCACATTGCCCTCACCGCACGAGACATGCCCCAGTAATTTAACTAGCAACAGCGTCCTTCAAACCGGAACATAGTACTGTTTAGCGGGAGAAGTATGAGCTGCTATCTTACCAATTAATATAATAATGATGTCTATACTAATTTATTTAAATGTTAGTAATTTACCGCGACCTTCGTTTTATATTCGACTCAGAGACGAGACTGGTAGGACGTTTACCTGATGGTAAATTGTAAGTTTTTCTCCAAGCAATGTGTCGCTAATTAGGATGACAAACACTACACCATAACATGGTCAAGGTTTATGTCTGATTACATTAGTAATTTCATTGTAACCTTAATATTAATTTGATATTATCTGCGGTAGTAAGAAGTACTGTTCTTGTAGAGACATCTTTACTGTGACTAACACGTGATTTGTATTGATGGAAGATGCACGGGAATAGTAATAATAATAGTCATTTCAAACTTAGTAAATTTATTTAACATTGATATACTACCGCCATTTTTAACTATACTTTTAAGAATATTTAGATACTTTGAAGCAGAAATTAGCACTCAAAGCCCATAAACTAGTTAGGTACAAAAAAGGATTCGTGAGGAAAAGTGATAATAAATTATTTACAACTAATGAAAAATCGATCTATCGCAAATTAAGTGTACAAAATCAAAATTCCGCTAATACTGTCGATGAAACACCTTCCAAAGAAGAACTAGAACGATTTTGGGCAAATATTTGGGAAAAAGATGTTAAACACAATACAGAAGCTGAATGGATAAAACGGGAAAGGAGTAAGTGGATAGATATAGAAGAGATGAAATAAAAATAAACAAACATGTCGAATTTAATAATATAATTGCAGAGGAGCAGAAAGGATGCAGGAGAGGCCATATGGGATGTAAAGAACAACTTATAATAGATTCCACAATTCATAAACATGCAGCAAACAATAATAGAAATCTACACTGTTCATATATAGATTATAAGAAAGCATTTGACAGCATTCCTTACTCTTGGTTAGTACATGTCTTAGAACTATATAAAGTAAATCCACTAATTATTAACTTTCTTTAAAATATTATGCAACACTGGAAAACATGTCTACATATAAACACTAAAAACAAGGGAGATATCAATAAAAATGGCATCTATCAAGGTGATTCTCTTAGCCCTTTATAGTTTTGCCTCGCCCTTAATCCACTTTCTAATATATTGAATTCACAAAAAGCTGTATATAGACTTAAACACGATAACACCGAGACCATTTTGTCACACTTATTATACATGGACGATATTAAATTATACTCAAAAACAGACAAAGAAATGAAAATACTAATAGACTCAACTACACAATTTAGTAAAGATATAAATATGAATTTTGGGTTAGATAAATGTAAAACAGTACATATTATCAAAGGTAAACTGCATCCCGGCGACTATCCTGTATCCGATTTAGATATAATAAAAGCTATGGAACCAGGTGATCTGTATAAGTATTTAGGTTACAATCAACAGAAAGGTTTAGATCATAAAGCCATACGATCCAGTTTAGAAAATGAATATAAACGAAGAATTGTCAATATTTGTAAAACACGTTTAATTAGTAAGAATTTAATAAATGCTATAAATACATTTGCAATACCAGTACTTAGGTACTCATTCGGGATCTTCAAATGGACAAAAACTGATTTACAAGCAATTGAACGGAAAACTAGGACAACTTTAACAAAATACCAGAATTTACACCCAAAATCTGCTATCGAAAGATTAACCATTAAAAGACAAAACGGTGGTAGAGGTCTTATAGATATAGAAAACTTATGGAGAAAGCAGCTTAAGAACTTGCAACAGTTTTTTAACCAAAAGGCCCTTACAAGTAATATACATAGAGCAATACAATGTAACCATGTAAAATGTACACCTCTTAATTTAAAAGAGACCTTTGTTAATAACCCGCAAACAATAAACCATACTCAACAAGACCAGAAAATCGAAACTTGGAAAAGTAAATCCTTGCATGGTCGACATCTCCACGATTTGCAACAATCTTATGTAGATAGTGTGGCATCCAATAAATGGCTTAAAATAGGTTCACTTTACCCTGAAACTGAAGGTTTTATAATAGCTATTCAGGATCAGGTTATAAACACAAAAAATTACAGAAAACATATAATTAAAGATCCCACCGTTATTAATGACAAATGCCGTAGATGTCACGCACAATCCGAAACAATTCAGCATATAACCGGAGCATGCACTACGCTTACACAAACAGATTACACGCATAGACACAATCAAATAGTCAATATAATTTACCAAAAGCTTACACCCAAATACCAACTAACCGTGGATACCACATACATACCATATTAAAAATACACCCCTCAACCTATCTTAGAATCCAGCTCTCATAAAATGTACTACGATCGCGCTATAATTACAGATAAGACAATACATTATAATAGACCTGACATAACACTACAAGATAAATTACATATTTAATAGACATCTCTGTACCCAATTCACATAATTTAGTTAAAACGATATCGGACAAAATTCACAAATATAATGATTTAAAAGATGAAATAACAAGAATTTGGAGACAAGAAAAAGTATACATAGTACCTATTATATTATCTTCTACAGGGGTGGTTCCTAAACATCTCTTCACTGCACTGAAACTCTTAGGTCTTCCGGATAATACTTCTATTCAAATGCAAAAAGCAGCGATTTTAAATACGTGTAGGATTGTTCGTAAATTTTTACAAGATGACTCTCATTTACTCGGGGAAACCCCGTGAATGAGTAAATCTAACCGGCTTTTAGCTGATATTTTTATAAACAAAAAAATAAATAATAATAGTCATTTATTTGTCTAAAAAAAGAACTTAACTCTATGTATAATAGATTAAACATATCAAAACTAAATAAACCATTAGACAAAAAGGTCCAGGACTCAGTACATTGGCACCTGGTGCCAAGTCCTGGTATTCTGCCCTGGCCTGACATTATTAACGCTAGTGAACACTTAATTATATAATTGCTTGCTTATTAAATTACGGAAACAGTATATTTATAAATAGCGAGCACACGAGTCAACCGCGGCTGTTTATGTCGAGTGATTGCTGCATCAAAAGCCATTTGCAACAGTTGCGTTTACAAGTGCACCGAGATACGGTACGGTACAGCGGAGGTGGTAAGTCGTTCCAGCATTTTGATGCAGCAAATTTGAAACTACCTCGGGTTTGCTCCAAGGTGTGTTTTGGTGTAGTTAGAGGACGAACGTGCGGTCTCAGTCGGGCTCTGGCGAAGTCTGTGGACCAACTAAGCTTATTATAAAGATATGTTGGCATCTTAAACTTTGTCAGTGAGTGTAAAAAGCACGTCAGCTTCATAGTTCTCACGCTCTCCATTCTAATCACCTCTTTTTTTTATCATATAAGATTATACGTGGTGTCGCCGTGGTATTGAATAACAGTAGCGCATGCACGCGTTCTGAACACGCTGTATCGCCGCAGAGGTCTTCTTAAATAGACACGGGCCATATACAATGTCGCAGTAGTGCAAGTGGGACAGCACCAGGGTGTTACACAGCTGATAACGTAATCTTTCGTCAATGAATTTTCTAATTTTTTAAATAGTCCTAAGGGCTGCAAAACAATTACGCATTGAGTTCTGAACATGTTCTTGAAATCTTAACACAGATAATTGAGACGCTCTTCTTAGGGTTGAGAAATAGTTTATGCCTCTTCGCCCATTCCACAAATGCCTTCAGATCTTGATTAATATTGTAGATTACACTTTTAACTCCTTCAACCGATAAGGGTACATGAGCGTAGATTTGGGTATCATCGGCTTAAAGATGTACATTCGAGAATTGGATATCTTCCATTATGTCTGCAGTGTAGATAGCAAATAGAGTTGGACTGAGAATCGATCCTTGAATTACACCCTTACTTATGGCAGCGGCTTTAGATTTGGCAAGTTCACCTATACTGTTAACGCATTGAACTATTTGACTACGGCCAGAGAAATAAGACTGAAACCAGTTACATACTACTTGAGAAAATTCAAGAAGCACCAGCTTGTTGAGCAGAATAGGAATCGAAACACAATCAAATGCCCGGGAGAAGTCTAATAGAACAAGTACTGTACCCTGACCGTCGTCTGACGCGGTAAGGATATCATCAACAATATGTAGGAGTGCGGAGGTAGTACTATGTTCTCGAAATCCAGACTGTAATGTGACCAAAGTCTTACATTCCTCTAAATATGGCATAGTTTGAACGAGGACACATTTTTACTACTTACTACAACTACTTTAGACAACGCAGGTAGAATGCTTATTGGTCTAAGATCATTCATACTTTCTATCTTGGACTTCTTAGGGATGGGTGTAATAAATGAACATTTCCATTGCTCGGGGAAAATACTTTCTGATAATGATTTGTTGACTATTGCGGATATCGCGGACAATGAATTAGGAAGTGTTAGGCTTAACATGAACATAGATATTCCATCGCATCCTTTTGAGTTAGTTGGTGATGACTCAATAATGCGAGTAATAGTTGCAGGAGAAACTTCCTTAAATGTAAACAATGACTTTGAATGTCTCTCATTTTTAAGATAATTTTTTTGACTATCACACGTCGTATGAGGACGGAGTATACTGTTAATAAAAAAATATTTAATTTATCTGGATTTACGAGGTCCCGAGGTAAATTGTTATAAAAACTAGGTTTTAGAAGGGCGTTTAGCCTTTTCCATGTCGTGTCTCAGAGGCTTTTTTTGTTATTGCTATTGAGTATGTATTTAAAATAAGCGTGTTTTTCATTAAGGATTGCGGCATTGTAATAATAGCGCAAATCTCTATAATATTGATAGGACGACTCACTCTTTAGCTTTTTTGCACGCTGACACGCTTTATCCCGCAACACCCGCAAAGATCTTATAGTGTCAGTTAACCAAGGTGTAGGAGGTTCTTTGTACGTCCTCGTGTGCATAGGAGCAAACGTATCGATTAAGTCTAGCATTAGGTAGTTAAATGTGGCCACCATATCATTAACATTACCATATTGGAGAACTAGTTCCTATAGAATATATTGTGCAGCATTTTTAATAGCATTTGCGTTTTGATTAAGCTGTCTATAAGAGATTGTTCTAGGGCGGAATTTCGTGGTTTCTAGCGTAAAATTGGCCACAACTAAACCGTGATCACTAAGATCATCGATCGTTATGAATAACGTTTATTGAGTGGGGATTTAATTTAGAACTTACAAATATTAAGTCAAGAATAGTTTCGGTAGAAGGTGTGATACGTGTAGGTATATCAACTCTTTGTTTTAGTTGAAAATTATCTACAAGATCCTTAAAGCAAGACGGTGTGTAAACAGTTTTATTAGGATTCATGCCATTAATATTAAAATCACCTAATAAACTTATGCTATCGTATTGAGGTACAAAGATGGCCAAAGATTCGTTTAATGAGTCAAACGCAGCTGTCCAGTTTCGAGAGGGAGGCCGATTAACGACACCCAATGCCAACCATTGTGTGATATTGCCAAATATTGTGTTTGAGCCTAACTTCCTGCCACATTTGCTCAAGAACACCAACAGGGTGGCTTAACTGGCGTACTGTAATACCTGACTGTACATAAGCTCCCACACCAGCACCGCGCGATACACGCGGAGCATGAATTAAATTGTAGCCCGGCATGTGATAAGACTGAATGTTGGTCACTGGTGTAAGCCAGGTTTCATTTAGACATAAAATATCGAGATTGTTTGCTCTAAAACATTGTTGAAGTTCATCCCATCCTGTATTAATGGATGCTATATTTAGCAATCCCATTGTAAGGTATTTAACTATTTTTTCCATTTGTTTTTTACGACAAGATATTAAAATATAGTAAATAAAGCTATAGCATCTATATCGAACGACGAAAAAAAAAAGTAAAGCGCAATCAAGTGTGTGATACTATGATACTTTATGATAGGCAAACAGAATTAATATAATTTTGTAGGATGGGGTAGTTGTATGTAATTTAGCAATTAACAAAACGACCTTCAAATACGTGCGCAGATACAATACGGCGATATCTTCCATTAAGTCTTTTAAACAAACCAGTATACTTGCGTGCAAAAAAATGGACCAGAATAAAAAAAATAATAGATTAATAATGTTCAGCAACGTGTTCAGAGACGTTCGATCAATTGAAAAACTAATAAAGATTAAATTATTCCTTAACAGTGTTAGTGATGTGTTCAAAATTTATTTTAATATGAGTTTAAACGGGCGCGCAGTCCTTTTATAAACTTGTAATGTGACGTGATAATAGGAGTGTCTAATTAAAAAGAATTTAATTGGTTTTTTGACTTGATGTGTATAGGTAAAGAATCTTTGTTCTTACGGACATACTTAGGTGTACCGGTATGAAATGAGCGTTTTTTTGTGAAAATAAAAACCAAATTATTAATAGGAAAGTAAAAAACATTTTATTCAAAGTATTGGCCATTGTTTTCTACACATTGTGACCACGTTTCTACACAATTTGTGGATACCACGCCAATAAAATTGTTCGTCTTTTAAAGCAAACCAACCAGACACCCAATTTTCGACCTCCTCGTAGGAACCAAAGTGCTGCTCAGCCAATGCGTGTCCCAACGATGAAAACAAATGGTAGTCGGAAGGAGCCAAGTCTGGTGAATACGGCGGGTGGGGTAGCAGGTAGCAGGTAGCAGCTCCCAGCCAAGTGTTTCGATTGTATCCTGAACCGGTTTTCCTTTGTGTGCAGGTGCATTGTCATGGAGCAAAATTACCTTGCCGTGTCTTCTGGCCCATTCTGGTCGTTTCTCGATCAATGCATGGTTAAAATTGAATATTTGTTGTCGGTAGCGATCAGCGATCAGTATTAACGGTTTCACCATGTTTTAGGAGCTCGTGGTACACCACACCTTTCTGATCCTACCAAACACACAGCATTGTCTTCTTGCCGAATTGATGTATCTGGTTTTGCCGTCGATGTTGATGGTTGCCGTTGTCCCGGATTAACCCATGATTGTTTCCATTTAGGATTCTTAAAATAAATCCATTTTCCATCGCCAGTAACAATCCGATGCAAAACCGATTTTCTTTCGTGTCTTTGAAGCAAAATTTCAAGTGTTTTTTCGGTTTTCCATCTTTCTTTCATTCAATTCACATGGCACCCATTTTCCACACGTTTGCATCTTTCACATAGCTTTTAATCGGTCAAAAATTGTTTGTTGTGCAACATTTAACATTTCTGCCATTTGCTTTTGATTCAAAGTGTCATCTCCAACCAATATCGTTTGCAATTCAGCGTCTTCAAACTTTTTTGGTGGTCTTCCACGTTCTTCATTTCTCACATCAAAATCATTATTTCTGAACCGTTGAAACCATCTTTTGCACGTTGCTTCTGATAGAGCATGATCACCATATGCCTCGACAAACATTCGACTCGCATGCGACTCTGCAGCACTTTTCTTCAAATGAAAACAAAAAATTAATGCTTTCCGCGAATCATCACTTTCTGGTACAAAATTCGTCATTTTTAACACGATGAAAAAATATGATGTTGTCTGTTCAATGACTTGATGTAGACTAAATATGTTTCACAGATGTCATAGCAAACAAACAAAAAAAAAAATAAAGGCTCGTTCAAAACAAATGTTCCCTATTGAGACATTTGTATTTTGACGCTCACTTCATACTGGTACACCTGATAGTTACATTAAGTGTGGTAGAATCATAAGTAAAAGAACTCTTGGAGCTTGGACTGTTGTTGCTTTAGCCATTTTGATAGATCTTATTACAGCATCTATTTTCATTGGCAAACAGTACTATGTAAATATTATTTTGTTCACATTTGAATGGAGTCTGTAGAGTAAATTCCTGTAACAACACAACATGTCATGGCAAACAAACAAAAAAAAAATAAAGGCTCGTTCAAAACAAATGTTCCCTATCGAGACATTTGTATTTGACGCTCACTTCATACCGGTACACCTATGTATATGCGACAGTTATAGGTCCAAGCAAATTCGAAATCTTGCAGTTTTCGAGCTTCGATTATATGTATGTATGTAAATTTTATGAGAACTGGTCGTGGTTTGTTATTGATTTTCCGATTTTGAATACCTAATCGTCTTACCATCTTAAGGTCCGACTTCGACAAATCGATTCCGAGGGTGTCAACAGTTTGGACGGCGACGTCCGTTAGTTGCTCGTTCTCGTATTCAGTAACTCCGTGAAGTTCCAAGTTATTTACAAGTTCGGATTGGTCTAGATAGTTGTTGCGTTCCTCAAGTGCTGTAACCCTTGATTCCAAGCTATTGAATAAACCCGCGATATTCTCAAGGTCCATTATTTTTGCTTCCACTCTTTCTATTCCAACCCCATCATTGTACCAGGTGTCTTCTTATTAACATCTCTTTTTATTGATTCAAGCTCTTTCCTGAGATCCTTGATATTACTTACAATATCTTCTTCGGAGGGTTTTGGCGGAGAGGGATTTTCAGAGATTGGCCCCTTTTTCGCTCAGTCCTTTTTACAATACGGCATATGTCGCAGCGCCAGTTAAGTTTGTCTCGTGGTGGACCGCGCGATCCTACGCAAGCAACGTCCCAATGTAGGGTACATTCACCGCAGCTAACAACCGTGGACTCGTCGGCACTACCGATAGCGATATTGCACTTACTGCATTTAGTCCTAGTGTTTAATGTCGAATGTAGTTGAAAATATTGTTGAACAAAAAGAGGCGACATGCGGCCCGTTCGACAGCCAAATGTCTACTGGAAATAGGATGACGTACTGATGGTAGATCTCTGTTACCATAGAAACTGAAGCTCCCATTTCTATCGATAAACAGTAGTGTGCTGATATTACTATAATCCGATTTAAAGGACGTTGTAACTAGCGTAATTATTGAAGTCATGAGAACTAACATTTTGTATGAAAGCTATAATGTGTTATAGCTTTCATACAAAATGTTATATCATCCTAAGTACATATTTATGTATATCATCCTAAGTAGTACGACCTTTTTATTGGAAATTATCTCTTACCATCAGGTGAACGTCTCATTAGTCTAGTCACTAAGTGGATTAAAAAAAATCCCATCTAGCCCACTTACCATCAATGAAACGGTAAAAAATAATAACTTAAGTGAAGTAATATTAATACAAGGTAGTTATGAGAACTGAAATGTTCTCGATAAAAATGACACTATTGACTACCGTATTGTGACTGAACATCGTGAGATATTGAATTTAAGTCACTGGTGACTGATGGTAGGTCTCTGCTGAGACCTAAATATTGTTATAATTCTAAGGACACTGGTTAATGGTGTAACAAAACTCAACATATGACTTTATTGACGAGCGCAATACGATGTGTAAGTTATTACTATTATTTTTATATCAGTAATTATTAAGGTTTTTTAAATTATTATTATTTGTATGATTATTAGCTAATTTTTTATAAAAAAAAAAATTAACAAATAGATAGGTTAGGTTAGGTTAGTTTAAAATTACACCATTTTAAATAATTTTATAGATGATAAAGTTAAAACGTTAAAGCCTAACCATATTCAACATGGATTATGAGTCCCTAAGGAGGGAATTCCTGAAGAAGAATACTAATCTAGAAACGAGGTCCTCATTTTCATGCTATTTATTACTAGATGTTTCTCTGCAATTATTTTATGTTGTAAAAGATATAGTTTTCCTAGACCTTTAATTACAGAACTGTACTCCTTTGATTCGCATTTGATTATGACATACTACAACGTATATATACTACACAACATCACTATCAAGTCTATGTTGCCAGATATTGTCTGGATACCACCACAGCTACTATTGCAGCCGACTAACAGTATTATGCAAACGTTACTGTGTTCCGGTTTGAAGGGCACTGTAGCTTAAGTAATCCTATATCTCAAGGGCCGAAAAAATCAAGTACTTGATACTTAAAATTGGGTTAAAACATAATTTAGGGTCTGTTTTATTTAAATATTAATACATACTAACCTTTATAAACAAAGGATGTTACGCAGTTTCCTTACTGTACTCTTCTATTATTTATTAGCTGTTAATTTCAGACGATACTTACCTGAAACAAAAAAAGCAAATAAATTACAAACTATTTTCATACATCAAAATAATGTTGTTTTCGTTATTTTATCGATATATTATTTTCGTGTACTTTGCAGCACCCAATTTCACAGCAGAACTGTATTACCAGATATCCTGACGTAATGCTAGACGTAAAGTTAGAAAGCTTTCAAAACATTGATTAGTTTATTTTAGAGTTATTTAGATTAGATTAGTTTTTTGTACTATTTTATATTTAGACTGAAAAGTAAATAATGCTTTCTTTATTTATTTAGTTTACTACCTTCTTTATAAAAATAAAACGAAAACAACCAAAGATTACAAGAATGGAAACAAGCTAAGTTTTCTATCAACTAACATTTGGGCAAAAGAAAGCAATTAAAGGCTAGTGTTAAGTAAACAGGGGAAAAAAATTGTTGTGACACCGAGAATGTTTAATTCGATGTGTATAAAAACTAAGTAATTACGTAAATTGTAATACTGTATGAAATAAATATTACGAATCTCACCGAGGGAATTGAATGAATCGTTATTATTTCTACCTTTTGTTTCCGATTGTGTTCTATAAATAATATAAAATATAGATTGTATAATGAAAAAGCTTTATCCATTGCTAACGCCATCTCACGGGTAACACTGTAAACATTTCGAACGAGCAGCTTTGCTTGCTAGGTTTCTTAAAGCTGCATCTTTGTTTCAACAAATAGTACACAGATGGCGCTGAACAAAAATAAACACTATGTTTTCTGTATATATGAAATTGTGTTTTCTTTGTCCGCCAATCACATAAAAACCAGTGAACGTATCGACACGAGACCATGACCATTCGACACGCAATGATCTATAGATAAAGGCTATTTATTTTTAAAATTTCATGGATCCTTTATAATTTTATTAATTAACTTTTATTAACTTGCTATAGTTTATTAACAGTTGATATAGAAAGTAATTTGTGGGCAGAGAACAGCTAGTATAGCTAGCTAAAATATATAACAAATTTCTAGCTATGTATAGACTCATTACAATATTTCTAACGGTAAAGGCTAGGGTCTTGAAGTTTGGTAAAAATATTGTTTCTGCTCAGCAGAGGTCAGTTAGGGATTTCAAAAAATGTCTCTCCCAAAGTGAGTTGAAAGAGTATCACGACCAGCAAGAGCGGGCGAGGAACAGTAATGTCAATTATATTGGTTTTTACAACATTTTGTTTACGTATTGCCATAGTTTATTTTATTCTGCGACAAGAAGCTCACCAGATGGAAAGTAATACATCTACCCATAACTGGTTAGGATGGTACACAATAAATTATATCGTGCTCGTCGCTTTCGGACACCCACCTACCTAGACACCAGCTATAAATTAAAAAAAAAAATTCTAGACTATTTTTACATGGCTTTTGATATTTATAAATCGAAAAGGTATTCTAATGGCATCGAAATATTTTAACGAATGAGAATATAAGAAAAAATCTCATGGAAATCTGTTTAAATCATATCTAAAACACATCCATCAATTGAATAGTTAGTTTCAAACAAATGCTGTTTGCGCATCTGCAGACATCAATGGGATTACCTGGTAACGAGTGTGAGGGTTGATAAGAGCGGTCCTGACTCAATTAACACTCACCCAAAGTTATACATACATACAGGTAAACTAATTATTAAAATCTTTAAATTAACACACAGACACAGCAACAATTTTCATCTTATTAATGTAATTTTTTCTGTATGAAAAAGATGTTATTATAATCATTAATATGATCGAATGCAGTTCTAGAAAGATCGAGAGAAGAAGAGGAAGAATGAACAGAATGAAGAAAGCAACCAAAAATATGTAATAAAGAAAGGAACGAAGCCCAGGCCCAGAAATGCCCGGAGAATGTTGTATAAAATAAAATAAAAGTAGAAAAATTAGATCAGGTGTCTGGCAGCCAGTTTAGTATAGTAGTAAAGTAGTATATGTGAAGAGTTATCGCTAATAATTAATTCGTTTTTACATCAGAATAACGAATTCTCTAGAGATTTCTAGGATGTAAGACGGACGACTATAGGCGTTCTATGAGAGAATAATTCAATTTGGTTTTAGACTTATTGAAGTTTAGATCTAAGAAGTATCGTTACCTCAATAATTTCACTAGCTACAACTCGTTTCATTCCGAAACACAATAATGTTTGCACACTACTGTTTAGCATCAGAATTAGGAGCTGCGGTGATACGGTCTCCGGCAATTAATTACAGAGACCTTTGAATCAACACCAACAACAGTGTTTCATCTTATAAATGTCTTTTTTCTACACGGGGAAAATATTGTTACAAAATTTATTGCGGTCAAATGCAATACTAGAACATTCGAAAAAAATGACGCGCTGTCACTCAGTATTAGGAAGTGAGTTTAGAATAAACTATGAATCATCATCATCATCATTATCCTTTCAACCGATCGACGTGTACTGCTGGACACTGATGTGTCTTCGCTAATAAATAATTCGTATTGCAGCAGAAAAACGAGTGTAGAAATTTCTAGAATGGGAGACGGACTACTATATACAATATATATAGGCATTTGACGAGCGGACAATTCATTAAACATGTCGTGGACCTAGATCCATGTGTCTAGTATCAGATGAGCTGTAATAGTCAAAATGACTATCAAGCATTGTTTTAAACTTCGAGGCGATATCACGATGATCCTGTACCTTGGAAACAAGCGATATACTATTTGGCTAGTTATTTTGGTCTTTTGAAGAATCCATTTCATTTGAGATTTTCTTATCGAATAATATTGTATGTATACTAATCACAATAATGTTTTATTCTATAAAATCACTAAGAGTAGGTCTCAATTGCCGGAAATCGTCTAGGTACTACCGCAGCTCGTAAAGCGGTCGAAAAAGTACTGTGGGAACATTAATGTGTTCCTGTTTGAAATGCACTAACCTTATGTAATTACTGGGGTAACGAGACTTAATATATTATATCTCAAAGAGATGAGTACAATGTGGTGTTGTGTAATTCACAACCAAGACGGTTTCCGGCAAGCGAGACATATGATCATGATGAAGGAGCTGCATATATATTATATATAAATCTATGTTATTATGTTATACTAACGAAATATTGTTTTATTATATTATCAGATATATAATAAATATCAGAAATTATAAAATAATACTAAAGGGTCATAAATATAACCGTATGTATAACATTTGAAGCATTATAATCCGTTACGAGAGCGCTACGACGTAGCAGTTTATAGGACAATGTTAACGCTACGACGCCTACGGCATCAAGACAACGAACGGCCATATTTATTGTATTTATTACTATTCTATACAACAACAACAATTTGAAGGTTTTATATTCAAAACTATTTAATTATGAACAAATCTTTAGCTTTAACAATTAACATACTTTATTAACACGTTAAGTCATAATAAAGATTACTGTCTTAATAATTACAAGTAATTTTTTGATTAATATTTTTTTAAACTTGAAGCTTGAAAAGTTGGTATAATTAAGGGTTTATATGTCAAAGTATCCAGTGGCTCCCAGCGATTCTTTTTATGTCCTCCATCCACCTAGTTGGGAGGTAAGAGACCCCCTCAACTGCGCTTTTTGGGGCGGGGTCGCCATTCCAACATTTTAAGACCCCGGCTTCCATCGGCTTTACGAACTAAGTGCTCCAGCCACTATCACTTCAGCCTGGCGACTCGTTAGTATTTGTAAATGACCCTAGTAAGAACCAGTGTCACCTACACCTAGCGGATCTCCTCATTTCTAAATCCCAACTACTCAAAGCTGTCCAAATCCTAGTTGGTATCGCTGGGTGGCATTGGATTCAAACAACACAAGACCGTGCTTTCTGGAACATATTACAAGATTATGTAATGTGTCCAGCAGTGGATGTCCATCGGTTGAAATGATGATGACGATGTCAAAGTAAAAAGGAAACAAATACAGTACAATATATTTCAAATTTCACAATGATTATATTTGTTTCAACAATCAAATTGTCATTTCGACTGTATTCAGTCACTTCATCATGATGATGAGCGATGCATTCAAAATGATAAGATAATGTTTATACAGTCTTAGGACAATAAAGAATACTATAGTTGTAAGCAATAGGTCCCATAGTTCCAATTAAAAGCCATAAGTAGTCCATAGAGTTTTATCCGATGAGTCACGTATAACCCTCGTGTTAAACCTGCAGCGAAAATGTATCCTCCGTAGGATTTTCGAGAAGGTAAAAAGAAAGAAAACCAAGAATCCTTTGACCTCATGTGATTGAGATAATAAATGTCGGATGTGATATAAATTGACCTTTCAAACCTACATCCACTAAGAATTGACTTTATCTTATTTTACATTCGTCAATGTTTACTATACCGATTATTCTTTATCACAGTATTACTACTTAGTAATCAATAAAATGCATAATACATTTCATTAATATTTCCTTTATAATAACAAAAGGCTTTCATAAATTTTCTCAATACAGGTGCCATTATTAACAGTTACTAACGTGAGATGTAGCACTTTATGAACCATAATGAACGCTACGACGCCTACGACACTTAGAAAATGAACGCCTTATCCTTATTTATTAACTTAAGCCACATTACTTAGTTATACAAAGTTTACTTAATGTTATTAATTTGTTTATAAATTAGATGTTTAGTAAAGTAAATATCATTTATATAACATGCAAGGATATCCTTGAATTCTCTTGAGAGATTTCCATTCATTGACCACAACGCAATATTATATTTTCAACTATAACGATTCAATTGCTTAGCACAACTATCACAGACTGAAAACGAACCTAATATATACAGCCTTATGAATATATTTTTTAAGTTTTTACATATATAAAAGGTTGATAAGCAGATTGTTATTATTTGCTCTGGTTTTACTAACCTCCACTGTTTAACTTATCGTACATGCTTTCTATCAAATAAGTTCTGTAAAATTATATCAGTTAATCTTTTCGTATTTGGATTAGTTTGTTTATGTTAACTCTGAGTTTCAATCCTTCAATTACCTGAACAATCATAGAATTCTGATTATATTATTAAAATTTACGCATGATTATAAAGAAAAGCAAAAATATGCGCTTGTTAATGAGAACTCATCGTTTTCCAATATAAAACATGTTTATTTACTTATTCATAACTTTATTATATTAGGTCCTTACATATCAAATTGACATTTTATACGAGAGGAATATAAGTAATTTTTTTCTGTAAAATATATTTCATTAATCACAGTATGCTACGTTACTATCTATGCACTTTTGTCATCTCATACGTAGTTCATTGATCCCTTTTCTAAAAAAACCATAGGGGCGAGAATCAATAAACTCTTTGAAGGTGATTTGAACTGCCGCATCGGAGATGAATTTCTTTCTTTGAAAGAAGTTAACCTAATTCCGGAAAAAATGGTAATCTGTTGCAGCAAGGTCCGGGGAGTACAGTGGATGTCGCAGACATTCCAATTGTAGCTCATCTAACTTAGTGGTTGTTTGTTGTGCAGTGTGTGGTCTAGCGTCGTCGTAAAGCAGCAGTGGCCTAGATGGTTGGTAGCTACTGATTAGTTTGGCCTGGGTCTCCAGGGTTCAGCCATTGCGACGAGCGCTTCCGATTATCGTAAAGCATCAACTTTTCATCAGAAGTAATGATTCGATTTAAAATCCCTTCATTATTGTGTCGGTTGAGCGAAGTAACCCAGCAGTCGACGCGTGTTTGCAAGTTCGATTCACTCAATTCATGTGGTACCCATCGTTCAAGTTTTTTTAATTTCCCGATTTGCTTCAAGTGGATTAATATAGGTTACTTTCCCCGAAGCATGCAACTATCTCTGTAGTGCTTTGTGATGGATCCGCTTCCACAGTAGCCTTTAATTCTTCAATTTCCACTTTGGTCTCCGGCCATTCAGGTGGTTAATTCTGAAGATCGAAATTTCCAGAACGAAAACGTTAAAACCAAAAACGTACCGTGTTTTCTTTTGCGATACCAGCGCCGTACACGTCATTAATCCTTCGATCTGTTTCTGCAGTAGTGGTGCCACGGTAGAACTCGTACTCGTAAATATACCGATATTTCATGATTTTCATTGTACGTTAATAAGCGACGCCAAAGAACAAAATAATGAGAAAAAAACAAATAAATGGCTGTTTTCAAAACTCAAATGTACCAGCTAAATGAATATATAAATTTGAATTTGTAATTCTTAACCCAAGAGGAGATATTTCAGATCAAAATGGTAAGTACGGCAAAACGCTAATTAAAGGACTTAATATAAATATCTAGAGAATGTTCTACAACAGAGAGCTAACACAAGTAAAAGTCAGTACAAGCTAAATCAAAATTCACTCTCGTTAACTATTTATTTTTTACTGAGAAACAATGTCAAACATCTATCTAATTCACTGCGTATTTATAAATGTCGCTATCGGCAAAAGCATTACACGTATTTTCGAGTGCTACGGTATCGAATATTGGAGATGGGGAATACCTAAATACATTTCGCAGACTAAGTTCCCTGTGTCAAGGCGTTCGAGAATATCAGCAGTTATCCGGCATACGATTACATCGGGTCACGGCTCCTGCTTACTGACAGAGATAAAAATTTATTACACCTCCCCCTCCATCTACTCCCCAACCTCTCCAACCTCACCCTACCCATACAGACGACATAACAGCACTGCGAGTTCAATGTCGAGAAAAGCTTCTAGGAAAAATAAAACTATTAAAATGACTAGACAAAGCGATGGCATTTAGGAGACTCTTCACAAAAATATGTATATATATACATATATATATAAAATTTAAATGATCGTATACTTGTACTTTGTGTAGTGATATTTCTATTATAGTATTATTCAACAATAATGTGAGAAAATCTGGTGAAAGTAACGTTGATAGGTCTCTATTGCCATATGTAATTTAGGCAGTACGACCGCAACCCCTATTGCTGATGATAAACAGTAGTGTACAAACATTCCAGTGTTCCGACTTAAAGGGCGCTGTAGCTAGTAATATAACTGAGTTTACGAACATAATACCTCAAAGCGACGAGCGCAATGTGTTGCTGTGTATTTTTTAACTAACGCTATAGAGTACGCGAATAATATCCTTAATGAACATCGTACTTGACGCGTCGCCACGTCGAATAAGAAAAACGCAATTTTTATATAAACGACTACTAAACATTACAAAGTTTCTATTTAAATAACTTAACTATAAATGGGGTTATATTTTATGTTAACAACTTATGTAACATAAGCAAGGCGACGCTCGTAACTTATGTTAAGGAGAAGGCATTGTTTCGAAGAAAGTTACACTGAGACTAATATATTAGATAACTAGTTTTTATTCAACGATACAAGAGAGATATTCCCCTAATGGTGATACGCCTGTTTGGCGCTAGTTAGGATGACATACATTGCACCACACTATGTTCGTTGCTTTGAGATATATTTTTTATTTTTTATATATTATCACGCCTTTTCCCTGTAGGGGTAGGCAGAGGTGAATGAACACCCACATTTCGCCAGATGTGGTCAGATTAGGTCCCATGTAACAGGGGGCGAGCCTGTTGCCACTTTATTGTGGCCACCACACACACATACACACACACAAAGATGCTTTCAGTGTGCGGGTATCCTCGCGATGTTTTCCTTCACCGTTTGTATCTCGCTGTTGTAACTAAAGTTCACAAATGTATATAACTTAAACATTAAGTCATTGGTACATGCCGAGGTTCGAACCCGCGACCTTCGGAATGAAAGCCGCACACTCTAACCAGTAGGCCGGCGAGCTACCGTGAGATATATTATTTATGAAAAGTTTCCTACATATTACAATTTCTTTAGATAGTAAAACTAATAACTTTATATACCAGATATTATAATCATCTTCATCAGCTGTTGGATGTCCAACCCAGTTATCAAAAATAATTTAAATAGCTTTCATGTGTGTATACATCTATATTTTTTTTAAACCAATGATTCTTTTTTAACTGAAACATCTTCATCATCATCAACTTATATATGTCCACTGCTGGACATGGACTTCCCCAAAAAGTCACTCCAATCGGTCCTGCGCTAAAAATTAGTAAAATAAAAGGAACATCCGTCTACGCTTGTTTCCGGTCTGCTTCTACTACAAAGAGCTTTCTCATGTATCTCAATTTACAGCTACCCGACAGTACGGAATATTGTCTACTGCTATTCCCATTTATTTATAAAAAAAATAATACTTTCGTAAAGGATTTTCTTTACGAATTCACGAACATTATTTCTTATATTACTGTACATTAAACGGTGCTATTTTTACTAAATTTACATATAACTAACAATTTCTAAGAAATGTTACTTTTTAAATATAAAAAGTCTATAGTTTTTTTTTTTATTCAACAAAGCGACGAGACGAACGGGACATTCACTTAATAGTAAGTGATACGTTTGTTTATATCGTGGCGCTAGTTAGGATGTTATATACTGCGCCATTCTCTCGTCGCATTGAGATATAAGAATTTGAATCTTATTACTTCAATAAATATACTAAGTGTAGCGCCCTTCGATACGGAACAAATATTTGCATATTACTGTCCGGTAACAAAACCACCAGTAAAATTAGTCTTTGAAGATTAACAACCAAAGTATTTTTTCTTCATCATAATAAATTCAACGTTATCAACATAAACTTTACTATTTTTCTCACCCCCATCACACTGAAAGTCGTGCAAAGCAATTAAAATTTTTAATTGTCGCTTTTAACTCTTAATTTAAAACTGTACAAAGTTGATGAGAATTACTTAGATCGGTGTAAGTGAACGGATCGTTCCAACTTAAATATTTGACCTCGTGTTAACTTTCGTCGTGAATTCTTGTAAGTTTGTGTTAAGATTGAAGACTTAAGTTATCAACTTCGCTAAATTAATAATTGTTGGAAAACAATTAAATTGTCGTATAAATATTTATACACAATTTTAATATTAAGTTTTTACTTAAAAATCGCTTATTTATTATAATGAAAGAAAAATTACAGGTAAAATGAAATTATGGAAATATTCAAAAAGTATCCCTCCAACATTTCGTAAAATCTATTCTTATATGATGTATATTGGACATAAGGAATATTCTTACCAAATATCACTAGGCCTTATGGTTCCAAGCCTTATAGTATCGGGCTAGTAATAATAGGAGCAAAGTAAACCCTGCTTGTCGTAGAAGGCGACTAAAGAGTTTGGAAATTATTTCCTTGAGGGTACAGGCTCTTATCGCTCAACATGCCTCACCAAATGCACTGGTCCAGAGCACCGACGAGGTTAACCCTGACTTCCTCCCAGAAGCAAGATGTCTTTCGAAGATTTCCAACCCTCCCACTCCGAAACAAAAAAAAGGCTTTATGATTCCAAACATATCGTGACGATTTTTTTATACTACTCAGCGACGAAACGAGCAGAGCATTCACTTGATCATAAGTGATACGCCCGCCTATAACAATGTTGTGCTAGTTAGGATGTTATACACTGCACCACATTTTGCGCGACGCCTGAGACATAAGACGCTGAATCTCGTTTCCTTAGTAACAACACTAGCTACAACGCCTTTCAAATCGGAACACAGTAAACTTTCTAAAGAACTGTTTATCGACAGAGATAGACGTTGCGTTGGTACCCACCTAGATGATCTCGGGCAACAGACACCTACCACCAGACTCTACATCTGGAGCTGGAGCTGGAAATCTCTTAAATGTATCTTTATAAGAGATTCCCAGCTACATCTGTATATAGATAAGAGATTTTATTTATCTATTTGTTAAAACTGTGATTTTCTAGTATATTACATGTTGAACTTATGATATATCTCTATCTATGATCTATCTCTTCTTGGATTTCTTTATCTAAAATAGATAGTCTACAATACTCAAAAACTTGATCTCAAGTGAAGATGGTGTGGAAATTAACAAGTGAAATACACTGCAACCTGTTGGTAGGTCACTATTGCCGGAAACTATCTATGTATGTTCCACCGCAGCTCCTGTTTCTGCCACCAAGCAGTAGTGCGCGAACCGTACTGTGTTCCGGTTTGAAGAGCGCTGTAGCTAGTGAAATAACTGCTATAACGAGAGGTTAAAGCGAGGCGTTGATTGCGACATGTATTGTTTTAACTAACGATACACTGTTATCGGCAGGCGTATCTCTTACCATCTGGTGAAAGTCTCGCCGTTCTCATCCCCAGTGGTCCCGCATACAGGCCGCGGTCCGATATGTTATAAAGATAACGAATAATCACTGCAACACGTAGGCATTATCCTTTTCGCCATTTTAATAGTACTTATAAAAGGTTAGGAATTGTTTTATATAAATTTAAAAGCGACCCTCGTATTCCCGGAAGGCGAATAGTCGTTTCGTTTCCGTCGCGTAAGAGTTCCTCACTCGTGTGGGTCATTTGATGAGGCACTTAAGTCCATTACCACGATCCGGTTAAGCGTTCAATTGTTCTCCGGGTGGTACACTCGCTACTCAACAACGTTTCAACCACGAGTAATTTTTTTTTAACTACTATGTTACCGCTTGATGTCAATTTTGAACCTTACCTAATGGTGATAAGGTAGAGGATGGTCAATCTTGTCTAGATACTCCATAGCCGTAGCACAGTTACGCTTACACAATACGATGGATCTGGTTTTTTAGGAGTCGAAAGGAAATCTTGAAAATATACCCAGCTTTTGAAGTAAATCATGGCCATCTTCTGTGCTTTAAGAGCGCGGTATCTGCTACAAAAAGAACCAGTGACTTTGTGCAATACTTCTAAGGGATTCTCACGTAGATTATAGTGGTACCTATCCATGGCCTGTGGCCTCAAAATCGAACCAGAGACTCTCATGTTACAAGATCGTATACCAGTGCGACACGAGAGGACTTGAATTATGAACACGGCTATTTACTGCATCCGTCGCTATAAATAACGACTTCGTCCATTATTAAATGCACGTGAAATTTATATCCCATTATCGTTTAACATGGAGTAAGCTGCTGCCACCTCCACCACCCGCCTCCCGAGCTGGCACAGTCCACACTGTTTCAATTTAACGCGTTTCTCTTCTTCTACTCTATAATTTCAACTCTCAAGAATCCCTTTGATTTTGATCTAATTTTGTTTGTTTGTTTGTTTACTTCGGAGGAGAGGCAGTCAAAGAGGCTTGTTAATGATCAAGAACTTGTTACAACTAGGAATGAACATTATCGCCATGTGCCCAGTCTCGCTGTGTCCTATAGGATACGTTTTGGAGTGTGATGGAATTCCACTGTATTTCGCCCATCCTCTTTTTACCACCGGATAACCAGATGTACGTTAAACCATCCTTAGTTTGCAGACAACGCGGTACAACTCTTCGTTTTTTACAAGAACAGCAAAGGAGTGAATCAATATGTTGACGTCACTGTTTCCGTACAAATACGACGTTGAAAACTCCCTCAAGAGAAGACTTGATAGGTTATTACTATTTTAGTGCACTTTATCACCACAGACCACATCACCACTTAACATCAAGTGGGATCGTCGTTAAGCGCTAACCTTGTCGATTTAAAAAAAGGCTTGATATTATAATATTCTGCAACTCGTCAGAAGTTATCTTTTTTAATTAATTCAATGTTTTTTGTATACATAATAAAGATAATTACTTTAAACGTATACAAAATGATACAATTAAATCTCTTTTCAGGGCACCTTCGTTCAATATACAAGCGACAGTCTAGTTATAAAGTTTAAAATTTTAAAAGGACCAATTTAGCTTGGCCCTTTGTGAACGGAGCGCCGATATCAAAATTACTTTAGCGTCCCATCTTCAAAACGGCAGTCGCATAAATTACGATCCTTTTTTTTTATAAACCCTTCATTTTATAAAGTTACCTCCCTTATAGAATATTTAACAAAAACGTTGTATGTGTGTAGTATACTACTAGAAGATCTCTGTTTCAGTTAGGTCTACTACGACCCCTATTTCTACCTCAATAGTAGAGGAAAGGGAAGCTAAGGAAATTACTAAGATTATCTTACGTCTCAATATGAGCGTGAGATCTACTACCAGTATTTCTATCGTCTCTCATCCATATATACTTTAAGTGTTTCAATATCTATGTTTCAATTACCGTCATCATGAATGGACGACCACCGCTGGACAAAGGTCTCTTTTAATCTTCTTCCTCCTGCCCTTTTCCCAGCTATGTGGGGTCGGCACAGTATGATCTTTTCTTCCATATCCCTATATCAGCCGTCATATCCGAATTCACACTGTTCTTGCACATATTGTCTTTCACACAATCCATCCACACTTTCTTAGGTTTCTAGCCTGATAACCATCCACTTTCATTCTCATTACTTTCTTTAGGCAAACAAAGGTCTTTTTTAATGTATTTCACAAAACACTGCCTTGCACTGTTTCTTAAACCTTTTTTGATGGCGCTCTCCTATCCTTTATTGAATCACGTCATTTTTAGTAAAATAATTTCTTTTATTTATTTCTTTCATACATATCTTCTTTGGCTAGATTTGAAAATCTATATACACAAAGTGAAAAAAAAAAGAAAATTCCTGAAATTAAAAAAAGGTACAATTAAACCCACGTATGTGATGTTAAGTTCCAAGTTGTAAAGTAGTAAAGTATCCGTAAGCTACTTAATATCAACTACCTTCTGCTCTGACTTAGACCCATCGAAGTGATAACATATATCATCTGCTTTATTTATAAATACACATGATTATCACTAAGTATAAAAATTAAATGTTTTTTTAAAGTCACAAAACTCTCACCAACCCACATTGGGCCAGTGTGATGAGAAATGGTGCAAATCTTCCCCATATGAACCCCTAAAACAACAGCCACTAGTGCCCCGTGATGCGAGCAGTGGTGTACCGATCGATGTGGAGATATTTGGGTGAAGCCTATGTCCAGCAGTGGAAGTCTATTGGCTGATGATGATGATAAAACTGGTTGGAAATTTACTTTACAATAATTTATAAGCTTCAGTTTGTTTGTTTACAATACCACAGGTTCACCGTCTTAAGACCTAAGATTTTAAATCTAGTTACCCAAAGAATTTGACTACATACATCTCCATACAAACAACAACGTAGATATAATATTTTTTGGTAAACGGAGATGCAATCTCGCTGATTTTTTTTATTCGATGAAGCGACGGGACAATCAAGAAGTTCACTTGATGATAATTGATACGCTTGTCCATAACAACGAGCGCTAGTTAGGATGATATACGCTGGACCATATTGTACTCGCCGCCTTGACACATAAAATGTTAAATCTCATGACTCCAGTAATTTCACTAGTTACAGTGACAGAGACCCACCACCAGTGGTATACCAACATATATAGACCTGCCATTCACGGTCTCCTTCACGTGAAATTGGGAATAAGTGTAAAGAGTATGATAGATACAAATACAGGCGTTATAAAATATATATATACACACTCGTACATTGTATGTTCGTGCAAACGAATCTCTAAGGTCGATAGGGTCATCGATCAATTACAACGTATCTAATATGTTGACACAGATTAAGCAATCACAATGAGGAGCAATTATGTCAAGTTTATTTCCCTCGAGAGCAATACGTTATCGGGGAACATTATCCGCTTATACTTCAACGAGAAAAATGTTTCATGTTTGTATAGATAAGTTTCCGCAGCGGATTTATACCCTAAGAGAAGCAGGACTGTATCGCAAAATAAAGATAATTTTAAATTTATAACATCATACAGCTTATTTTTGCAATTTCATTGATGAATTTGGACTTAAAAAAGTTCAAATAGTGAATAAATTCTCAACGAAGCTACTAGACGAGCGAGATGTTCACCGGATGATGTGATGCCGCCCATAACAAAGTGGCGGTATTTATGATGTTGTATACTCTGGCAACAGAGATCCACTACCAGTATATATTTATCTGAAATAGACTAACGCTTTACTCCAATTATATACGATAGTGGAGATAGAAAGGTATCTGAAGAAGAAGAAGAGAAGAGAGAAGCTGCGCCGGTTCCGGTTTAACCCTGTGCATTTGCTGAAGTATAGGACAGTTATCCAACAGCTTTGTTAAGTATCTTCGTAAGTTGAAGAGCAAAAGGTTTAAAATGGAGAGAGAAGAGTAAAAAATAATTACAATATGTAATGTTGAAATTAGGTAAAAATGTTGATTAATAATAGGTGGACCGGAAAGTAATGTCGTTTCTGCGCATGCCAATATTTGTTATTGTCATTTGTCAGCTCATTGTTTTGTTCAGAGGCGTACCAAAGACATTGTGAGGTTATAGTGATTTCTTTACTTATAGACAATTGAATTACAATTTTTTTTTGTAATTTTGGGTAAAATGGCCAGCCAAATACCAGAAGAGGTACACATCCGGCATTGCATGCTCTTTGAGTTTCGCAAGGGAAATAACGCAACAGTTGCTACCAAAAACATTTGCGATGTTTATCCAAATGCACTGGACATTCGTAAATGCCAAAGGTGGTTTTCCAAGTTCAAATCGGGTAATTTTGATCTTTCCGACTCGTATCGATCAGGAAGACCATCAGCGTTAGACAACGACGTGTTAAGGGCGGAAGTGGAAGCAAATCCGTGTCAGACGATCGAGGAATTGTCAAACAGTCTCAACAAACCTTGGTCGACCATCCAAGAACATTTGAAGCAGATTGGAAAAGTAAGCAGAGCAGGTGTTTGGGTCCCGCATAATCTGTCCGAACAGAATAAGGCTAACCGATCAATCACATGCAACTTATTGCTTCAACGACACAACACAGAAGCGTTTTTTGATCGCTTGATCACAGGAGATGAGAAATGGGTCCTGTATGATAACCCAAAACGCAAAAGGCAGTGGCTCTCTCCAAATGAAATCCCTCGGAGTACTGCTAAGCCAGGTTTACACCCCAAAAAAGCGCTTTTGTGTGTTTGGTGGAGTATTCGCGGCATTGTTCATTTTGAATTACTGAAACCTGGAGAAACTGTTACTGCAGACCTCTACAGCGAACAATTGCAGCGAGTCAATCAATCTTTAATTGAAAAGTGGCCAGCGATTGTCAACCGAAAAGGCGTCATTCTCCAACATGACAATGCAAGACCGCACTGCGCAAGGCGAACTCTAGAAAAAATTAATGAATTGGGGTGGGAGGTGCTGCCTCATCCACCATATTCGCCCGATGTTGCACCATCGGATTTCCACTTATTCCGAGCGCTGCAACACTTTTTAAGTGGCAAAACATTTGCAAATTTGGATGATATCCAAAATGCCATCTCTAGATATTTTGCCGAAAAACCAATTAATTTTTATCGATCAGGGATTGAAAATTTACTCACTAGATGGCAAAAGGTTATTGACAATGATGGGGAATACATCATTGATTAAAAATAAAGACTCGTTAAAAATGTATGTGTTTGTATTCAGCGTAAGAAAACGACATTACTTTCCATAACTTTCCAAACGACATAACTACAGGATACTAGGTGACACTAAGGTTGAAGATAGTCGTGTGTACATGGCTATAATATTCCTGCATTCATGTGAAACCTGAGCACAGCAACATTGTTGTACTGGTAATGTAACAATATATCAATAACTTGCAAATCGAATATAAAAACGGTACCACCAAAGTCAAAATATGTGGTTATCAGTTAACCACTGCGCTACAGAAGCTGTTGAAACCAGTTAAAAATATAATAGTGATGAGTTATAGATCCTTAACTTAATAAGTGTAAATCCAGAATCAAAACACATTAATGATAGTTTAATAAAAAAAAACAGAGTTCATCATATTTGCAAGTGACTTTCAACAAACACATTAGTGAATATTTATAATCCTCTAGACGTGAGAGATTGTAATAGAGAATAACCGGAAACAGCTGAAATGAATTTATTACATAATATATACTGACATATAATAGTATGTAACTTCGCCCGCTGTGAGATACATTATGTCAAATGTCGCTACGGATTACAGCATTAATTCTTGGTAACAATATACTCAAGACGTTAACCTTGAAGAGCTTCAGCTAAAAAAGTTATTTCAATTGATGAAACTTCACATAAAATTATGTGAAAACGAAATCGAGGATCGTAAAATGTGCCTACAAAGAATATTAAAACTCCTGACACTGGGAATACAACAATACGTAATGAGGTTGGGGATACGGGTTTGAAAAACCCCAACCACCATAAACTTCACAAAATACGTAACCACTGAATAAACCCTAAGACCTCTGTAACCCAATGATAATAAAGATTAGTTAATCCCAAAAATCATATTTCTTTGAAAAAGCAGATCATGGTAAATGACCAATTTACCACACATCCACAACACTACCATCCCATAGTACATACTAACAAGGAACGAATTTGAGACGTGAAATGAAATAATTCCATCGATATTAGTTTTCTTTTCTTACGAATGTAATAGAGAAACTTCTGTGAACCATGCCAAGGATTCTTATAAACGCGAAATAACGCACGATATATTATTTTAATATCCTTAATAGCTATATTAAATCTATGGAGTGAGAAAGAGAATATATTGCGCAGGAGATAGCCTTGATTACAAAGACCTATGTAGACATATAAAGACTACCAGATTGTGATTAATGTCTAAAACGAAAGATGTTAAGTTGTTTTACCTCAAAGTTTCCATCAACCACTGCGACCTTATTGTACTACAGTAATATTTTCACACCACTTCGCAGTTAGAATAGGCCATGTATTCCTCAACAAGACGACGCTCAGCATAGGAGATCACTTATAAAATATATTACTTGTGCTTTCATAGATTTGAATAGAAACTAATAAGATATACGTACTAATGTAATAAAAAAGTAATAGGTAGATGTACCAGTATATAAATTAATACATTAAAATGCAAAATCCACAAATGATTTAGTAATTGCGAGAAAACATGATCAAGCGTTCAGAACTAATGGTACCGCTTCAGAGCGGAAATAAGATACGCAAGCGGGTGATCAAAGGGATCTTCGAAACGTTTTGTTCTACAGCGAAGTAAAATACAATTTCCGTTAGAAACGGAACGTTTAAGAATAATTTCGTGTTCAAATCAAATTATCTCTGAAAGAAGTTAATTTTATTTAGTCGATGTTTAAAACTAAATAAACACAACGGAAGGAAAAAAAATTCTTTATCCAGCTGTGGCGCAGCGTGTTACTATGTAATATGGAGTTCCCTGTTTCGATCCACACATTGTGGAGATTAGATGATAAAGCTTTTTCGAAACCATCTAACAAGCTATCATGTTGTAAATCTGACGTGTTAATAGCATTGCTGTGTTTCGTGTTTCCTACTAGTTAGAGCTATAGCTTTCTAATCGACCACGCTTCACCATTCATGCCCTCATTCTCATGTAACTGTTTGAAATTAAGAAGTGTTTCCTCACGATGTTTTCCTTCACCGTTTGTATCTCGCTGTTGTAACTAAAGTTCACAAATGTACATAACTTAAATATTAAGTCATCGGTACATGTCGAGATTCGAACTAGCGACCTTCGGAATGAAAGCCGCACACTGTAACCATTAGGCCTGCGAGCTAATCGAAAAAATTATATGTTAAAATTGATTAGAAAGTTCAAAAGCTAGTTTCTTATATGTTCACCATCTGGATTATAAATAAACAATTAACCAACATATGATTAACAGTATGGACAGTAAATGATGGAATGTCGCTGTGTGATGTAAATGAAAGGAAACTTACAGTGAATTCGAGGACCTGATGATAAACTATATCCTACAGATGTTCGATTTTGTTGCTCTTTTTTGCTTTTACAGCGTCGTCGAATACAGTGTCCGCAAATTCGATTCCAGTGAGCTGATATAGTTAAAAAAAAAGAATTTCGTCGGCTTTCGGAATGCTTGCGCTCTTGAATATCGCCTGTTGAAACAATGCCTTTATATAATCAAACACCACAGCCTTCACAGGCTCGTTTGATAACGAGCAATCATAAACTATCCCTCTACACACTTAAGATAAGTTAGACATAAAAGCACTAGTCCGAAAAACAGTGCCTTGACCGGTTTGCTGACTGTAATACCAAATAAGATTTTAAATTGGTCAGAAATATTCCAACCCCGAGTCAACACGCAACTACCTAGACCTGTTCCTGTTATTAACACCCCCGCAACTCCCTTTGGACAAGGAATTTCGTAAAATCGATTCTTAGCTAGCCTATACTAAGTAAAAGGTATATTCTTACCAAATTTCAAATCTAGTCTACATAGATGGAAATCTCTTAAATTTTTAGATATAACGTAAAGATGTAGACATATCATTTTTTTATAGAGCCTTGCATCCAACATTGCTGTGAACCTACTCATACTGTCTGTACCCAACAGCAAAATACCTTAATAGTATTAACAGCGACATAAATAGGGTTTAATCTGAATCTAAGTAAAGAAGCTTACGTTTTCAATCACGTAATATAGTTTTTTTTTTTTTTTTTTTCAATGGTATAAAACAACTAAGATGGGTATAAAGTATGTATTGTGCAATGGTAACAATGTTAATTAGATCAATCCTAGGCTTGTCTAAATCGATGAAAATGTTCAATTCGTTATATAAAGAGTCTGAAAGAATCCCCTAGTTTTCTTTATAATATAGAGTAGAAGAGAAGCTCTTTCATCTGATATTATAATGATCTACTCTGCCGATGACAGTATAGCGTAGATAGAATAGCATTACATGCTCGAAGATTTAAGATTTAATGAAATCTGAGCGCTGGAAATGTCAGTGCTTGACCTGTAATCTGTGGTGATAAAGTGCATTAATTAATTGGACGAGAGTACTGACGCTGCCGAGTTGTTCCACTTCTTTGCTGTTTTTATCAAGGAGAAACTAAACCTCTTTGTTTGCAAAATATAGATATTCACCACGAAAGGATAATGATTAATCGTCTGATGGTGAAAATGGTATAAAGGAATAATAAGATGTTATTCCATCGCCTACTCTTCAATGTGTCCTATTTCACCATGAGTCTGACTCTCTGATTACTCGGTGTCTATGTTTAAAACCAAGCAGACTTGGCTCGCCTCAATACCCAATCAGATACCACTAGACAGGTTTTGGCAGCATCTGCTCAGATATGACAACGGTACTTCAAAATAAAAAATAAGCTTTATATGCAATTTCACTTAGAACCTAAACATCCGTGGCGTAATGGTTGATGGCCTGTCTCGTAACACGGTTTCAACGTCCACTATCAGGTGCCTAAAGAAGTGTAGCTGATAATGGCTCGCTTGGCTACCGGTTTATATCAAATCTGCCACAATAATAATATTGCTCACAGCATATTAAAGCCAGATGTTTTGAGCACGTACACTTCACCATCTCAGGCTATGTGTTCTCTTAACATCATGAGAAATTCGTAGTCTAGTGTTAATCCGTTGCGGATACATAGAAAAAGAACAAAATAGATGCAGAAATCACATGAAAAAGATTTTAAAGAACAAGACTTAAAGAAATCACAAAACATGGAAACAAACGACTATATCTGATGCTCTGAAAAAAATGAAGCAAAGAGGAGGAAACACATTCATCTTTGCAAGATGAATAAATGATCAAGAAGTACACATAAATATTCACTACTACTAGCATGTTGATAATTGTTAAATATAAACAATATAATAGAAGAAAACATTTAATTAGTTAGATTTATTATTTAGTTTCCAATTAAGTCTCGATTGTCGCCAAGAAAAAGCATGAGGTCATTGCTAAATATCCTATCTAAATGTAAATGTCTTATGGTGATATGTATACATCCTAACTTGCGAATAATTCATAAAGGAAAACACCACTATGTTATCTCTGTTAATCTAATAATGTTCCTCCCTGAGAATAGGGGAAAAATTATACTTGCCACTCTGGACAATCGGGTTAACGAGCTCCGAATGGTGATAAAAGTCACAGGAGTTGCCGCCTTTTTCTTATAATTATTGCCTTTTACTCTCCATTAACAAAGAGTAGTAAAATTGTCTGACAACGGTATATTGAAACCCGACTACTCCCACACTTACCAACAATTATCTATAACTATTATATATACAATTATTACTACTTTGTTGTATGAATGTTAGACCTTGCATGATATCATAAACCTCCCACGACAATCGATAACATATACTTTTAAATAATATAATAGATATTGCTAGCACACAACCATTTCTATATTTTTCGTATAATACTCATTAATAGAGGTAATATTATAGACGTTGGTGAAAGACAAGTTCTTACGTGTTTCGTTAGAAACATTTTATGCTCTATTCCATCCTTTATTCTATCATAAAACGCACTCATGTATGAAACGTACAAAAGGAAATTGCTTTTCACTGTAGCAACAGATAGGAAACGAGCGTTTACCATCCCGGATGTGAAACAAAGCAAAGTCACTTGAAAGGAAATTTCGATATGAAAATTCGAAATGTATCTGCCGTACGTAATCGCATATCATCATCATCTAACTGTTGGATATCAGTTTCTCTTTTAAAAAAACCAATGTAGATAGTTTCATGGTGGAAACAAAAAGATATGCGACATTCTGAAACCCTTGCTGGTCGTTATTTAAAAATATTCAATGACCAGGAAATATACAAGCACAGCAAGAGATTGACAAAGTTACGCCAGCGTTACTTTATGTATCGACTTTGGCCGGCGTCGGCTGCGATTTCATAAGCTAAGGTTTGAAATGTTATTTCTGTGAGGAAATGTTTGTGTATTTTATTTTATAGTACATACTCAGAAAATATATAAACTGATTATATGGCTTACGTAAAAATTGAGCTGTACACAGGAGAAATAGATCTTAGTCGGAGACGTACCGTCGAGTGAATGCTTTGTGATCGTCTATAATAATGATGGGGGCTTTTATCGTCATCACAATGACTTTGAGGCGTACGATGGTTGATGTAGTCTCACTGTGATACCCACAAGAGTACTGGGAACTGTACAAAACAGTCCCCAGTACGAGCTAACGAGGTATAACGTCATAAATGCTCTAGTTCTGCTCCGAATTGAGATCTCATGACCTGTACTAACGAGAAGGTTTACTAGATAAAAATCTCCACAAAATCCTGACTTCAACCCCAAAAAGCACAGTATCTTTACTGGAGTATAGGTGATTGCAAGTTGTAACAGTGGGAACAAAAGTGGATTGTTTATGTTATCGTTGTACAATAGATTGCTTCGAAGAAGTCCAGTTAATATTTCATACTGGAAATAGCTGCTATTTCTCCACACGCTACTTGCTATCCTGCAATTTATCTTCACAATCTTTTCCCGCTTAACTATGTGTGTGGAGTTTTAAAGTAATTATTTAAATACTTCCACTCTGAAGTCGCATGCCACATGATTGATATGTCCTTTGCGTCGTATGATTTCGCTACATGAAAACCGTATGCAAATCGCCTCATAATATATAGAGGCCGCGTAACAATCTTGAATGCTCATTTTTTTTTCTCGACTTCACCGGGAATATTTCCATAGTCCATGGAATTTCAACGTTAACTGTGTTTACCGAGTTTCGTATAAAATATTTCTAAGCGACGATATAAAGAAGAAATTCAATAGATCCCTAGTGATGCCTTGAGTAGGTAATATTCATATTTTGACTACAGCGGCCTTTACGGCAACTATTCTTTGCTAAATAAAACAGATAAAGACACTAAAATCGAGAATACACTTCAATACATTACTAATAATATATCGTATAAAATATATGGATTTTTTTTTATTTCTATATAAATAATTGCACCTAAATTTGTAGTCATTTTGTATAACAGAAAAGCTTTGCACTATAACTATACTAATTTGTATGAACTCAATTACTTACATGTTTTTAATAAAAAAAATCTTTCAATTCCGTCATAAAAGTAATAGTATTGAAAAATGAAATATAAATAGAGTCAGGTGGGCAAGTTACATTTAAAAATACATCGAAGGCCGCCGCAGGACTGCATTTTAAACTACCCACATATTGGATTGAACGATTGAATTCATGCAATGAAACATTATTATTCTATAGAGTACGAAAAATTCTGATGGCATAATAGATTTTAAATATTTCATCGTCATCAGGCGATAGAGGTCCACTGCTGGATATAGGCCTTCCACAAAGAAGCCCTCATCCATCCATTCTGCATTACCTCATCGCCAAGTACTGGAGGCTGGCGTTTGTAGGGGTTCATATGGCGGTATTTGGGCCATTTCCCACCACACTGGCCCAATGCGAGTTGGTGGAAGCCAGAGCCTCGTTTCTAGATTAGATTTGAGTGCGCCACGAGCAGGTGATGCCGACTTGGGTCCCGTGAGTTGTTATGCGGAACCTGTTACACCTGTAAATATTTCTATTGACTATAAATTTAACTTTTAAACAATATATCAAATGTTTTTATAACGGTTTTTAATATTCTTCTAAGCGAAGATTCAATCATAACTTTCAACTGGTGATTAATGAAAGAAGTGCTAAATAACAATAAAACATCAGTTACCATGTTTGTACAGATCCATATTGTCGTCCTAAATAAATCTCGTTACCCCAGTGATTTTACTGGTGGTTGAACTTTGTTGCCGGTGACCGCCAAACAGTAGTGTGCAAGTATTACTATGTTCCGCTTTAAAGAGCTTTGTAGCTTGTGTAATTACTGAGGTAACTAGACTCAACATCTTACATTTCAGGCGACGAACGCAATGTCGTGCAGTACTGTGCTAACGAGCGTAATAAGATCCTAACTAGTGCCACGTTGTTATGGGCGAGCGTATCACTTACCATCAAGTGAACGTCCCAATCGTCTAGTATAAAAAAATGCTTTATTTACTAATGCTACTAAATCGATCACACCATTATTCAATTATAATTATATATATATATATATATATATATATATAGGAGATATCCAGTGAATCTTTTTCGCATCACGAAATTTCCAAAACTATTAGACGTGATAACACAAAATTTGGTAAAAGATATTGCATCTGCTATTAAGAAGGTCAGTGTGGAATGGATTTTACAAAATTCATTCTCTGAACGGGTTTTACGACTACCAAAACGGGCAGAGAACAACTAATCAGAACTAGTTACAGCGTTGCTTCTTTGTCCAATCTCTCAAACGCCAAAATAAACACACGCTGTTAACTGCAATTTACTATCGTCCTTAACTCTCTCTCTGTCCTTCAGTAAATTAATATCCTAGTAATAAAGTTAATCCATTAAATTATATCGCTCATGCTCTACATTGGTGCAGAGATCATAAAAATGTACGATATAGCCGCTCAAGTTATTGCAAAGCATAAAGTGAACATTTCATATATCTAGAATGATCTACAGCGGAAATTGGATCAATTACGTACCAAGTTATCGTTTATGATATCCACTGATTTCATTATACAGTCTATTATTTGGTATGAATTGATTGGCACTGGTAGAGAAAATAGTTCTGCTTTGTATTGATCATTTAATTTCACTTAAAAGTTTTACATATACAGAAGGAAAGAAACGACAAATTCGTTTGTTGTTTGGTGTGATGCGTTTGGTTATAAAAACTTCGGTTATAATAAATTGTTAAAATATTATTTAGATATAAAAATATTATATTATTTTATAGTTATTATTATATCTGGTTATAAAAAATGTTTGGTAATCACAAGTGATATATTTAGTTATAGCAAACAGTTCTCAGATATAATGTTTACCCAATACACATTGGGCTCATACCATACGTGTAGATAAATCGCAACAAAGAAGACATGCAATGTCTACTGTACGTCCTGGCAGTAGAAGTAGGCTTCGTTTCCGGTACGTATTATATGCAACTTGAGAAAGATAATAAATGACTAAAAATTTTATTATCACAGCTCCACTATACAACATAAATAGTTGTATCTTAGAATGTATATCCAGCGCTTTGATGTAATTTTGTGAAGCTTTTAATTACCCTGATATTTACACAGTAAACTAACGAAGGTTTCTACTCAATTTCAGCGCAAATATGTGCCTACGTAATCCTTTGTTTTGTAAACAAGCAAACCAATATTTACAATAAGAAGCGTATTCCCCTTACAACCAAAATAAACATAACCACCAAAGTTTCTTTGCGCATTGCCTGTAAACTTTTCAAGTACGTTTTAATTTAATTCATTAATAATTTGCACGGTGTTAGAATATTAGATTGTTGTAGCTTCTCTACATGCCTAATAATATATGTAAATTTTAAACTTTTTTCTTGCCATATTTAATCAGTAAATTTCTTCTGAAGCGCGAATTAACTATTGTGCGATAGTAATTCTTGAAGGAATGGAAAAAGGAAAAGATATAAAGCAAAAATGTACAAATAATTGAGTAAAAATTCAACATCATACTAATGTACGAGTTTGTAATTTTTTTATTCCACGAAGCGACGAAACGAGCGTGACGTTCACGATGGTAAGTGATACGCTTGCCAATAACAATGTGGCGCAGTTAGGATACACGGACATACACTGCAACATATTGTATTCGTCGCCTAGAGACATAAAATGTTACTTATCATTAGCCTAGCAATTATATTAACTACAGCTGCCTTCAATTCGGAATACAGATTGTTTGCACAGTACTGTTTGGCGACCGAAATAGGAGCTGCGATGGTACTTATGTAGACAGTTGACGGTTAATATATTTAAATTTATTTGAAGGATCAGATTCTCTAACAAATTTAACCCCATGAAAGTAAAAATACAATTTTTATTTTTCTTTATTTGGATCTTCTTTCCAAGGTCCCGACCTTTATCATCATCAATAAGTCAAATTGAACTCCCGATACTTACACATAAGATACAATACAATAAAGTAAATAAACAGTGTCATCTAAATTAAAAAATACATAAATGAGCCATTTTCCTTATAATTTTAGAGTACCCTACACTAATAATGTTAATGTATACACTACTCTTTTTTTTCATAAAATTCCGCACAAGTTACCAAATGAAGATAATGCACTAAGGGCATGAATATTTAAACAGAAATTAGCCTTTACTTCAAGCGAATGGAGGGTTACATAATAAAAACCAAATATTTTAAATAATTGTTTAGTAATCGCCTGCTTACTGTGAAATACACTTTTGACAGTGACACTGGCGGAAAAACCTTAAACCTTTATATCGCTGATAATAAATATATTAGTAGCGGTCCTGCATTGCCCGCATCCAATAGGTTCCCGCGACATTCGTTTGTAGAAGACCATATAATAGTACAATGGGCTTGACTATTATATATTTTTATGTTAATTAAATGAAAATTAATATATAATCGAGTAATATATTTGGTATATGTTATACTTGATTTCATAAAACTCAATTGTTACGTTTTCGCAATTTATTGTTTTTTAAAAATAAAATACTAAATAAAATGCTGATTTCGATGTTAAGTGCTTGCTAGCGGCGCCGTGCGGCCATTTTGTAATTAGCGCAGTGCATTCTGTGTGCGTCAAAATGGAGCCACCGTCATAATGGATTGCTTCGCGAAGCGGCTCCGAATATAAATGGTGAATTGATACCAATCATCAATTTTAAATATTGACTTCTTTTGTGTTTACTCTTGTTTAAATTAAATGTGAATTCGTCAATAGGTATGAGCACATTAGCTCTAGGATACATTGTCCTTGCAAAATGTACTTCCGAGTTTTAACATCATAGGTGTGGTCATACTTTTGCACAAAATAATAAAGGAATCGTATAGGTAAATTACTTATTACGCAATTTCTTCTTTAAACCAGTAAAGAGCCTACTGCGCCTACGAATCATGAGTATTGTACACAGAATATAATAAACAGATCTGTCGCGAACAATCGGTGTTTCATTACAATTTTCCACTATAGTTAACACAAGCGGTGCAATGAAAACGGTACACTACCTATAGCTATGTATTATATGTTTTTAATAATATTAAAAGAAGAAACGTAAAGATATTTGAGAAAACCCATACCTAAGAGTGTTCGTCTATGAATACCATCTTCATAGGTATCAGACCTATGACCTAGGAATGAATAGAATACCCCGAAAGAAATAAAATTGTCTAGGTAGTAAAATCTATAAAGAACTTGTAGCCTACAAACGGGAGACCGCATCTCATCTTTATTACCTATACCTACAACGCTCCATCACGTTACAAACAAAAAGACGAGATTAAAACGCCGTTATCCGTTCAACAGCTAGATGTATACAGACATACAGATATGACTTTAATTTTTTTATATATAGATAGAATACAAAATTCTTTAAAGATGTTAGCAGCTGTCGTAATATTTCAACCGACCCGGAAAAAAGTTTCGCCGCTCGCGAATATTGTTCCGATGGTGAAGAATATTCGAAACGCATTTGAATAACAGATGTGTCCCTTAGGAATTGCTTTATCTTTCAATTTCCTTTACTCCGCAAGGATTAATACTTCAAATGAAAAAAAATATGTATCACAGATATATTTGTTAATGAAAGTCGAAAGGTTTAGATAGGCCCCGTTGTACCTATATCTGCGGCTGAGTAGTTTTACTTAATTCCAGTTATGAGAATTTTAGTTACATAAGTACTTAGATTTCGTGTTGTCCTGCATTTAATAGACATAAGTAGAGCTTTATTAGACTTCTATAATAATAACCCTCAGTTAAACATCCTGTTCGTAGCATCACTTCGTTGTATAATAAAAATCTACGGTAATACATAATAATACTGTGTGTACTATACTGTTTTTCAAAGAATTTATTTTTTCTTAATATTTTAGTTTTAAATATCTCTGCTTTTGATTCGTATGTACTGAACTTTAAGCTAAATAAACTTAGTAATATTTGCATACTCATAATTAGCACCAAATGGTCTCCAGTAGGTACCTACCCCAGGTAGAGAGTTTTATATATACAATAATAAATACAGTTTTTATATATATATATATAGATATATATATATACAATAGTTTTGTGTAGGGATTACCGCACAACTCACGGGTTCCAAACCAACTTCACCTGCTCGTGGTGCGCCCTGTTAATCAACAAACGAGGCTCTGACTCCCACCAACCCACATTGGGCCAGCATAGTAGAAAAAGGCCTAAATCTCCCCATATGAATCTCTACCTATTCGATGTGGAAATCTTAGGAGGAAGACTATACCTAGCAGTCACTGGTAGCAGAAAGTCTGCCGGCTGATGTTGATTATATTAAACTAAAATTTTAGAGCGAAGGAAGCAAAAGCCAAAAAAACATGTTATAGTTAATACATAATATGTAGTTATATTTTTTAAAGTAAATTATTTATTTCTATCTCTCTTAATTTTTCTTTCAATCCGTCTCGCGGGGATTAAATTAGCAACCCTCATAATACAATTCGCCATTTTCACACTTTAACAACTTGAATAATTCCACACGTCGGGGAGAGGCGTGAATTTCAACTCCACGTACAGAGCTAAATAAACCCTTGACAAATATGAAAGAGCAAAACATTACCTAAACTCTAAATTTAATTATTGTTATATCTATATGTATATATATATAAGGTCTTTATCTATGAAGTTGTCGTTTTGTATGAAAGAATTTAAACGATTTTTTTTTTCATGTATTTTTTATTTGTATGAATCGAAGTAATCACGCACGCAATCAATGCATCTTTGGCAATGCAGTGGCAGTTTATTGATGCCCTTCTTAAAGAAATCAGCTGGACGGGACGCAATAAATTCTTCAAATGAATTTTTTACTGCCTCTCGGGTATTGAATTTTTACTAACAAGTATTTTTTATTAACAAGTTTATTATTAACAAGTAGTAATCTGTAGGCGCAAGGCCTGGTGAGTAGAACGGATGACAGAGAGCTTCCAACCCGAGTTCTTGCAACTTGGAGACCGTCTGCTGTGCAGTATGAGGTCGCGCGTTGTCGTGCAGGAGCAGCGGAGACGAGCGATTGACCAATGCTGGTTGAAGATGTGCCAGTTTCTCCATCATTGTGTTCAGTTCTTCTTCACAATACACATCTGCAGTCATAGTCACCCCGTTTGGTAAGAAGCTGTAATGAGTCACACCGGCGCTAGACGACCAAACAGTGACCATCACTTTTCTAGGAGTAAGTTTTCGTTTAGGGCATTGTATAAGTGCTGAACCAGGATCCAACCAACTTGCTGAGCGCTTGCGGTTATCAAACAGAATTAATTTTTCATCGCAGGTAACAATGCGGTTCAAAATTGCTTCATTTGTGTCTGTTGAGCAGTGCAAGGCACGTCTCGACGCGTACTTCGCGCTGGCGATCGTTCAGTTCGCGGGGCACTCATTTTTCAAGCTTTTTTACCTTGCCAATTTGACGCAAATGAACCAATATTGTTTTGACGCTAACGTCGAAAGTTGCTGCTAATTCAGCCGTAGATTGTGTATCATCAGCTTCCACATTCGCCTTTAATTCGTCATTGTCGACCAAAGTCTTTCGACGACCGCGAGGTTAATTTTTCAGGTTGAAATTTCCAGAACGGAAGCGAGCAAACCAATAACAGGTGGTGCGTTGGTTTGCAGTGTTAGCTCCGTAAACGTCGTTGATGTTGCGTGCCGCTCGTGCCGCTTGTGCCGCGTTGCTGCCACGAGGGTACACATATTCCATAATTACTCGAATTTTTAACGTATCCATGATGACCAAAAAGATTGTAATGCTATGAAAATGTAACGCTAATCAATAAACAAATGACTGCTTTTGGTAAAAGAGTTCCATGTTATTAAAATAAACATAATTTGAAATTATAATTCTTAGCCAAACAAACGTTATTTTGATTTGAAATGGCAGGTACTGCGGTACGGCAATTTCATAGGTAAACACCTATTATATATATTATATTTCTTTGTTCGCCAATCATGTACCTTTTTACTGAAGGCAAGCCTTTGTTGCTGAGGACCATCTAGGTAGGCACCATCGCAGCGCGTATTGCAACCGACAAACAGTACTGTGAAAACATTGCTGTGTTCCGGTTTGAATGCGCTGTAGTAAGTTGATTTACTGGGATAACGACACTCTACATCTTAATTCTGAGGCGACGAGCGCAACAAATTGTTGCATATATCAACATGGTTAGCGCCACGTTGTAATGGGACGGTGCATCAGTCACCATCAGGTAAACGTTCTGGTCGTCGTTTAATTGAATAAAAAAAAACGTGAAAACTAATGAATGTATGGAGATAGGAACATGAGCATTCAACTCGGAATTATTTGTATAGGGTTATAGGTTATTTATTTAGAATTTCATAGATCCTTCATCATTTTATTTCTAATCAACTTTTATAAACATTTTCATTTCTTATTATTTATCCGGTTGCTATAGTAACGTTTGCTATAGAATGTTCTTTACGGTTGCGGTCGCTCTCAAGGAATGTTTGAGACAAATTTCAATTGTAATTTTATATTACAGCCATAAAAGCGGGAGGAGAACAGCTAAGTTAATATAAACTAAAAGTTTGCGGCGCTTTAGAAAAAGAGTCTAATAATCATCATGTAAATTATAGCCCAACAGAGTTAAGTGCAAGTGAGCAGGGCACATTGCGTGATGGTCCAACGGTCGATGGAGCAGTAAGGTCCTCAAGTGGCGCACGCGTACCGGTAGACGTAGTGTTGTGAGACCTCCTACAAGGTGGACCGACGATATGGTGAAAATCGCAGGAACCCATTAGATGCTGGACCGATGCATGTGGAGATCTTTGAAAGAGGCCTATATCCAGCTGTGAATGTCTATATATAGCTCGTCTGTATATACCGCTGCACAAAAATTTTTCCGATGCGATAATGTACCATACTTTTTTAACTATTACATTTTTAGAGAGTAGTCTAATTATGGAGATTTTTTATTTATCATCGGCTATCAAAATTAAAAAAGGGGTGTAGGGTTCTGCACAACAACTCACAGGACCCTTTTTTTTTTGTTTTTTTTTTCTGTGGGGAAATCCTGCATGGATACTTTCTCGTTGCGGGGGCAACGAAAAAGTTATGCCAGACTCTTACTGGCTAAAACCCCACGGTTTCCTCGCTGCGCCTTTGGCCGAAACTGTGGGAACGCTTTCGCATACTACCGCAGTTCCGGTAACGTCGGCTTAGTAATAGCCCCAACATACTATAGGGTTTCTTGTAGAAACCCAAGACACTGGGATTCTACGCGGAAAATACATGTGCCTTCGCATAAGGCTTACATTACTGGGTGACGGATTTCCCCGTATCCGCCACTTAAGCCTTTGTTAGGGGGATTGAAGAAGGGCATGATCCCTTCTCCTCCGATGCCCGGGTCTCTGTCTACGGATGGCGAGATGAGAGGCACTTTCCCTCACACGCTCCGCAGCCTCCTTCTGCGACATAACTTTTTCAGAAAAGGCAACACAGGCGTTCCATGCCTCTTCGTTTTCCACCATTGCCTTCACAAATGCAGGAAGAGAAAGGTCGTTACCAACAATAACGACGAGTTCTCGCCGCAGCCCTGTCCAACTCGGACATACCTACAAGGTATGCTGCGCCGAATCTTCGCCGCTACCACAATGGTGGCATATGGTCGTTGGCTCTCTTCTTATACGGTGGAGGTACTTTCCGAAACATCCATGCCCCGTTAGCACCTGCACCAGTCTGAACGTCAGTGCGCCATGTCGCCTGTTAATCCAATTTGTCAAAACTGGACGCACGGCGATAACAATTTTACTTCCTGCTCTGGGATTGGCCAGTCTGTCATTCCATTGCTCGAGCAGTAGTTTTCCAATGTGGAACCTTCGTAAACCCCATTCCCTCGGTGGGAGCTGCTCACCTTGGGTTTGTAGTTCCATGCGCCATTCATACATGGCTGCAAGGAACCTCGCCTCTAAATCCCATGGGACAGATCCAGCTAGTACGCACGCTGCCTCATGCGAGATAGTGCGGTACCCTCGTATAACCCCGACGGCCATAGCTCTTTGCGGTCTTCTGAGGTCCGCTATAGTGTGTTCCGTCAAGGCTTGCGCCCATACAGGTGCTCCGTATAATGCCATAGAGCGCACTACCCCTAAATAGAGGCAACGGCTACTTGACTCGGGTCCTCCGAGATTAGGTAATAGGCGCTTTAAGGCCGCAACCACTCCCATTAATCGGGGAGTTAAGCGCGAGAAATGCTCACGGAAGTTCCAACGGCTATCAAGAGTGAGCCCAAGGTACTTCATATTAGACTCAACCCTGATGTTGGTATCGCCGACAATAATATGGGATCCTCGCGGCGGCGCTTTCTTAGGTCTGTGAAATCAAATGGCCTCGGACTTGTCCAATGCCACCTTAAGTCCCAACGAACTGATTCTCTCCACAACCTGTGCCACCGACACAGTAATCAGACGGGAAGCTTCCATATAAGTATCACCCTGGGCTATGACTAGTGTGTCATCTGCATAGCATATGATGTTCACGCCCGCAGCGACTTTGCAGCGCAGGACCCAATCATAGCCAATATTCCATAGGACTGAACCTAATACCGAGCCCTGCGGAACACCGCATGTTATTTTCCTGCTTAGTAATCCGCCTTGATGCCCTCGGTACGACACGTATCTTTCGGAAAGGTAGTCATTGATAATTCGGCGCAGATAAAGAGGCACACAATGGTACTTCATCGCCTCCGTTATACACGCCCAGGGAAGAGTGTTAAACGCATTCGCGATGTCAAGAGAGACCGCTATGAGCACCTTGCCCTGCGCCAATGCTTCATCTGAGTGGGTCTTGACCTGTTTTATGGCATCGATGGTGGAACGACCCAGTCGAAAGCCATATTGAGAATCAGACAAGTCAGGTCCCACTCTACTAAGATGTCCGATGAGGCGACCAGCAATCACTCTTTCAAAAAGTTTCTCACACAAACAAATTCCGCCAGTAATGGCTCCACTAGGCACAAATCGCGAAGTGGACACTGCGGTGCCGCAAACATCAGAGAAGGAGCTCCGAGCGAGCATATTAAAACTCACAGGACCCAAGCCAACCTCACCTACTCGTGGCGCACCCTGCTAATCAACAAACGAGGCTCTAGCTCCCACCAACCCGCATTAAGCCTGCGTGATGGATAATGGCCCAAATCACCCCATTTGTATCCCTAGATACGAGGAAATTTTTGGTGAGGCCTATGTCCAGCTGTGGACATCTATCGTCTGATGATGATGATGACGATATCAAAATCGGTCCTATTGTTTTAAATATTTACCGAAACAAACTGAAAACGTTTAAGGTTAATGTTCATATGAATTATATAAGAGATTTTTTGTGACGTGTGATGTTAATAACTCGCTGGCCTAATGGTTAGAGCGTGCGGCTTTCATTCCGAAGGTCGCGGGTTCGAACCTCGGCATGTACAATTGACTTAATATTTAAGTTATGTACATTTGTGAAATTTAGTTACAACAGCGAGATACAAACGGTGAAGGAAAACATTGCGAGGGAACCCGCACACTGAAATCATGTTTGTGTGTGTGTGTGTGTGGTGGCCCCAATAAAGTGGCAACAGGCTCGCCCCCTGTTACTTGGGACATAATCTGACCACATCTGTCGAAAAGTGGATGTTTATTCGCCTCTGCCTACTGGGAAAAAGGTGTGATAATATATATATATATATATATATATATATATATATATATATATATATATATATATATATATATATATATATATATATATATATAATATATATATATATTTGTAACATGTTAGAGATGCGACATGAACTTTAGATAAAAACGTTTATTGTAAACAGTAACAACAGAGAAATATCTCTATGAAAGTTAGTCTATACTTATTACAAAACTTGTAGTGTAACTTTATTTTCCGCAAACTTCAACTAAGTTAAGTTACTTCAAGTGAAAACCGATGAAAGTGTACGAACTAAATATTGATAAGATAGTACAAAATCATATCTTTTATTAATATATTTACTTCACAATCGGTTTTAATTCATGTTTTTTTTAGAAAAAAATATTTTATAATTGTAGGTATTGTTTTTGTAACTATTATAATCACAGTAGCAATTAACTTGATGTTAAGTTGACAAGATAAACTGCTAGTTAGTAGTACACCCACATGTGGACCGACCATGTCAGAGCTGCAGTAGAGTAACCTTCGAGTGAAACGATTCGCTACAAAAACTTATGCGGGTGGAAGATTTCAGTTCCCGCAAGCTCTATTTCTGCCGTCAAAGAAGTCTGCAAACATCACTATTTTCCAGTTTGAAAGGCGCTGTAACTAGACAAATTACAAGAATAACGCGACAAAATCTTATCTCAATGCGACGGGCACAATGTGGTGCATTGGCGCCGCATTATTATGGTCAGGAGTTTCATTTACCATCAAGCGAACATTTCACCAGTCTCGTGGAATAAAAAAGTTACCTCCACCACATATAGAACTGGTTTCGAGGCAACCCTCCGTGGTTTAAAGCAAATGGTTTACCATAGTACCACTGACGTTTAACGCGGTCTAACCACGGAGGTGGCTTGTATCCAGTAGTGGGACTGGATACAAGCCACCTCCAATGCCTTCCATTAGATACAGGCCTTAGGTTTTCACATTCACCCCCATCCGTTCGTCTTCATAATGTCTTTGATTCAACTTGTAAGAAGGTGTCCTATATCTCCTACATCTACACCTCTGCTCCATGATTTTCCTCGCCCATCAGTCTTTACTGACACGAAAGATATGACCAGCCCACTGCCACTTCAGCTTGCACATTTTGTGATGTCGACAACTTTAGTTCTCCCTCGAGTTTCTTTGTTCCGGATCTCGTCTCTTAGAGAAATATCAAGGATAGCTCTCTGTAGAGTCTCTCGCTGTGCGACTTTGAATCGGTAAACCAATCTAATGATAAATCCATGTCTCTGCGCCGTAGGTGAGGATGTGGAAAACGCAATAGGTGAAGACTGTTGACACGTTGACTTGTCTAATAATAATAACCCTTACATATTCCTATGTCCAGCTGTGGATCTCTGTTGGCTGATAATGATGATAATGATAATTTCGATAGAATAAATTAGTAACAGTTATACTATTATAAATGATCTATACTATAATATCGTTAAATATTTCGACATTATGAAAAAACTGAATATTTTATAGGAGTTTCACGGACGTGGAGTAAAAAGGTTTCGCGAAACATTTCACGGAATAACTCTAACCTGAATGATACTCAATTAAAAGTAACAAATTAAAATTTCTTTCATTACGTAATTAACGTTGACCCTTCGGAGCCGAGTGCTGGAGTTGAGTACCTCTGGCCAGGCTGGATGGGTGACCATTAAATAACGATGTAAAATGTATAATATATATGCTACTCTCTGCATCATGATCTAAAGTGAAAATTATTGTTGTACATAACTATATCAGCCGATAGACGTCCACTGCTGGACATTGACCTCCATCAAATCGGCCAAAATAGGTCTATCGGCTGGTAATGATGATGATGATGATGATAACTATATCACAACCTATAAAACAATTTGAACCTTAAAAACCCACATCCACCCTTAGACCACAAACACCCCTTTTTGATTGTATGTTTGCAATATTCGCTATGCATAGCTGATTCGTAAACTACTGTTGGTCCTCATAACCTGATCTACAACGGCTTCTGGACGCCAATTCAAAGACGTCCCAAGATGATAACAGGAAGATAATATAAAATTCAAGTAAACAAATCGAAATGAAATGAAGAAATATTTTTCTAAACTCGTAGTCTGTCGTACCGGTTTAAAGGATGCTGTAGTTAATGAAATTAATAAGATAACGAGACGTAATCTTATGTCTCAAACCGAAGAGCACAATAAATTCTAAATTATAAGCAATAAATGACTATTTAATGTATTAAAAAAGTTTACGGTAATATAGACAAAGAACAAAAGTTCGCAGCATTTACCTGATCGATACTCAACAGCTTATTGAATGAAAGCTATATCATTAGCATACCATCTGGATATAGCGGAATATATATTTATCGTTCGATAGGAATATGCATCGAGGTTATCACGACCATTGAAGCAATCAAATAGAAGCAAAGCCTTCATCTATTGTGTACTATAGTATTTTACTCGTGCCGTTAATAAAGTATTTAAAGAGACATTGATTAATAATCTCTCGCTCTTATATTTTAAAGGATGGAACACAGCACTGAACTGTCTGGACTGTAGACTTACCATGTGAGTTCTAACTGGTGGTAGGTCTTTGCCGCCGGAGACCTAGATAGATACCACCGCAGCAAATATTACTGTGCTCCCGTTTTGAGAGCGCTGTAACTAGTGTAATTACAGAGGTAATGAGATTCAACGTCACGTAGTTATGAGCGAGCGTATCATTTACCATCAGGGTAAAGTCCTCATCGTGTAGTCGCTTAATTTAAAAAAAATCCAACTTCACCCCTTGCCTTTGTTGCCTTGTTGCCCTTTTGATATGTTCCCAAAATCAAAAGGGCAACCCAGGCAAACGGTTACCCACTACGTCAGACTGCTAAAAGCTAATTGTCGAATGCTATAATTAGAATAGTAATTACATTAGCTACACACCCTTTTCAGAACCGAATGCTTGAAGTTCGACGTAGCTATATTACAGTAATATTTACTAACTACTGAATTATACAACAGTCGAATGCCGGAATCAGACAAATTCATCATAAATCATGGAAGTTATAGACGACGATTTTCAAAGTCTGGCAAGTTTCGCTTTATCAAAGTTTCGATCTTCAAACCTAGATATTTACTTGTAGATGTGAACTTTTTTATGAAGGCTATAAACTAATACTGAATTTATTTCCACGCTTATATCAAAGTGAATTCCTCAAACGATGTTTGATAGGTTTTATTTTATTTTCTAGTTAAGGAAAAGTCGTCCGTCAAACAAGAATTATACAAACTGACAAAATGAAATAATAATTTCCATCCAGTCTAAGATAGACAGATGGACTGCTGTACAATTTTAGAGATGTTCATAACCTGGTGGAACCAGTCATTAGGCTTCCAGTGAAAGCACATACTATCTGAATATAAGTGCTCAACTATCTGTGCTGAACAGATCAAAAACAAACAACTGATTTCACAACCTTTGCGGAACCTGTAATGAATCAAGCGGCTACCGAAACTTTCTGTAGTTACAATGAAACCCGATGAGTAACAAAAAGAAAGAATCAAGTAAACCTATTCTGCTGCTTCCACAACGGAAGAGTATCCCATGTAGGTTTAGAACACAAAAAAAGAAAACGAGTACTAACTTAAGATAATGTTCACATAGTTTTATATTTTATCCTGAAGAAAAATAGAAAATTTTTAAATTAAAGCAGCTGCAAGTCTAGATTAATTAACGTCTTTATGAACTTGTCTAAAACAGAACGGTTTCCGATACATGTTCATCCTCTCCGAGGTAACTTAAATAAATACTGTCGCATTTTTCCTTTTTCAGAAACGTGACTCTCTTGAAAACGAGTTTTTTAAATTGATATTTAAAAAAATAACAAACTTCAAAAAAATTAACTTTTACCTGGTAGTATGTGTCTGTTGCTGAAAACCCTATATGTAGGTACCACCGCTGCGCCTATTGCAGCCGACAAACAGTACTATGCAAACATTACTGTGTTCCGGTTTGAAGGGTGTTGTACCTAGTGTAAATACTGGGGTAACGAGACTCAACATCTTATGTTTCAAGTGACGAGCGCAATGTCGTTCAGTATAAATCATCCTAACCAGCGCCACATTGTTATAAGCAAGCGTATCACTTACCATCAGTTGAACGTCCCGCTCGGCACGTCGCTTAATTAAATAAAAAAGAGCTACAGTCATTTCACTAGCTACGCTTTTCCACTCTCATCATCATCATCATCACCAGCCGATAGACGTCTACTGCTGGACATAGGGCTCCCCCAAAGACCACGTCGATCGGACCTGCGCTGCCCGCAGGATTTGGACTACTTCCCACTATACTGGCTCAATGCACGTTGATAGGATCCAGAGCCTCGTATGTTATCAGGATATAGTACGCGTAAGCATACATGCAATATATATATCGCAAACAAATAAACACTTTCTTTATATATTGAACGAAAGTATTGACATTTAAATAACGTTAACGTTAGTAGTCCAACAAAACAAAAGTAATCACAAAGATATAAATATATCGCAGAAGGTTCAGAAAAAAAATTATAGTTTATCTTATTTTGTCTTCTTTAAAGACATTTATGACATTTGTAAACGACTTCTATACAAATATTAAAATAATATAAAATTGGTTTCGGAATCATTGCCTTGCATAGTTATACAGGAAACGCGTATAATTGTAAAATATATTTAAAGAATTTTTGAGGAACATCAGGGAATGGACTGGCATATCTGGCACATCCGAATTGTTCCACCGAACCAGAGACAAAGGGTTGTATCTCGCTGATCGCCGACATTCACTAGTTGGAGAGGCACTTTAAAAAGAAGAAGAAAGGAATTTTCCTTTTTATATAATTTTATTGCCCTCATGTGTATATTTCTATATGAATGTGTTTATTTAATATAGAAAAATATACTTTAAGAGAATTTCTATATTAAAGAAACACATTAGTGTACTTCTTTAACTTTTTTTTTAAGTAGTTCCATCGACACATATTAGTGATTGAAACCGGAAAAGGTGGCTGGAGGTCTAATTACAAACTAACGAGCTTTCACAAGCACGCTACCTTGATGTGTGACTAATTATAAAAGTTATATATTTTAACTTTTTTAATTTACAATACTTTGACAATTAGATTTCAATTAAGTTTAAATTAAGACTTTTAATATGCAGTTATATCTCAACTTCTTTTATTATTGAAGAAAGCGTTTACGAAGCTTGTTTTCTTAATACTTCTTTATTATTATAACATCTCTTGAATACAGTTAAAATCACTAAAGAAACGTTTAACTGTTTACAATACATTAATTATCTCCAGAATATTTAAGGATCAGAAATTAAAGAAGATAATTCATTAAAGATTATCATACATACATATATATCACGCCTCGTTCCCAGTGGGGTAGGCAGAGACCACCATTAGACATTAAAGATTATCAGCTATAAAGCATTTAAAAGGTTGATATATAAACCATCTTATGTACTATATTATGTATCCGAAAATCAATAGTTTAAATAACAATGCCTAATTATATTCGGCATGTGCTCTTCAGATAATTCCCTTGTCTCAGCACACTTCTTGTCGTGAGGAGACGCCATTATTCTGAGCCAAGATCCTTAGAGACGTCAAAAACATAACTCACGTTTTGCGAATACAGCGGTGGTATCCGTAAAATAAAGCTTTTGATGGTAAAATCTTGTTATTTATTTAACAAAAAGTTTCAACTAGAGGATCTTGCATATGACATGAGATCTTATTATAAGAAATCTCAGAAACATAACCTAACTTTTAGCACTGTAAAACTCCTTTGCCTGTTACACGTGCTAGGGTTCTTTCTCATTATATCTAAGTAAAGAAGCACAACTTTTCACACTGTACTATGATAAATATAAAGTCATTTAATTGTTGCTACCCTCATCAGGTTAATTTATTACGCAATAAATGAAAACATGAACCTGTAAAGCGTGTAAACTTGATCTATTTTAAGAAGTTTTTTATGTAGTTGGTTTACTGTATTTTAATGTACCAACAAGAAGACTCGATCAAATAAATAACTCAAAGACCTCTAAATTTTATACAGTCATAAAATAAGACATAGATAGGAACCAATTGGAGCTGAATGTCCGCTCCAAACAGCAATTCTAGCGCTGATAACAACCCTCAGCCATGAAGGAACACCTTTCGATAGAAGCTAGTCCTAATCCTAAGATTCCTAGACAATAGAATGAAAGTGATTCTCCCGGTCACTATGATTCAGTTTTATAAGAGAGGATCTTTCCATATCTTCATACTGATATCCAAATATTTTATTTGTACCATTCCGACGTCATTAGATCTATAGATCTAAGATCACCGGTTGTTTATTTACTAGTATAAAAAAACTGTCGTCATCATTTTGTAACCATAATCTAATTTGCAGTTGCAATTAGTTTTAGATTATTGCCTTCATCATCATCAGCCTATTCCAATACTGAATTGACTATTTTGTACTGTTATTTTGTTTAAATATTGTCCTATTTTTCGTTTCCGTTTTTACAGTAATGGGTTACCGTGTCAATTTGTTAAAATTCATGCGAAACGTTGCGGCGAACCGCAAAGTTGTGTCGGGGTGCGGCTTTACACCGAAAATCGAAATCCTCTTGCCACCGATTCAGTACAGAGACTACACATTTACTACTAGAAACATTAAGTATAGATGAACCTTAGATCAGGAGTGTCCGGACGGTGTATAAGTGTTTGAAAGAGAATGGGAAAAGCTTTCTACATACTACAAATCCAGTATTAAGCTTCTACTGTTTACGCCTGTGTGAATAATGTTCGTAGATTTTATTACTAAACACATAAAACATCATAGATTACTATAACATGTCCACAGCATAATTTGATTTACTTAATAAATATGTTGTTGTTTTTTGCTGTTTTCGTCGTCTTGTTTATTTTTGGTGAAAATTGTATAACAAATACAACCGCACATTTAATATCGTTAAATTTTACCACAATATTGTTATCAAGCATATGAAGAAGTAACTTGTACAGAAATTGGAACAGAAAACGGAAGATTATCTTTTAAAAACTTTGTTGTAAATTTGAGGTTACTTAGCAAATACCATAGTAAATAACAACTTAACCTTAACTACCCACTGACCGTTTTTAACTCCGAACCTTCTTTCAAAGCAAGAGAGTCAAATCATACACCACATTGACCAAATGTAATATCGTATGTGTTTTAAAACTATTGATCTTGAACCGTAATAATTTCCTCATGATGTTTTTCTTCACTTCAAACTCATGTTCCATGAGAATCGAACATGTGCCCCTTAAAATCGTATAACGCGTAATTCTTCCATACTTTCACACTATGATGCTTTCGAAACATTATAACAGTTTTAAAAATACAAAGCATAAAAACAGTAGTATAAATTTGTAGTATAAATTAAAAAAAAAAAACTCGTGCAGTTATTATTCCTCTATATATCAATAGGTTCTATAGTTATTATCATTATAAATATCTTCAAAATTATGTGTGTAATAAAGTATTGACTTCAAGAATTACACACACACACACACATATATATCACGCCTCGTTCCCAGTGGGGTAGGCAGAGACCACCTCTCTCCACCTGCTACGATCCTGGCACACCTCTCTCGCTTCCTCCACTTTCATAAGCGTCTTCATGCACGCTCGTCTGTTGCGTGTGCTTTTGATCCGGCCTTTCTTTAGGACATCTCCGATTTGATCGGAATATGTCCGCCTAGGTCGACCTGCACCTATTTTTCCAATCATTCTTACCTTGTATATTTCTTTCGTTAATCTTCTTTCATCCATTCTTTCGACATGGCCGAACCATCTAAGCATCCCTTTCTCTATCCTTGTCACTACATCTTCAACCACGCCGCACCGCTTCCTTATCACACTGTTCCTCACTTTGTCCATCCGTTTCACTCCAGTTATACTTTCATGTTTCTTCTGCCATACCCAACATTCACTACCATACATCAGTATGGGGACCAACACGCCTCTATGCACAGCCAGTCGTGCTCTTTGTGAGACGTTCCGGCTATTCATAAAGTTATGAAGTGCCCCATTGACTTGATTCCCTTTTAAAACTCTTCTTTCAATATCATCATTATACTTGCCATCTCTCGTAAACTGTGAACCCAGATATACAAATTCTTTCACTTGTTCCACTTTTTGTCCCTCAATCATAATGTCACAGTTTGTCATACATTCTTCTCTTTCAAAAACCATTACTTTCGTCTTGCTTACATTCACTTTCATTCCTTCCCATACTTCAAGAATTATTTATACGAAAATCCAATGAAAGCTTGTGAATATATATTAAACATTTGAAATTAATCTAAACTAAAAAGTTAGTTAAGTAATATGAAGCACAACTTCTTCTAAAAGTGTCACCTATAAAGTTAACAAAATAAGGAATATTTATATAATTTAGATACAATAGAAATTGAACCTATTTATTGTATAGTAATAATATCTAATAACTTGAAAATAAGTCAAGAATAGTTTTAGTTTAAGTTATAGTATTAAATAATTTAAAAAGCCTCAATTTCTGTACAACAGTTATGGAGATTGAATAAAATATAATATTAATAAAATGTACTGAAATTTTTCAAATTATGATTCAGGGTGTGGTCCAGAAGCGGAAGCGCCTATAGCTGGGAATGGAATCCCAACCTGTAGAGCCTACCTGCGTGGGAGGACACAACCTGTTACGCGCTGTGTTATTTTTAATATACCCTGTCTTCCCAACGTTATTCATCACTTATTAATTAAGTTAAATTATATTAATAAATGGCAATACTTACCCTTCGCATAACGCGGAGAGAAAAGGACGACGTCTTCATATTTATTTTTTCTTTATTAAATAACTACTTAGAAAAAACAAGTTCGTGGCCTTTAAGGCTTTTCGTATTAAAATAACTTCGCGTAATATTTATCCACGAAGAGTTTAAACAAACAGGCACAATAAAATAATGAATAGGGCGCGAATGGACGTATAGGAGATAAATTTGTAATTTATCTAATGATATATTTAATAGAAAAAATATTTATTAATGCAATCAGAGGATATTTTTTTTTTAGTAGTATTTCCGTTAAGTCGCTGGGAGACGAGCGGCGCTCGGGACGGTACGTACGCGACTGATACCAACCCTGTCGTATTCACAGGGTGAAAAGGACATACTGAACATTCGTTACCCTAAGGTTGTATATGCTGAAATTCGCAACCGGAAGTAAGTCCTAAAACGTGGTATGTAAGTGCGAAAATTGAAAGCGCTATTTCGTAATCTTTTGAAGGATGTGTATCTCGGTCTCGCTTCCTCCCTCATCCAGTTGGACGGAACACAGATGCAGGATGAATTGAATTTGCACACTCACAGACGCGATACTCCCTGGCGGCTGACGGTGAGGAAATTTTCCTTGCTGTTGAATACATTACTGCAATAATACGACCAATACTTGGAAATGATTACTTTAAAGAGGTAATAGGCGATTTAGAACATTTCGACCATTTAAAATTTCAGGAACAATCACTTTAATATTCCCACCACTGGGACTAAAGGCCTTCATTCACCAGAAAAGACTGAAAGCTATTTATCTACCACGCTAGTTAAGTACGGATGGTGAATGTTGTAATTATACGAGACTTCGAGTTTCTTTTGAGAAACATTCCTCGTAATATTTTGCTTGATCAGAAGCTCAAGTTTATTGAGGATTGAACCCGTACCTCTTCTAGACGTGTAGCGTATACAAATAGCATTCAAATTGAGCTATCAAAGCTTCTCCGCCAATATGTATACCTACTGTATTAAGCTATAAAGGAACCTATATGTTTGATTGATATAAAACATATAGACTTCTTCCACCATTTATATTAAATGTTTAAGCTAGCTTTATTTTGATACTAATAGAATAAGTCTCAGTATTCCTGTTTAAAGAACAAGCTAGTAACATTACTAAGCTTACAAAAAAATCTGACTGGGAACGACAGTTGCAGTAAGATTACTAAATAACCTAATCAAAGTAGTTAAGTACATTTAGTAAAATCGTTTTTCTAACTCAAATCATTATGTTACATAGTGAACTTCCTGTAGAAGTTATCTCAAAAAGCTACAATATGGAGTTATTAAAAAAAAGCGTCTCATATACATCTCAATGGTAGGTTATATATTAATAATTACATTCTGCACAAAGAATTACTAGTAATCAAGGCTGTTATGAAGGCAACGAGTATAATGTAGTGTAATGTATATCATGCTAACTAGCACTAAATTGTAATGGGTAGTTGTATCACTTACCATCAGGAGAAATTCCCGCTAGTCTTGTCACTTTGTGGAATAAAAAAAAACTATTATTGTTACTTATTTAAGTATTTTAAAAAGTATATAGCAAATATCTTACCACCACTTACACACAATACATTTAAAAGTACTACACTTCACTTGTGGTAGGTGTTCGTTGTCGGAGACCGTCTAGGTGCTACCGCAGCTGCTATTTCCGTAGACAAACAGAATTATGCAAACATTAATGTATTCCGGTTGGAAGGGTGATGTAGCTGGTGAAATTACTGGAAGAACGAGGTTCAACATATGTCTAAAGACAAGCAATGTGGCGTTGTGTATTCTTCTCTTCTAACTAGCACTGCGTTATAGGCAGACATTTCACATACCATCAGGTGAACGTCTCGTCCTTCTCGTCGCTTCATTTAAACAAAAACTCATAGTGATTAATGGTTATAATGCTTCATTAAACCATCATCATCAACTACCTTATTTAGCAAATCGGTTGTCATAAATTAATTTTTGTTTTCCGATGGCCAAAGTATGAAGACCAGAAAATTCTAGACGATCACGCTTTACCTTCCCTACGGTGTTACTTAATGTGAAATTCAGGTTATGAATAAACCATTATACATTAAATATAGTGCAATTCCGTTATTATAAGACCCCATTTCACACCCTTAACTATAATTAGTCATAACGCGATAATATTCATAATAGATTATAATCGTTAGCAACTCCCTTGGAGATGTTACTGGTAACTGACGACTCGCGCTCTGTGCGGCCATTACTTAGGTGTACCGGTATGAAATGAGCGTTTTTTTGTGAAAATAAAACACTAATTATTAATGGGAAAGTAAAAAACATTTCATTCAAAGTATTGGCCATTGTTTTCTACACATTGTGACCACGTTTCTACACAATTTGTGGATACCACGCCAATAAAATTGTTCGTCTTTTAAAGCAAACCAACCAGACACCCAATTTTCGAGCACCTCGTAGGAACCAAAGTGCTGCTCAGCCAATGCGTGTCCCATCGATGAAAACAAATGGTAGTCGGAAGGAGCCAAGTCTGGTGAATACGGCGGGTGGGGTAGCAGGTAGCAGGTAGCAGGTAGCAGCTCCCAGCCAAGTGTTTTGATTGTATCCTGAACCGGTTTTGCTTTGTGTGCAGGTGCATTGTCATGGAGCAAAATTACCTTGCCGTGTCTTCTGGCCCATTCTGGTCGTTTCTCGATCAATGCATGGTTCAAATTGATCATTTGTTGTCGGTAGCGATCAGCGATCAGTATTAACGGTTTCACCAGGTTTTAGGAGCTCACACCTTTCTGATCCCACCAAACACACAGCATTATCTTTTTGCCGAATCGATCTGGTTTTGCAGTCGATGTTGATGGTAGTCCGTTGTCCCGGATTAACCCATGATTGTTTCCGTTTAGGATTCTTAAAATAGATCCATTTTTCATCGCCAGTAACAATCCGATGCAAAACCGATTTTCGTTCATGTCTTTGAAGCAAAATTTTTTTGAAACAAATTTGTTTGTTGTGCAACATTTAACATTTCTGCCATTTGCTTTTGATTCAAAGTGTCATCTCCATCCAATATCGTTTGCAATTCGGCGTCTTCAAACTTTTTTGGTGGTCTTCCATGTTCTTCGTTTCTCACATCAAAATCATTATTTCTGAACCGTTAAAACCATCTTTTGCATGTTGCTTCTGATAGAGCATGATCACCATATGCCTCGACAAGCATTCGACTAGCATGCGACTCTGCAGCACTTTTCTTCAAATGAAAACAAAAAGTTAATGCTTTCCGCGAATCATCACTTTCTGGTACAAAATTCGACAATGTTAACACGATGAAAAAATATGATGTTGTCTGTTCAATGACTTGATGTAGACTAAATATGTTTCACAGATGTCATAGCAAACAAACAAAAAAAAAATAAAGGCTCGTTCAAAACAAATGTTCCCTATCGAGACATTTGTATTTTCACGCTCACTTCATACCGGTACACCTGATATTATACTAGGGCTCGGCAATTATTAATTATCACATACAGGACGTTACTTAAACTAGAAAAAATAATTAACAATCAAAATGGTTTTACTAGTATTTACAAAAAACATAAAGACACAGTTAAAAGATTTAGTTCTCTACCCTCTTAAGTGCCAAACAGTGGAAGAGAATTTAAAAGGTTTTTAAGGAGATTTAAGCTATTAAGCTTTTATTAAAGTGGGAATTTTTTTTAATAAATAAGCTTTATTTATGTCATATTAATCACACAGATAACTTCAAACATAACATAACAAAGAATCACTTTTATTTACTCCCCCAGCACCGCGACTTGCCCTTTAGTTATTATATTATATGTGTTTACAGTTTTCTTAGCTGCATATATACAAAATACTAAAACCTTATTTCTAATATTCTCATTGTTAATTATACTACACAATTTAGTCGTATTTACTAACAAATCTAGCCTAGATACATGCAACATCCTATATGTTCGGCTGACTCACGGATGTCGTAATGTCCAGGTGCGCAGGTCGTCTAATTCAATTCATTAGCCGACTAACATGAGCTGCTGCATACTGGAACAGATACCATTATTTCCAATAAACCTAGGGCAAGTATTCGAATACTACTGGAGTTTCTATTTCTGCAGCTATATAGTACTTTTTCCGGTTAGAAGGGTGCTATTGATATTATAATTACGGGGGGTAAAGAGAATCAATATCACATATCTCTGGAGACGAGCGTGATATGGTGCTGTATATATTATGCTAACAAGTGCCACGTTGTTATAGGCAGGCGAATCACTTACAATCAGGAATACATTCGAAGAGGCTCAGGGAGAGGAGAGGGGTGCCTCTCTACACTTTCTTTAAACACATCTCTGAGGAAAGGCTTTACCCTCCTAGGCTCTCCCACACAGGTTCGCGTGTTGAACGATAACGGCCCCCACTCCCAAGGCTCGCAAAAAGTCTAGACCCTTTTACTCGCATTCTACAATAGGCAGGACTTACCTTAATTCTATTCTTACTAGTCCGAGATTACAGAGCTGAACAGAGACATACCCTACCACCAGTAAAAGTTTTACAAGAGTGGTAATATCGTTTAGACCTAAGTGGGAACAGTTAGTTATCTAAAAGTGCCTTTAAAATATTAATGACGATAATTTACCCTTAAAATAACTCTTCCGCCGAACTCTGCGAGTAATTATATTTTCACTCCATCTCCCCTCGTCGCCGATTTGAATATAAAATTAAGGCTGCGCTGAAAGTTATTTGCGCAAATTTTGGCAACGCTCTAATCGAGATTCGAGAGTTAAAATTTTACTTGTTTAAAGTAATAATTATTATTACATAACGATAAGATTAAAATAAGTAAACTTAACAACTAACATCCCATGGTTTTTTTTTTTTATTTACGTGTGTAACAAAATGCTAACGGAAATGCACACCCCGTCGCCAAATTGGGCCGGCGTCGGTGGTAGTGTCGGGCTCCAACCGACTAAAAAGCTTCACACGGTATTCCACTCTCATCCAAGTGCACGTGGGGTCGCGGGATAAAGTATTTCAGTTCATCCGCGACCCCCCGAACGGCGCCCGAACGACCGGGCCCACCTTGGTGAGGGTGTGAAGCACCCAATATGCACCCCAGGAACCCTCTCCAAGGGGGGCGCCGGCCCGACGGCCCTTGCCGCCGCGGCGCCAGGTTCCTAACATCCCACGGTGGTGTAACGTAGTGCAATGTTAATATCTTAGCTATTATAATATTTTTATGAGTAAGCGTATTATCTATCAGGTCAGTATTTTTCTTCTCTCTCATTTATTTGAAAAAAAAAAAGCAACAAGATGAGCAAGATGTTCACCTGATGGTATACGTTACACCTGATCATAGCAACATGGCGCTAGTTAAGATGGTATTCATAGCACCACATTGAGCTCGTCGCCTTGAGATATAAGATGATAAGTATCGTTACCCCTGTTAGTTCAGTAGCAACAACTTCCGTTCAATCCGGAGCTGTTTGTCGGCTGCAATAAGACCTGCGGTGGTACCTATCTAAACAGTCTCAAGCAACAGAGGCCTACCATCTCATCATAGATATCTCGGCACGAGCTTAGGCATGATAGTTAGTAATAGTAATAACAGCCCATTTACGTCCCCACTGCTGGGGCACAGGCCTACCCTCAATATGAGGGCGATTGGGCCATAGTCACCACGCTGGCCCAATGCGGGTTGGTGACTTCACACATACCTTACAATAAATTCTAAGTCATGTGCGGGTTTCCTCACGATGTTTTTCTTCACCGTTTGTATCTCGCTGTTGTAACTAAAGTCCACAAACGTACATAACTTAAATATTAAAGCCATTGGTACATGCCGAGTTTCGAACCCGCGACCCTCGGAATGAAAGCCGCACGCTCTAACCATTAGGCCAGCGAGCTACTAGATGATAGGTAGGAACTGCTTCAACTCATATTGATGGTCAGTGGCGGGTAAAAGGAGAGTCATCAAAGGAAATCGAGGCTGCTTAAAATTAGGGAGTGTACCGGAATCAGGAGTGCCACCCAATTGTTCCGCCACGCAAGAAACCAGGTGAAATATGGTGAACTGACCACCAACTTCTGCTAGTTGGAAAGGCACCTGAATTAGAAGCATTCTTTCATTTATGTCGGCATCGGTGTGGCAATATATGTACTATATTGTTATTATATGATTGTTATTAACACTACTTTTAACTATTATTGTAACTAACGTGGTGCTGGTGATGTAGACTTCTCATTTAATACAACCCTTTTAAGTCGTATCGACATATCAGAACGTAATATCCAACGCTTAATTAAAAAGCTAGATATGTATAAAGAGGCCGGACCAGACGATATTCCCCCGGTCTTCGTTAAACGTTGCAGCTCTGCTTTGACTTTACCCTTGTCAATTATTTTCAACAGATCCTTGAATGAAGGTGTATTTCCAGACATTTGGGAGAGCTCTAAAGTTGTCCCAGTATTTAAGAAAGGCGCCACAAGCAATGTTAGTAACTACAGACCAATTTCCATACTTTCATGCATTCCAAAGCTCTTCGAGTCGCTTATCTGTCCTTTTATTACACAGCATCTGAATAGTTTTATTTCTGAACATCAACACGGTTTTAGAAAAGGCCACTCTGTTGAAACTGATCTAGTCTCATTTACATCTTACCTCTGCCGGGAAATTGATAGAGGCCTGGAAGTAGATACAATTTATATGGACTTCTCTAGTGCCTTCGATAAAGTCTTTCATTCTCGTTTAATAAATAAATTACGACGCTTTGGGATTGGTGGGTCGTTATTAGAATGGTTTCGTTTGTATCTTGCAAAAAGACTCCAGTTTGTAGTAGTGAATGGTCATAAATCACAGGACTACATAGCCATTTCAGGCGTACCGCAAGGCTCCCATCTCGGTCCTGTATTGTTTGCGGCCTTTATTAATGATATTACTTCAGAAACACGCAACAGTCAATTTTGTCTTTTTGCTGACGATTTAAAAATATATAGAACAATAACTTTAGCAACAGACTCAGAACTTATACAAAGTGATTTAGATAGAATAAATAAATGGTGTAATTTAAATGGAATGACAATAAACACAAAAAAGTCCTATTACATAAAATTCTCTAAAAAAAAACGAATCCCCATGACATCCAGTTATATATTAGGTTGTCAATATCTCCCTTCTGCCTTTTTGTCTTTTGAATTTCGCGGCTATGTACAAAGCGCTACAGAGATCGTATCTGGCAATACTATACATAATTTGAAAGGTCTTGACATAACCTACAAAACGACGCTATGCATAATTAGTTTGGATATTGCGTTCAACAGTTATAGCCGTGTAAACATGGAGTTCACTAACGCCGAAATTCGCGCTATTTTAAAGTTTTCCTTCGTTAAAGGCAAATCCGCTAGAGAAACGTTCCGTGAGATTAATGGTGTTTTGGGGGATGGTACTCTATCACTTCGAACCGCGGAGGAATGGTTACGACGATTCAGAGCCGGTGAAAACGACACCATGGATAAGCCAGCCGGCGGAAGACCTGTGACGACAAATACCGATCAAATCATGGACTACATCGAGTTAGACCGGCATGTGGCATCTCGTGACATCACCCAGGAGATGGGAGTTAGTCACCAAACCATTTTAAACCATCTGCAGAAGGCTGGATACAAAAAAAAGCTTGATGTTTGGGTGCCGCATGATTTGACGCAAAAAAACCTTCTGGACCGAATCAACGCCTGCGATATGCTGCTGAAACGGAACGAACTCGACCCATTCTTGAAGCGGATGGTGACTGGCGACGAAAAATGGATCACATACGACAATATCAAGCGAAAACGGTCGTGGTCGAAGGCCGGTGAATCGTCCCAAACAGTGGCCAAGCCGGGATTGACGGCCAGGAAGGTTTTGCTGTGTGTTTGGTGGGATTGGAAGGGAATCATCCACTATGAGCTGCTCCGATATGGCCAGACGCTTAATTCTACCATCTACTGCGAACAACTGGACCGCTTGAAGCAGGCAATCGACTAGAAGCGTCCAGAATTGGCCAACAGGAAGGGTGTAGTGTTCCACCAGGACAACGCCAGACCACACACTTCGTTGATGACTCGTCAGAAGCTACGGGAGCTCGGATGGGAGGTTTTATCGCATCCACCATATAGCCCGGACATAGCGCCAAGTGATTACCACCTGTTCCTGTCCATGGTGAACGCCCTTGGTGGTGTAAAGTTGAACTCAAAAGAGGCTTGTGAAAAGTGGCAGTCCGAGTTCTTCGCAAATAAGGAGGGGGGCTTCTACGAGGGAGGTATTATGAAGTTGCCGTCTAGATGGAAACAGATTATCGAACAAAACGGCGCATATTTGAACTAAATCCGATCACTGTAACACTTTTTATAAAGCATTGAATAAAGAGCAAAAAAGCGGAAGGGAGATATTTGACAACCTTATATTAAATGGTGACATTCTGCAGCAAGTCAGTGAAATTCGAGATTTGGGTGTGATAATGGATAAGAAACTAACATTCAAAGCACATATTGATGCAATTGTTAGTAAAGCTGCCAAAATGCTGGGATTCATAAAAAGAAATACAAAGGGTTTTATGTCCTCAAACACTAAAATAATACTATACAACTCGTTGGTTCGTAGTCAACTTGAGTTCGCATCAGTAGTTTGGGGTCCCCATTATGCTACTTATTCGCAGCGAATTGAAAGCGTGCAGCGTGCGTTCACTAGGCACTTGGCATTCCATTCTTCTAACATATCTTACCGTACTACATATGATCTACGTCTTAAACATTTTAAAATAATATCGCTCAGCAACCGTCGTAGAATAATTAATATCATGTTCTTAAAAAAACTAATTTCCGGAAGCATAGATTGTAACCATTTACTTCAGAAAATCAACTTTAGCGTTCCATACCACTGCCCACGGCATCCTATCACTAAAATTTTCCATATTCCCTCCAGTAGAACAAACCTCCTTAAATATTGCCCTTTATCAAAGATTTGTGATGAATATAACCAAATATGTGCATTAATTGACAACATCGACATTTTTACAACACGTGTCCTAGTCTCAAAAACAAACTAGTATCCAAGTTTCTTTGTTTATAATAGATAAAAAAAAAAAAAATGTTAAGTAGTTAACATTTGTTTTGTGTTCTTTTCTTTTTTGGGGTTCTGTTTTTCTCATATCGTACTGTTAACATTAAAATTTGACCGGTTTTTAGGTTGTTTGTAAACTTGCTGTAACATGTCATAGTGCGATATAAAAGATTGCTGTACATGCCTGTTATTGGCTTACATATCTGTACTTAATTTTATACTTGTTAATTTTGAGCTTGAATGTTTTGTGTGTATTGCTGTTGGTGTGTCTAAATAAATAAATAAAAAAAAAATAAAAAAAAACTTAATATAGATCACATATAGTTATTTGAAATAAATTATTTATTATTATTATTAAGCTGTACATATAAAAAAAACGTTTCAAGACATATAATAAGAAATGTTAGCGAGACTACCGAGCGAGAAGTATCACTTGGTCATGGCCTAAACAAGTTCAAGAAGTAAATTTCACTTGCCGTCATCGACTTGAATGGGTTAAAATAAATTGTATAGGATATTTACAGGAGTATATTGCTGTGTATTTTGTAAAAGTAGATGAAATCTTACTTCTTAATACGAATCGTACGGCGAGCGGTCTCAACGTTGGCAATCGTTTTATTCTCAATAACATCGTAATAAGAACGTACATTAAAGGAAGTGCCTCGCAAAGAAAATTCTTTTACGCTTTCATCGTATGAGCTTTCTTTAGATTTACTTGGGAACGAGTTAGATTTATTACTGCTTTATGGGGTTTATACAGAGTAAATATAATTTTAATTGATAATACATAACTTTATTGTGACGGATACCTTAATATCACTACGGTTGTTTTACGTGGAAACTGCTCACAACAAGATAACATGACACAAAGAAGAGCGCAATATGGTGCTAAAAAAACATCACTACATCCCATCACTACATTGTTGGTAACATGGGTAAAGAAACGTATTCTTCTCATGACTCTAATATTTAATATTAGGTTGGGGAAAAAGAAATCCATTATTTTTTCGGTAGATGGCTGTAGTGATAAATTTCTCGTAAAGTATCGATCAAACAGTTTCAGATTTATGCTCGTTGGAAAGGTGACATTTCGCAGTAAAAACAATTCTTTTGCTGTTTTTTGTTTGGTGCATTCAATTGTGAGTTACAGGGTGTTAAAAATGGAAGTGAACAAAGAGAAAATTCGGTACATTTTACAGTTTTTCTTTAACAAAGGCGAAAATGCAAGCCAGGCGGCTAAAATTGTGAATGGTGTTTATGGACCCGATATTGTAACAGCCAATTATGTGCAATTTTGGTTTCGTAGATTCCGTTCAGGAATTTTTGATGTTAAAGATGCACCTCGCACAGGTAAGCCGGTCGCCGAAAATGTCGATAAAATCGGAGAAATTATCGAAGTTGACCGGCATGTTAGCAGTCGTAACATCGCCCAGGAGCTAAAAATGGACCACAAAACAGTTTTAAACCATTTACACAAAGCTGGATTCAAAAAGAAGCTCGATGTTTGGGTGCCACACCAATTAACAGAAAAAAACATGATGGATCGAATTTCCATCTGCGAAGCCTTGGCCAAACGGAATGAGATAGACCCATTTCTTAAACGGATGGTGACTGGAGATGAGAAATGGATCACATACGATAACCCTGTGCGAAAACGATCATGGTCAAAGAGCGGTGAAGCACCTCAAACGGTGGCTAAACGAGGACTAACGGCCAGGAAAGTTCTGCTGTGCATTTGGTGGGACTGGAAGAGGATTATTTATTATGAGTTGTTTCCATATGGCCAAGCACTAAATTCTGATCTCTACTGTCAACAACTGAACCGTTTGAAGATAGCAATTGACCGGAAATGGCCAGAATTGGCCAACAGGAAAGGTGTCGTGTTCCACCAGGACAACGCTAGGACACGTCTACAGTGACTCGCCAGAAACTTCGGGAGCTTGGTTGGGAAGTTTTAATGCATCCGCCATACAGTCCGGACTTGGCACCAAGCGATTACCATCTTTTTCTTGCATTACAAAATTTCTTTAGTGATAAAAAATTGGCATCTAGAGAAGATTGTGAAAATCGGCTACTAGAGTTTTTTGCAAATAGAGACCAGGACTTCGACGAGAGAGGCATTATGAAGTTACCTTTAAAATGGCAACAAATCATAGAACAAAACGGTGCATATTTGACCCAAATCGGACAATCCGAAGCATGTTAAATAAAGTCCTGAAGTTCATATAAAAATAATGGATTTCTTTTTCCCCAACCTATTATTTAGTATATATTTCGTGTTTTTTTTTTCCTTTTTATTTAAGGACCTCCAACTTAGAATACACGATATATAAAAGAACCCGTAGTGTAACATTTTTATAGACTACATAGTAATGTTTTCTTCACTTATACTACCGCATGCATATTAAAATGTTTCTATGACAACACGAATTAGTAATCATTTCACATAGTAATTAACTGTAATTTTGACTAAGCTAATGAAATACAATTTTTGATTGTATTGTTCTGGGTTAAGTGAAATGTTAATACTAAAATAAAAAATATGTGTACTATTAAAGAAGATGTTAACATTTGAATAATTTTGATCAGCAGAAATATTAAGTCATAAATATTCATAACGTAGCGAAGAGATGAATAAGATGTTCACCCGTTAGTGAGCGTTTCGCATCATAACAATGTGGAATTAGTTAAGATGATAAACACTAAACTTCATTAGGCTAGTCATTATAAGATAGAAGACATTAAGTCTCATTACTCAAGTAATTTCATATGTTGCAGCGTTTTTCATATAGAAACAGTGTTTATTACACGATGCGGTTTGACGATAGGAATAGGAGCTGCGGTGATAATTATCTAGATAATCTCCGGTTTAGAGACCTACACATAGATTATAAATATTCTCTCTGAAAAAGTAGAAACATTTTTATTAAAATTTCGCCCACAAGCATCTCACGCCCACTGTTGCCGACAAACTGCCACATTGTTGGAGAAGGGTTTTGTGATTTAAATAAATGAAACAATTCAAACGTCGTAGACACTGAAACCTACCGCCTTCTCCCCGTCAATATATAACACGTATATAAATTATAAAAAAAATATATACATCATACTCTTATACCAATATGTAAGAGAATTGTTGTCTTCAGAAAGAATACTACATTTCTTGATTCATATTTTATTCAAACGGTTAACGTTTTGTATAATATATATATAATGAATATTAGTTTCGTTTGTTCATCGATCATGTGAAAAATGGTGAGCTTATCGACATGAGTACATGAGCTTTCGACGCGAAATGATTTGTAAATGGCTTTAAGCTATTTATGTTTTGAACTTAATAGATCCTTCATCATTTTATTTCGCTAGAATCTACATCGTATGAAATAGTTTTTAGAATTATAAATGAAACAAAAAACTAGCAAAACGAGGACTTCATCACATAAATATTCCAAGTCCTCGCATCAAAGTAAAGCGATGTCCAATCTAACTAAGACTAAACTGAATATTAAACATGAAACTGCTTTTATCCCACGTCGAGGAGACGACGGACTTATGCAAATATATCCACTCACTAGTATACTTCCACTAACTAGTATACCTCCACTAACGAGAATATTCTAAAAGATCTGTGTATTAACCATGATTTCATTTAACTTATATACTTTTTAATTTACTTCTTAAATAAATAATAGGTTGGGGAAAAAGAAATCCATTATTTTTATATGAACTTCAGGACTTTATTTAACATGCTTCGGATTGTCCGATTTGGGTCAAATATGCACCGTTTTGTTCTATGATTTGTTGCCATTTTAAAGGTAACTTCATAATGCCTCTCTCGTCGAAGTCCTGGTCTCTATTTGCAAAAAACTCTAGTAGCCGATTTTCACAATCTTCTCTAGATGCCAATTTTTTATCACTAAAGAAATTTTGTAATGCAAGAAAAAGATGGTAATCGCTTGGTGCCAAGTCCGGACTGTATGGCGGATGCATTAAAACTTCCCAACCAAGCTCCCGAAGTTTCTGGCGAGTCACTGTAAACGTGTGTGGCCTAGCGTTGTCCTGGTGGAACACGACACCTCTCCTGTTGGCCAATCCTGGCCGTTTCTGGTCAATTGCTATCTTCAAACGGTCCAGTTGTTGACAGTAGAGATCAGAATTTAGTGCTTGGCCATATGGAAACAACTTATAATAAATAATCCCCTTCTAGTCCCACCAAATGCACAGCAGAACCTTCCTGGCCGTTAGTCCTGGTTTGGCCACTGTTTGAGGTGCTTCACCGCTCTTTGACCATGATCGTTTTCGCACAGGTTTATCGTATGTGATCCATTTCTCATCTCCAGTCACCATTCGTTTAAGAAATGGGTCTATCTCATTCCGTTTGGCCAAGGCTTCGCAGATGGAAATTCGATCCATCATGTTTTTTTCTGTTAATTGGTGTGGCACCCAAACATCGAGCTTCTTTTTGAATCCAGCTTTGTGTAAATGGTTTAAAACTGTTTTGTGATCCATTTTTAGCTCCTGGGCGATGTTACGACTGCTAACATGCCGGTCAACTTCGATCATTTCTCCGATTTTATGGACATTTTCGGCGACCGGCCTACCTGTGCGAGGTGCATCTTTAACATCAAAAATTCCTGAACGGAATCTACGAAACCAAAATTGCACATAATTGGCTGTTACAGTATCGGGTCCATAAACACCATTCACAATTTTAGCCGCCTGGCTTGCATTTTCGCCTTTGTCAAAGAAAAACTGTAAAATGTACCGAATTTTCTCTTTGTTCACTTCCATTTTTAACACCCTGTAACTCACAATTGAATGCACCAAACAAAAAACAGCAAAAGAATTTTTTTACTGCGAAATGTCACCTTTCCAACGAGCATGAATCTGAAACTGTTTGATCGATACTTTACGAGAAATTTATCACTACAGCCATCCACCGAAAAAATAATGGATTTCTTTTTCCCCAACCTAATATAAAGGCGAGTATTAATAACAAAATGACAAATGATAGTAGTAATAGGTGGACCGGAAAGTAATGTCGTTTCTGCGCATGCCAATACTTGATTGTCATTTGTCAGCTCATTGTTTTGTTCAGAGGCGTACCAAAGACATTGTGAGGTTATAGTGATTTCTTTACTTATAGACAATTGAATTACAATTTTTTTTTGTAATTTTGGGTAAAATGGCCAGCCAAATACCAGAAGAGGTACACATCCGGCATTGCATGCTCTTTGAGTTTCGCAAGGGAAATAACGCAACAGTTGCTACCAAAAACATTTGCGATGTTTATCCAAATGCACTGGATATTCGTAAATGCCAAAGGTGGTTTTCCAAGTTCAAATCGGGTAATTTTGATCTTTCCGACTCGTATCGATCAGGAAGACCATCAGCGTTAGACAACGACGTGTTAAGGGCGGAAGTGGAAGCAAATCCGTGTCAGACGATCGAGGAATTGTCAAACAGTCTCAACAAACCTTGGTCGACCATCCAAGAACATTTGAAGCAGATTGGAAAAGTAAGCAGAGCAGGTGTTTGGGTCCCGCATAATCTGTCCGAACAGAATAAGGCTAACCGATCAATCACATGCAACTTATTGCTTCAACGACACAACACAGAAGCGTTTTTTGATCGCTTGATCACGGGAGATGAGAAATGGGTCCTGTATGATAACCCAAAACGCAAAAGGCAGTGGCTCTCTCCAAATGAAATCCCTCGGAGTACTGTTAAGCCAGGTTTACACCCCAAAAAAGCGCTTTTGTGTGTTTGGTGGAGTATTCGCGGCATTGTTCATTTTGAATTACTGAAACCTGGAGAAACTGTTACTGCAGACCTCTACAGCGAACAATTGCAGCGAGTCAATCAATCTTTAATTGAAAAGTGGCCAGCGATTGTCAACCGAAAAGGCGTCATTCTCCAACATGACAATGCAAGACCGCACTGCGCAAGGCGAACTCTAGAAAAAATTAATGAATTGGGGTGGGAGGTGCTGCCTCATCCACCATATTCGCCCGATGTTGCACCATCGGATTTCCACTTATTCCGAGCGCTGCAACACTTTTTAAGTGGCAAAACATTTGCAAATTTGGATGATATCCAAAATGCCATCTCTAGATATTTTGCCGAAAAACCAATTAATTTTTATCGATCAGGGATTGAAAATTTACTCGCTAGATGGCAAAAGGTTATTGACAATGATGGGGAATACATCATTGATTAAAAATAAAGACTCGTTAAAAATGTATGTGTTTGTATTTAGCGTAAGAAAACGACATTACTTTCCGGTCCCCCTAATATATCTAGTAGTAGTGTTCTATTTGCTTTTATTACATTCAATAAAATCAATATTAGTATGAATATGGGAGAACGCACAATTCATATGCGTTTTCCTTAAACTACATTCCATACAAAAATTGAATAACAAGAAATCTAAACAGAAAATACCTTAGAACTTAATATCTAACTTAAAGTGCTTAGCTATAATATACTATCTTAATATGCTTACTTAATAATACCATAATCAATACTTGTTAAGTTAGTTAAGTTAACTTTTAGGAGTGTAAGGATTCCCGCACTACAATTCAACCCATGCCAACGTCACCTGCTTATGATGCACCCTTCTAATCTCTAAAAGCTCTAGTTCCCGCCAACCCGTATTCGGCCAGCGTAGTGGGAAATGGCTCATATCCCCCCTTATGAACCCCAACATACAACAGCCTCTAGTACCCAGTGGTACCGGAGGTGATGCTGACAGTATGTCTGAGATCTTTGAGGGAGGCCTCAGTCCAGCAGTGGACGTCCATCGGCTGATGATAGAAGTTAGCATTTTGAGGATTTATCTCAGTCATTTTCAGTAACCTTATAGAGAATCTCAATTCGTTTAATATTATTTTTAATTCAATACAAACCCTTTTTTCTATTCAATTAAGCGACGAGACGACCGGAAAGTTCACCTGACGGTAAATGATACGTTAGCGTTCAGTCAAGATGATATACATCACCAGATTGTGCTGATCGCCTTGAGAACTAAGATGTTATGTCCCGTTACTCTAGTAGAGTAATTACTGGAGCTACTGTAAGCATTTCAAATCGGAACAAGTAATGTTTGCACACTAGTGTTTGGCCGCAAAAATAGGCGCTGCAGTGATACCTACCTAGACGGTCATCGGCAAACAAACCTACCACCAGTATCACCGATGCCCCCTTTACCACCTTAAGGAGAAATAGTCACATAGCTGAATGTAATGAGTTACTTCTGAACAAATATCCAGATATCTGATTCATTAGTAAACAAGATGGTGCCCTTGTAATTCCACTAGCTACAGCGCCTTTAAAACTGGAGTACAGTAAGGTTTATAAAGGGTGTCTAACGGCAGATTTATATTTTAAAAAACGAATATCTCAATAAGTTATAAACAGTGCGGGGGGAAGGTGGTGTCATTAGAATCACCGATCGTGCGGATTTCTTAGTCACGATGTCGCAGTGGTCGGGTGAGCATCGCGCGTTCGTTATTGAAGCATTTTTCAAGAGTAACGATTCTTACGTACTAGCTCGCCGACTGTTTTGTTCACATTTCAATATTCGATGGATAGGCGATGGGCCGAGTGTGAATTTGATTCGTTCGTGGGTGGAGAGGTTCCGCGTAACTGCTTCGGCTATGAACACATCACGGCCAGGACCTAGTCGATCGTCAAGGACCCCCGAAAACATTGAACTGGTTGAACGCAGTTTACGTGAAAATGCACGACTTTCGATACGGAAAAGGGCAGCTTCACTGGGACTTCCAAGAGCAATTGTGCATGAAATTTTGAAAAAAAATATGAAGTTTCATCCTTTTAAAATTCAAATAATTCAAGAATTGAAAAAAAATGACTTTGCGTCACGCAAATTTTTTTGTGAAACCATGTTGGAGCGTTTTCGCACTGTGAATTCCATTTTTTGGAGCGACGAGGCTCATTTTCATTTAAACGGACACGTAAACAAGCAAAATTGCCTTTACTGGGCTCTAAGAACTCGCAATCCTCGACTGAAGCACCAAAAACCATTACATTGCCCAAGGGTAACTGTTTGGTGCACTTTATCCACGAATGGGATAATCGGACCATTTTTTTTTTTGAAAATGCACGGGGCCAAGCGACGAATGTCAATGGTGACAATTATCGGCTCATGATTTCGAATTTCTTTTTGCCGAACCTGCGAGCTCGTTCATCATTCTCATCACACACGTGGTTTCAACAGGATGGTGCGACCGCACACACGGCCAGAGCTTCGATGGATTTGTTGCGAGAAAATCTCCCTCAAAAACTGATTAGTCGCTTTGGGGACATCCCGTGGCCACCGAGGTCACCCGACCTAACTCCAATGGATTTTTTTTTTTGTGGGGCTACCTCAAAGAGAGAGTTTACGCCAACAATCCGCGAACTGTTGTGGACTTAAAAGAAAATATTCGGCGAGAAATCAGCGCAATTGAACCAAGTTTACTGCAGCGTGTGGCACGGATTACAAGGCTCCGTTTCGAACAGTGTGTGCAACAGGATGGAAGACATTTGGATGACATTATCTTTAAAAAATGAAATCCGCATTTATACTCTATCATTTAATACTTTTAGTAAAATTATATATCAAACATATTATTTTTTATTTAAATTTGAAAACATAAATCTGCCATCAGACACCCTGTAAATCAAAGCGACGAGCGCATTTTGGTACTTATTATGGGCAGGCGTATCACTTACCATCAAGAAACGTCTTGGTCCTCGCGTAAAAAGTAGTTCCTGTATTAAAATTCATCAGTAATTATGTTATATATATGAAAAGATTGTTTCTTTTATGAATATTTTATAACGTTTTAGTGAAAACCCGACAGTCAACACAATTGACTGCTGTTTCCGTTACATTAAAATATCCTAATTATTATCAACGTTTAATTGTTATGGAAATTGAATTTAACAATGATGATGTAGCGAACATACTGTAGTAAAGAGGTTTTATAATGTATTTATTTATAATAGCAAATAGTCGATCTCGAGTTTTAAAATGACACAAGAAATTGAAGTAGAACTGTCAAGTAGGGAATAATAAGATAACGGACGTTAGTACGCAGAATCTTATTGATTTATTGTTTCCTTTGTTGCGATAACGATTTACCGTATAACATAAAGCAAATTACATCTTTATTTCTCCTGGTGATTTCTATAAGTAACTTGGTTGGGCATTATGACCCTTACTGACTTACAATGGTATCAGTGTGTATGGACTATTTGAATTCCGCGCCGACTTCACTCCAATGGCTGGGACTGTTACACAACAAACCAATAAGCTATCGGCGATAAACTAACACACTTAAGCTGTATATGAATAAGATGTTTATTTACATCATCAAACCCCTTGTAACCCATTTTGTAAAATTCCTTTTTAGATGACCTATACTTCGCAAGAGGAATATCTAGAAATCCTATAAAATGTCTGTAGTCTTGAAGGTTCCAGAGATATCGTGATGATTCTCTGGAACTCTGTCACATAGATGGAAATATATGTATATATAGATACATTGATTAAATAAGTATTCAACTGTAAAATAACTTGAGAAATAAGTAATAATAATCTTACTATTAATGTCCAACATTTTAAGGAGATCACAGCGTGTGTTGAGAAAAAGTAATATCAGTATTAAGAAAGAATAGGAAAATTAATTTATCAAAATACGTATATATAGAGAAAGAGTTTAAGATACATAATGCGTTAATCTTATCTTTAAACTGTGTTAAACTTTAACTAACACGAATATTGTTAAAGTTCATGGGTAACTTTGGGAAAGTTAAAGTTTAAACTATGTTTAAACTTTAACCATCCCAAATCTCATACTCTACTGCATATATTATAGACTTCAAAAGGATAATAGATCCCGCCTTAGTGTATATTTTACATAGGACAGTGACAATGAGACCCTGGATGATGAAGCGCGTCCTTACTGATTATTCTGGATCCCATATGATATCTATAGAAACATAGCTATGTTATATAAAGTTGAACAGTTTGAACTGGAGGTAGATCTCTGTTGCCGGGACGATCTAAATAGGTACCACCTCAGCTCCTAATGTTACCGCCAAACAGTAACGTGTAAACATTGATGTTTCGGTTTGAAGGGCGCTGTAGCTAGTGAAATCACTGGGGTAATAAGATTCAACATTTTATATCTTAAGGCGACGGGCACATGATGTTGTGTGAACGATTCTAAGTAGCGCTACATTGTTAGGAGCTGGAGTATCACTTACCATCATGTGAACGTCCCGATCGACTCCTTTCGTAGATTAAAAAAGGAGAAATTGTTCTGCCATTAAATATTGCTCATAACTTCTAGCATTGGAATCGAAGCAGGGATTCTCTGTTAACAAAGGCGCATAGCCACTGCGCCGGGACAGACAAAGATGTGTGTACATACAGGTAGATAAAGAGGAAGAGTAATTTCGTACGATTATAAACTTGTATCATTTGTGTGGCTGAAACAATAGTAATATTTCGCTAAGTATCACATCGCGTGGCGAATTGAAACTCATTACGGACAGTTTGTTTGTCCTGTATGTTTGTTTTGTTACGTATTTACTGCGGATGTTTCAATATATTAAAAGCCTTACGTAAACTGGAGCGCGGGCCGGGGTTCGTTAGCTGAGCTCTTCCTGTGCGTTTAATTAACATTCAACATTTGTTTCCTTTACCAAATACATATATTATATATATAAGGTTGTCAAATATCTCCCTTCCGCTTTTTTGCTCTTTATTCAATGCTTTATAAAAAGTGTTACAGTAATCGGATTTAGTTCAAATATGCGCCGTTTTGTTCGATAATCTGTTTCCATCTAGACGGCAACTTCATAATACCTCCCTCGTAGAAGCCCCCCTCCTTATTTGCGAAGAACTCGGACAGCCACTTTTCACAAGCCTCTTTTGAGTTCAACTTTACACCACCAAGGGCGTTCACCATGGACAGGAACAGGTGGTAATCACTTGGCGCTATGTCCGGGCTATATGGTGGATGCGATAAAACCTCCCATTCGAGCTCCCGTAGCTTCTGACGAGTCATCAACGAAGTGTGTGGTCTGGCGTTGTCCTGGTGGAACACTACACCCTTCCTGTTGGCCAATTCTGGACGCATCTGGTCGATCGCCTGCTTCAAGCGATCCAGTTGTTCGCAGTAGATGGTAGAATTAAGCGTCTGGCCATATGGGAGCAGCTCATAGTGGATGATTCCCTTCGAATCCCACCAAACACACAGCAAAACCTTCCTGGCCGTCAATCCCGGCTTGGCAACTGTTTGGGACGATTCACCGGCCTTCGACCACGACCGTTTTCGGTTGATATTGTCGTATGTGATCCATTTTTCGTCGCCAGTCACCATCCGCTTCAAGAATGGGTCGAGTTCGTTCCGTTTCAGCAGCATATCGCAGGCGTTGATTCGGTCCAGAAGTTTTTTTTGCGTCAAATCATGCGGCACCCAAACATCAAGCTTTTTTTTGTATCCAGCCTTCTGCAGATGGTTTAAAATGGTTTGGTGACTAACTCCCATCTCCTGGGCGATGTCACGAGATGCCACATGCCGGTCTAACTCGATGTAGTCCATGATTTGATCGGTATTTGTCGTCGCAGGTCTTCCGCCGGCTGGCTTATCCATGGTGTCGTTTTCACCGGCTCTGAATCGTCGTAACCATTTCTCCGCGGTTCGAAGTGATAAAGTACCATCCCCCAAAACACCATTAATCTCACGGAACGTTTCTCTAGCGGATTTGCCTTTAACGAAGGAAAACTTTAAAATAGCGCGAATTTCGGCGTTAGTGAACTCCATGTTTACACGTCTATAACTGTTGAACGCAATATCCAAACTAATTATGCATAGCGTCGTTTTGTAGGTTATGTCAAGGCCGTTCAAATTATGTATAGTATTGCCAGATACGAGCTCTGTAGCGCTTTGTACATAGCCGCGAAATTCAAAAGACAAAAAAGCGGAAGGGAGATATTTAACAACCTATTATGTATAGTACTGGAAAGTTGCTCCAGTGAAAGAGAAATTAAGAAGTAAGAGGTTACCGTGGTACGGAAATGTTATGCGGAAGGATGAAGGACATAAAAAGAAAGTATTGAGAATGAACGTGGATGGTTACAAGGTTAGAGGAAGACCGGTGAAAGTGTGGATGGATTGTGTGAAAGATGACATGTGTAAGAAGAGTGTGAATTCGGATATCCGATTCACGATTCCGTATCCCTCTATCAGCCGTCATATGACGGCTGATAGAGGGATACGAAAGAGAAGTACATACTGTGCCGACCATACAAAGCTGGGATAAGGGCAGGAGGAAGTAGTATATATAATATATATCAGCCATTATCAGCCTTTGTTTATCCACTTTTGGATATAGGCCTTCCCCAATGTCGTCCCGTTATTCTTGAGTATATTACTACAAGTTTTACAAGTTATGGCTTGTCCGACTGCTGTCCTCACTCATCAGAGCATTAAGTTAGTGATAGCGATCGACATTGTTACTTAGTGATCGATAAGTTTTAATAAAATGGAAAACATTATCTTTTTTTATGATTGGGGGTTAAATAATTATTAATAATTAACATTGCATAGGGAAAAACATTTTGAAATTGTTTTCAGCAAAGACGAATCTAATTAGTTAATAGAGAGGGGCGGCTGGACTTATGAAAATTGAAAAAATTTAATTACCCTCATAATCGAGTAACGAAATGTTTAATGATATTATTCTTTGTAGATTTTATTTTACAATATACTGTTCTATACTGTGGACTTTGCTTTACCTTCCATTTTACTAACCTGTATATACATTTACTTAAATTGTGGTACTGGGAGTTAGGTCTCTGTTGCTGGAGACCGTCTAGGTAGTTACCGCAGTGCCTATTTCTGCCAACAAACAGTAGTGTGCATGTCTGTAAATTGAATTCTGGTTTAAAAGACGCTGTAGCTAGTGAAATTACAGACTTTACATTTTATGTCTCAAAGCGACGAGCGTAATATGATGTATTATAGTATATACCATCTTGCCTAGCGCCACTTTGTTATGGATGGGCGTGGCACTTATGATCTGGTGAACGACCTGCTCGTCTAGTCGATTCATATAAAAAAACACGCGTGGCGATGGCGACGGCGTGTGTAAGAGTTGAGTCTACATTTATTTTTTATTGTTAATGCTCGGTTTCTTCAGTCCATTCCCTGATATCCTTGCTACAGCTGATGGTGAGCCGCGAGGGCTGTGCCTCGCCGTAGCCGTGTTGGTATTCATCGCGCGTCCGAAGCTCGTACCCGTGTAATTTAAAAAAGCGTGTCTGAAAAATGCGTCTCTGTGTCGAGGTCAGAGTGAGAGCAATGGCTTGAATATAAATCACGTTATTCTTATTTTGCGCTATGAATTTTTCATTTACTTAAAAAACAGTAGGGATGATGTGTTGTTTTGTAAAAAGCTAATTATTATTACTTATTATCGGCGGATAGGAGTCCACTACTGGACATGAGCTTCCCCCATATTTCTACAGTCACTATGTCCTCCGGTAGCGCCGGGCACTAGGGGCCGTTGTTTGTAGAAGGGTTAATTTGGAGGGATTTAGTCCATTTCGAATCACGCTGATGCAATACGGGTTGGTGGGAGCCGGACCCTCGTTTGTTGATTAGCAGGCTGCAACACGAGCAGATGAGGTTCGCTTAGATCCCGTGAATTGGTGTGCGGGAATTTATCATTATTCCTCTCCACTAATTTACGTTTTTGTCTAAAAATCGATTTCCTTATGCAACGGTGGTAACATAATTAGACGGTCACCTGATGGTAAGTTATACGCCTGCATTTAACAACGTGGCGCTTGTTAAGACGTTAAACATCACAATATACTTGCTACCTAAGATATATGAAATTAAGTTTCGTTATCAATTGCAATAACTACAGCGCCCTTCAAACTGGAATATGATAATGTTGTCACAGCGCTGTATATTGCCAGAAATAGGAGTTGCGGTCGTACCTAGTCGGTTACCGACAGCACAGCTCTACTGCTATATATCTACTCTTATACACACTACTACTTAACTTGGCATTTGATGTCAAATTCATTTGGTGTTAAGTGATACGCACCTGGATAGTGATACACTTGTCCAGAATACTCTGGCGCTCATATATTGACACCTTCAACATTTTTTATTGAAGAAATAATCAAAATTAAACAATGTGTATAAGGAAGATAACAAGAGGTACGGGTTAAACTGAGTACCTCCTCTTTGTAGTCGGTTAGAGATATAGATAAAAGAAACTGGGGATAACGAAATAGGAACATTCAAAACTGTTGTATCCCGACACGAAAGTTTGTTGATATTTACTTGTTTGTTGTTTACTCGTACTCAGTATACGTCGTAGTTTCAAAGTCAACAGCGAAAGTAGGATTGAGTTACTTTTGATATCGAAATGTATTATCGCAGTAATAAGATCGTTATTGATATGGGTTAGCAAGCTGTCGTAACTGTCTTATCATGTCTATCTTATACCTACCCCCATTCGGGGTTGATTAGCAATCAAATTTATCTTGGCATTAGTTATTTATATTAGGGGGACCGGAAAGTAATGTCGTTTCTGCGCATGCCAATACTTGATTGTCATTTGTCAGCTCATTGTTTTGTTCAGAGGCGTACCAAAGACATTGTGAGGTTATAGTGATTTCTTTACTTATAGACAATTGAATTACAATATTTTTTGGAATTTTGGGTAAAATGGCCAGCCAAATACCAGAAGAGGTACACATCCGGCATTGCATGCTCTTTGAGTTTCGCAAGGGAAATAACGCAACAGTTGCTACCAAAAACATTTGCGATGTTTATCCAAATGCACTGGACATTCGTAAATGCCAAAGGTGGTTTTCCAAGTTCAAATCGGGTAATTTTGATCTTTCCGACTCGTATCGATCAGGAAGACCATCAGCGTTAGACAACGACGTGTTAAGGGCGGAAGTGGAAGCAAATCCGTGTCAGACGATCGAGGAATTGTCAAACAGTCTCAACAAACCTTGGTCGACCATCCAAGAACATTTGAAGCAGATTGGAAAAGTAAGCAGAGCAGGTGTTTGGGTCCCGCATAATCTGTCCGAACAGAATAAGGCTAACCGATCAATCACATGCAACTTATTGCTTCAACGACACAACACAGAAGCGTTTTTTGATCGCTTGATCACAGGAGATGAGAAATGGGTCCTGTATGATAACCCAAAACGCAAAAGGCAGTGGCTCTCTCCAAATGAAATCCCTCGGAGTACTGCTAAGCCAGGTTTACACCCCAAAAAAGCGCTTTTGTGTGTTTGGTGGAGTATTCGCGGCATTGTTCATTTTGAATTACTGAAACCTGGAGAAACTGTTACTGCAGACCTCTACAGCGAACAATTGCAGCGAGTCAATCAATCTTTAATTGAAAAGTGGCCAGCGATTGTCAACCGAAAAGGCGTCATTCTCCAACATGACAATGCAAGACCGCACTGCGCAAGGCGAACTCTAGAAAAAATTAATGAATTGGGGTGGGAGGTGCTGCCTCATCCACCATATTCGCCCGATGTTGCACCATCGGATTTCCACTTATTCCGAGCGCTGCAACACTTTTTAAGTGGCAAAACATTTGCAAATTTGGATGATATCCAAAATGCCATCTCTAGATATTTTGCCGAAAAACCAATTAATTTTTATCGATCAGGGATTGAAAATTTACTCACTAGATGGCAAAAGGTTATTGACAATGATGGGGAATACAACATTGATTAAAAATAAAGACTCGTTAAAAATGTATGTTTGTATTTAGCGTAAGAAAACGACATTACTTTCCGGTCCCCCTATTATATTCTGTATATTTAGCTACTACTATATTAGTTGTACACATAGTAGACGAGTAGAAAGGCTCGATTATTATTTTACTTTTGTCACAAGCTAGGAACTTTTGATGAGATGTAAGGCGTAAATTTCATGAGATCTGTATTACCAGGGGTATGTAATCTTAATGCTGTCACGACCTTCGGGCACCAGGTCACGTGCCGGAGCCATAAAAATTCCTTTAAGCCTACGAGTCCTCCGGCAAGTAAATATCTTGGGGTAAACGCGTATTGGTACTCCAAGCGGCTCAGTCCAACCAATGGTATTTGTTCCCTATGTTTTGAGACTTAAAGTCCACAATCGCCTGTTCAATTTATAAATATAGCACCAGTTTATTGCGTATGATAAATTATTCACAGGCGACTAGTTATACATTCAAGCTTTGTTTGTTGATCTGAAAAATATAAACACTAATTCATGTTTTTTTTTTAATCAGTTAAGCGACGATACGAGTCGAACGTTCACCTGATGGTAAGTGATACGCCTGCACATAACCACGTGGCACTAATTAATACTAGTTACTGGTTAGTTATGCTCATACGTAGGACACTCAGGAAGTTTTGAGAAACTAAAAATAGCCTCTCTATATACAAAGTTTCATGCATCTGAACCAATTTTCAAAACGTTTTTTCCAGTCCTCCGCAGACAGCTCTTCCATGGCCTTCTCAAACGCTGCTAGCGCGTCTTCCGGCGATGTAAACTTGCCTTTGAGCTGATTTTTAATTTTAGGGAATAACAAGAAGTCACACGGAGCGAAATCAGGACTGTAAGGAGGGTGTGGGTGTCCCAAGACTGACCGGTGTGGAGTCCAGGAAGTACCTCGTTTTGATCGCAGAGTGCGCGGGCGCGGGCGTGTTGTCGTGGTGAAGAAGGACCCCGCGGAGCCTAATGTTCGATTTTACCATCAAACAGCAGGTTCTAAATATTACTGTGTTCCAGATTGGAAGGCGCTGTAGCTAGTGCATTTACTACAGTAACAAGGCTAAATATGTCTCAGTGAGCGCAATGTGGTGCAATGTATATAATCCTAACGTCATGATGTTGTGGATAGGCGTACCACTTAACATCAGGCGAATATCCCGCTCGTCTCATTGCGTAATATATTACAAAAAATTATAAAGAAATTAAATCGAACGGTAAGGAGAAATATACCAAGGTTTTTTTCAGTATTAAAAACTTCCCGATAAAGTTATTACGTGAAGAAACATACAAGGCGCCTCATCAAGTCTACTGTACTTAAGCAACTTTCCAAGTTTCAAACTAGTCGGCACCTCCCGGCGAGAATCCCAACTTGGTTTCGATCTGATATGATGTAATAAAGCCGGGATTATGTCAGGGATCTATATTAGTTACGAATCTTTTAAGAATGTTATCAATGAAGATTTTTTTTTTGTTTATTCAACAAAGTTTCGATGTGTAGGACATCGCGTAATGTTTAGTAATACACCTGATCATAACAATCTAGCTCTAGGCAGTAGATGAACACATCATCACATTGCGCTCGTCGCCTTCAGACATATGATGTTAAGTCTAGTTACCTCAGTACATACACTTGCTACAACGCTCTTTTAAGCCGAAACTAAGTAATTTTGCTTATAAATTACATATTTACTTATTAAATTACTTTTTAGGGGTCTTTTTAGTGGGTGTAAGGGGTCACGCACAATAACTCACGGGACCCAAGCTAACCCACCCGCTCGTGTTGCACCCTGCTAATTAACAGAGGAGGCTCTGGCGTCCACCAACCCGCATTGGGCCAGCGTGATGGAAAATGGCCCAAATCTCCCAAATGAACCCCTACAAAAGACGGCCCCTAGTGCCCAGCGGTACCGGAAGCCATGCTGACGGTGACGGACGTTGGAAATGTGCCGGAACCAGGACAGCGCGGCATTGATCGATGTGGAGACGTTTGGAAGAGGCCTATGTTCAGCAATGGACGTCTAAAGGCTGATGATGACGATTGTTTTTATGGTGATGTTTGCGCTGCAGTTTTATTAACAACCACTGTGGCTTCATCGGACATAGGGCTCGCGGATCTAGTATCCGCGAACTAAAATAATAATAAAAAGAAAAGAAACTGAAATCAAAACAAAAATTTATTATATGGAGAGAGGAGAAAGGTGAGAAAATATTGGATGCGAAAGGGGATGATGATGATGAAATTACTTGTTTACTTACATATTTACTTAGTTATTTACTAATTTATTTATTTCTGTATTTATTCATTCATCAATAATTCATTCATTCGTTAATTTATTTATTATGAACAATCCGTTCACAAAAATACATGAACTTGTTCTTTACATATTGTTATGTACTGAATATTTGATAAGACACATGAGTAGGTACTATGTGTTGTTAGCAGCTACGTAGCTGTATTCTAAAGTGACATTATGTATTCTTAATTGCAGACAAACACTGCGTACTTGGAGCAAGGGTGCATAAAACAAAAAAATTCTTAAAGCACAATATTGAACAAAAAAAATAGTAGTTGATTTTACATATTATTTCAATTAATTTATTTATCATTAAGTATTTTTGAAAATAAATATTATTCGGCTTTTATAAGCGATGTTTTATACTACCCACCATATCAATGATAGATCTCTTAATAGTCCTACTGCTAAGACAACTTCCTTCGATAGAAGCGTCAATAAAATTTATCCCCTACGGTGGCCAAGTTGGTAAATGTCAAACGACCTCGAGAGCTGATACTCTTGGAATATCCCGTTTTCATCATAATTTACAGATGGTAGATCTCTGTTGCCGGTGACCGTCTAGGTAGCTACAGTAAAACAGTTTTATGCAAACGTTGTGTTCCCGTTTGAAGTGTGCTGACACTAGTAAAAATTACTAAGGTAATGAGACTATATCTTATGTCTGAAGGCGATGGGCACAATTTAGTGTTATCTCACGTTCTATTAGGTTATCGTCCGGCGCGTTTTGTCCTGTCGTAGAATAAAAAAGATTTTCCTTACACTGGAAGCTCAAACTGAGTGAAGATAGAATCAGCATCCTTTCACGACGTATTACAAGACATTACAGCTATTTATTCATTATTGTTTTTAACAGAGATATGGATGTCCCACTTTTAACAACTACTGGTAGTAGGACTCCGTTGCCGTAAACCGCCTAGGTAGGTACCACCGCTGCGCCTGTTCCTGCCGCCAAACAGCAGTGTACAAACATTACTGTGTTCCGATTTGAAAGGCACTATAGTTAGTGTAATTACTGTGGTAGCGCGGCTTAACATCTTATGTTTCATGGCGACGAGCGCAATTTGGTGACGTGAATATCATTCTAGCTAGCGCCACTTTGTTATAAGCGGGCGTATCACTTACCATGAGGTGAACGACCCACTCGCCTCGTCGCTCCATTAAATAAAAAAATAAATAAATAAAACACTCATACCAATTACCTCTTTATTTATTTTGTATATCTGTAAATTCGATCTTGCGAAGTATACCATTACAATAATAAACCTTTTGTTTATTTCGATATTCCTTATATAAATATGTAAAAAAGAATTAAACTTAACATTTATATTTTAACAAAAGTCTAATTTTAGTTAATATCACATGTGAATTGATTTTTATGTATATATTTATGTATTTATATATATACGTATCCCTATTATCAATGTATACAACATATAAACCCGTATATTAGTCAACTATATCAATGTATAGAATAAACTTAATTTATTCTGTAATCGTGCTAAAATATTTTTACAAGACATAATGTTCCCGCAGCTGGGATTCATGGACTTCGAGAGGGCGTTAAGATATATGCGAAATATTCCTATGGGATTAACGATATATTATTTAATAAATATTATTAGCTCGTGGTAATGGAATGGATCAATTGTTCACACTTTGCAGGAGCGAAGAAGCGAATATTTGCTGCATTATGTGGGGTAAGGAAGCGACGTCCATACAGAGGTGGGCGTGGCCGGCCGGCAGCCGTCGCAGCAACCTGAAAGCAATGTCTTTCGTAAATGCTAATAATAGTAAACAATAATAAATTCAAGTTTTAAATATCTATAGTATATAATAATATAACAATTTGTAAGCACTATCCCAAAAACGAGAAGATGAAGAGGAAGAAAAGACAACGATACCGACAATGAATAAACATGGACTTACGAATTGGCTTCGTCTCCCAAACTGCCTATAAAGATGACGTGCGCCTGTACCCTGTGATCCGAGGTGAGGATCGTACCGAGAGCCTCAGGTGCGATCCCGTACCTGAAACACAACAAACCGAAACGTTTCATTGTAAAGTTTTTTTATTAATATCGGCGACGTGGTTCGCAAGCCGTCACGTCTCGTCTCCCGGGGGAGCGAAAAGTGGGCTGCCGATAGCCACTTTGCTACTTTGAATGTCAGAGGAGGAATGAAAGATAAAATTGATGATATATGTGAGATGACGAGGGAAAGAAGAATTGATATCCTATGTGAGAATGAAACTAAGCGGAAAGGATGCGACACCACCATACATGGACCTTACACAGCCTACTGGTCAGGAGTCCCTGAAACCAGCAGAGGCTGTCAAGGAGTTGGTATGCTTCTTTCTGCTAGAATGAACGAATGTGTGACTGACTTTGGTTGTGTGAGTCCTCGACTCATGTGAGTGAGGTTGAAGGTTGGCCTTACCCGCATCTTCATTTTAGGGGTATATGCTCCACAAGATGCGGGATGGAACCGGTCCTCGAGAGCCCAAACCGAAAGGGAAGAGTTTTGGCATAGTCTGAAAGATGTACTGAATGAATGTAAGCGTAATGAAAGATTTGTAATGCTTGGAGATTTTAATGGATGGGTTGGAGTGCAGCGTGATGGATATGAAACTGTGTTAGGGAAATTCGGTAATGAAAGTGTGAATGAAAATGGAAAGAGTCTGCTTGAGGTCTGCTTGGAGTGGAATCTCGTGGTAACAAACACAATGTTTGACCACAAAAAGATCCACAGGTACACAAGAAAAGAAGGAAACCAGGAAAGTATGATTGATTTTTTAATGGTTGATAAGAAATTGAGAAAGAAAGTGCTAGACACCAGGGTGCACCCTGGCACTGCTATCGACACTGATCACTTCCTGGTGTTATGCCGAATAAGGGGTATCTTTAGGCGATGGTGGCATCATGTTCGGGAACCCATTAGTGTACTAGAAAGAGTGAAAGTCGAGGTTTTGCAAGATGATGAAATGAGAGAGAAGTATAAGAGTAAATTGATTGATAAGTTTGACAGATTAGAAGGAATGTGTGAGGTTGAAGAGTTATGGAAATCGATCAAGGATGGAGTTGTGAATGGGGCCATTGATGTATGTGATGTAGAAGAAAAGTATGTTGACGACTGTAAGTGCAAAAATTCGGAAAGCGTTGTCTGAAAAGAGGAAAACATGGCAGGATTGGTTGGCAGCTAAAGCCAATCATAGAATGGACAAGGCAACGATAGAGGATGTACAAAATGCGAAGAATGAGTATAAAAGACGTAAGACCGTAACAAAGGAAGTGGTGGAAAGAAAGAAAATGAATGATAGAGATGAATTTGAAAGAAGGTTATCTGATGACTTCCGGACGAACATTAAGTTCTTCTGGAAGTCCATAAGAATAGCCAGAGCTAATAATACAGGCTCACATGGCAAAATCAGGAACCAGGATGGAAGCTTTGTGGCAGGTGAAGAATGTATCCTAAAGAGGTGGAAGGAATATTTTGAAAGTTTATTCGAGAAAGAGGATATGCATGTGCCAAACCCCGGTAGGGGTCAAACTGAGTGTGGAGATGAAAGTAATATTAGCATGAAAGAGATTTTAGATGCAATGAATAGTATGAAGTTGGGTAAGGCTGCAGGATATGATAGGATTACGGTCGAGATGCTGAGAGCTGAACAGGGCGTGGTAGCTAGTCAGCTGTACTACCTTTTCAATCTTTGTTGGAGGAGCGGCAAAGTGCCAGATGACTGGTGCAAAGCCGTAATCGTTCCGGTATATAAAGGAAAAGGATCACAACAAGACTGTAAAAACTATCGTGGCATTAGCTTACTGAGCGTCGTCGGCAAACTGTATGCAAAGATACTGATTAAAAGAGTGATGAATGAAACTGAAGAGAAAATTTGGGATGTACAAGCAGGGTTTAGAAGTGGAATGGGATGCATGGACCAGGTCTTTTCCTTACGTAGCATAACCGAAAAATGTTTGGCACATAGCCAAAAGGTCTACTGCGCGTTCGTAGATTTGGAAAAAGCCTATGACAGAGTGGTGAGGAATGAATTGTGGTCCATATTGTCTGCTTATGGGGTAAACAGCACGCTGATACGAGCATTGAAATCACTTTATGAGGGTTCTAGTGCATGTGTCAGGATAAACGGAGCTTACTTAGACTGGTTTAGCATCCAGAAGGGTGTTAGACAGGGATGTGTGGCCTCGCCGTGGCCGTTTAGCCTATTTTTAGAGAATCGCTTGAAAGATTTGAAAGATAATGAGTATGGACTAAGAATGAATGAGTTGACCGTCAAGTGCCTCCTATACGCCGATGATCAAGTTTTATCACCAACATCGGAGAGGGAGTTGCAAGCGATGGTTGACATGGTGCATAGTGCTTTAACAAGCAAAGGAATGAAAGTGAATGTAAGCAAGACGAAAGTGATGGTTTTTGAAAGAGAAGAATGTATGACAAACTGTGACATTATGATTGAGGGACAAAAATTGGAACAAGTGAAAGAATTTGTATATCTGTGTTCACAGTTTACGAGAGACGGCAAGTGTGATGGTGATATTGAAAGAAGAGTTTTAAAAGGAAATCAAGTCAATGGGGCACTTCATAACTTTATGAATAGCCGGAACGTATCACAAAGAGCACGACTGGCTGTGCATAGAAGCGTGTTGGTCCCCACACTGATGTATGGTAGTGAATGTTGGGTATGGCAGAAGAAACATGAAAGTAGGATTAATGCTGTGGAGATGAGAAGCCTGAGAAGTATAACTGGAGTGAAACGGATGGACAAAGTGAGGAACAGTGTGATAAGGAAGCGGTGCGGCGTGGTTGAAGATGTAGTGACAAGGATAGAGAAAGGGATGCTTAGATGGTTCGGCATTGTCGAAAGAATGGATGAAAGAAGATTAAAGAAAGAAATATACAAGGTAAGAATGATTGGAAAAATCGGTGCAGGTCGACCTAGGCGGACAATCCGATCAAGTCGGAGATGTCCTAAAGAAAGGCCGGGTCAAAAGCACTCGCAATCGACGAGCGTGCATGAAGACGCTTATGAAAGTGGAGGAAGCGAGAGAGGTGTGCCAGGATCGTAGCAGGTGAAGAGAGGTGGTCTCTGCCTACCCCACTGGGAACGAGGCGTGATATCTATGTATGTATGTATGTATTAATTTATGTATGTATATATGTATGTATATATGTATGTATGTATGTATGTGTTTTATCTCTAGCTTCTATTAGCTGGTCGGCAATGCTAAAACTACCCGAGCACAGGCTATATACTCTTTTATCGATAATTAGTAAATGTATAGTGTGATTCTGATCGCGATCCTTCAACATGGGTAACGACCCAAGAGATAAAGATAGAGAAAGAGAGAAAGAGAGCGAGAGAAACAGCTACAGAGAGACAGCGAGAGAGCACACGAACAAGAAAGCTAGTGGGAGAGAGCGAAAAAGAGAGCGTGATCGGTGGTGGTAATAATTACCACATCCGCCGTAAGCAGCCTTTAGATGGATCGTACTTTCCAAATAAGGAGTATAATAGCTAACTACAAACCAATAATGACCGTGGGAGCTTTAGTTGTGGTACAAAATATATTCCATGCTTTCGCGATATGATAACAGTTCTTTACAACCACCCTCTCCTTGAAATAACAACATACCGTCTCAGGTTCGCATCGGAGAGGATGAGCACGACGGCCTCGTCCGCGTCTTCGCCAGCGAGACTGGAGATCGCGTACTGCGCAGCCGGCAGCGTATTGTCGCCTGACCAGCAGAACTGCGAGTGCGCATGCATTGTGCGGATAATCTGCAACAAATAAAAAAAAGGATATGATTTTTTACCTGTCCCTGTAACTAAATCTCTAGTCTAATAACAACCAGATTCCCGGTTGGTGTGTACCGGGTTCGTGGAGCCCCCTTGTATCGGAGGCCAGGACTCACTTTGGGTCGCTGCCTCAGAGGAGTAAGTGTTCCGACTGTCAAAATATGAAAACTGGAGGTTTGTGGACGAGCAAACTTGCTCATCCACGGCCTTGATGTCACTTACCACCATGTAAAATCGAAGTCAAATGTTAGCAGATTACAGTTAAAAAAAGATACGATTTTATCAACATCTTTTAATAAAAGGTCCTAGTCCTAGTTCTTTGTAAGACGATTTTGACTGAAAAATTGTATATGCTTTATCTAAATTAAGTTAGCAAATGGAAATTTAATATCTCACTTGCAGCGTCTCCTTCTCGTTTTCCGGTGGTCTGTCAACCCTAACGAGCTCCAACGCCTTATCTTCGCCGGAGTGCGCGTATACGTCATAACGTATCCGTGACTCGTAGCCCTTAAGAGCCTCCGTTATCAAGACGACCGCCTCCATGGAACGTTCCAGACGGCCGTCGTAAGAGTTGAACCTGATGAAACAAATCAATAAACCATTATAAATAGCTATATAGAGTTATAATTTAAATCCTTGGGAATATCATTGCGCGTTAGGGTTGAGTTACTTCCGAACAAAAAGCGTTGGAAGGGACCCCGTGGGGCAACATAACTCCACCGAAACTTTACTTTTCTCATGTCCTAAAGGGTCACTAAGGAGGAACAAGGAAAAGAACACCTACTTTTCCATATACTTTTACCAGCATATCGCCGAATGGCATTACCAAGTGATACGAGTACACTAAACTTCTTTCTTCTTGGTCCTAGTAAGTTCAGCAGTGGACATAAAAAAGCTGGTGTGATAATGATCTTCTAAAATTTACTTCGCTGTCTTCACGTTTTCGAAGTAATAAAGCTCGTAACATTTGTAAATTTTTAGAGGCTGGGGGTAGGTCTCTGTATATCTGTGTTCCTACCATCAAGTGAAGGGCTAACTTGTCTATTCACTTCACGGACAAAAAAAAACTTATCATGTGAGTAATGAGGTCGGGTTTTGTATATACCTGTACATACTGCCGGAAACGTCAAGCACCAGCCGCAAGCGCTTGGGCTTATCAGGCGGCGACCCCGGCGGTGGATCCTGCTCCATTCGCCTACGGTATATAGTGCGCTCACCTGTGAGACCTGTACACACAAACAGACAATACTAACTTCGCATACAATTTATGGTGATTATTCTACTACTAAAGAAATAATCTAAGTCCTAAGTGCGTTAGCGTTTGATGGTCTATGTAGACCATTGTGGGCCATGTAGAACATATTGTATCTATGTTAATAAAGTTGGCGATGATAATCTATTATACTTTCGATGTTATTTTGTGTTGAAGGAGATTCCTCGAAGATCTGTGTGATCATGATGATGGTAAAAAAAGACATCACACCGAGTCTGACACCTGCAGCGGTTTTGTGCTGCTTCTCATCATCAGCCGATGCTTTCCTCAAAGATCTCCACATAGATCAGTTCAGTCAACGTGGCCTGCGGTATCGTTGAGTAATAGACGCCGTCGTTTCTAGGAGTTCATATTGGTTGGTGGGAGCTAAAGCCACGTTTGTTGGTTAGCAGGATGCACCACGAGTAGGTGAGTTAGGCTAGGATCCCTCGAGTTGTAGTACGGGACCCTTACACCTCTATGCCACTTCTCTAGGTGTTATTTTAGAGGAAGAGTAGGCGGGAAGCAGAAATAGAAAAATTTGTGTTACCCTCAATAATTTTTGTATCGTCAAGCTCGCCGCTCGTCTGGTGACGGCTCCACTGCCTCTCTTTCTTCTTCGCTTGCAGTTCGGCCAGCACTCCGCGCAAAGCTCCGATCTTTGTAATATATTTTTTTTTTATTTGTAAGTGACAACACATGATCTAACTGTAACACAAAAGAACACCAGCGTTTCCTGTCTCGCACTACCTTTTGCTAATCTACCATGTAAAGGTCGTGTAGATCGACAGGTCGGCCGCCAAGCAGGGTTCCCAAAGTTTTTGAAATTGAAGTCGTGTTAGCCGATAATAAAAAAGAGGTAGAGCGTTACCGTAGTCAATGTACACACACCTGCGGCTGGACCGCTCTAAGAAACTGTCCATATAACTTGGCGTCGTATTCACTCATTTTAATTTCTCTCAGCCGCTCTTCAAACGCTTTTCTGTTCATCGCCCGTGCAGCCTCTTTCACATGCTCAGGCACATCATTTTTCTCTTCGTCCGAGAGCTGAAAAAAGAGGACACGAGTTACAAATTCCACTTCTGAACATAAAATTATTTAATATTAATTTTGTATAAAATGGTTTATAAAATAGCACAAAGTAAAAAATGGTAAGTTAGTTTCATTTATTCTTTGTAATCGCATCACGGCCTGAGAACTTATAAACCTTTTCTGTCCAGAACTAAAATTATTGCCTACGAAGATATTTCTTAGACTACAACTGAAATCGTTTTCTCATCGTTTCATTTTTCTATTATACGAAGGTCAAGTGGAGCAGTACTAGCTGCCTCTTCAACCGGAACAATACAATGAAACCGATTAATATACCTAATGTTTAATTACCTGGTGCACATCGTGACCCTTATCAAGTCGATAAGGCCCTCCTTTGCCCCCCAGACCAGCCGTGTCCCTGCCTCCTGTGCCACCAGCCCATGTGTTACCGCCCACGTGAGGTTTATTATCGGGATCCTCTTTTCCGTGTTTTGGTGACGATACGTCTAAGCTGAGAAAGGAAGAACCTTCTAAAAAACTTTTCAAATAAATGGGCTAAATACAAGTTTCTGTAAATCAAAATAATTACACTTTTTTATTTATTTCGTGTATATGAATATATAGTACATAAAAAATAAGCATTTGGTCAATATGAAATATCATCACACCAACATCATCATCAGCTCTACGCTCAATGTATCTTTCGGTTTCGCGCGACCTTCACTAGATCGTAGGACTACATACCCGCTTTTTCTATCTATGGTCATTTGCAGTTTCTTGAGGGCTTCTTTTGAACGTCCTTGCAGCACGCCTTCCGTCGGCAGCCCGCTAGAATGCAAGACTTCGAGTAAGGTGTCTGCCATGTCTTTACTGTAGCGGTCGAAGTCGAATACGTTGCCGATAGCGGTGGCTAGGTCTTCTTCCGGATATTTCTAGAATATTCGGATAATTAAGTTAAAGTTTAAAATTGGTATTATGAACGGTCAACATAAAAAAAACCTATCCATTTTTTTGCAAGATCGGGCTTGTAGAGGACTGAAAAGACAGAAACCAGTACAGTGACTAGTTCTGTCACCATCCAGTTGTGTTCTTTGCCCCAAAATAAAACGAAAAATTCCAATTGTTTTTTTATCAACAGTGGACTAATACTTGACCATTTCACAGAAAGTTGACAATGAGGCTGTAAAAGGAAAAGTGTGATCGCTCAGAATTCTGTAGCTCTTATATATTGCCAGCCAGAAAACAGCAATGCCGCCGTTCAAAAAACCTTCTATCAACCATATCCCACAACATTTGGCCCTGGAAACGAACCAGGGATCTTACTGAAACAAATCAAACGCATAACCACTGCGCCACGGAGGCAATTAGTGAATAATACGAAGCGTACTTACTTGTAGCTCGCTGGCCTAATGGTTAGAGCGTGCGGCTTTCATTCCGAAGGTCGCGGGTTCGAATCTCGGTATGTACCGATGACTTTATATTTAAGTTATGTACATTTGTAAACTTTAGTTACAACAGCGAGATACAAATGGTGAAGGAAAACATCGTGAGGAAACCTGCACACTGAAAGCATCTTTGTGTGTGAGTGTGTGGTGGCCCCAATAAAGTGGCAACAGGCTTGCCCCCTGTTACATGGGACCTAATCTGACCACATCTGGCGAAAAGTGAGTGTTTATTCACCTCTGCCTACCCCTACTGGGAAAAAGGCGTGATAATATAAAAAAAAGTACTTACTTGCAGATGTTTTACTATATTGACTAGCTCCCTAGTGGAGTATGGATAAGTTAGCTGTCCCTGGTCGGCCATGTTGCGCAGAACTGCGAAGGCCTCCACTAGCTTCTTCATCACATCTGCCGGTACATCAGGCCCGTATGAGCGCAGCAATTCCAGCTCAGACTCCACTGAGGGATTGTCTACCGCGTGACAAGAGAACAGGTCACCTGAAATTGAAGAAAAAATAATTTTAATAAAATAAATTTTTGAAAATCGGTTTTTTCATTAAGATGATAGAAGATACGACACCTACCCAGAGAAGCGAAGAAGTCATTGCCTAAGAACGGAAAACCTGGGCGATTGGCCAAGACAATCATTCTGAATTCATCATGCACAGGTATATAGCTTGAAGCCTCTCCTCCAGAACTTTCCATCATATTTTTCGGCACTATTCTCCTCCCGTCACTGAGTATCATCTCCCCGTTCTCCACTAAAGTTTTTAATATACAAGTGACGTGAGTGGGAGCCTTATCCGCCTCGTCAACAACTAACACGTGGCCACATTTAACCGCTTTCACCAGAGGCGAGTCCTCATAAACGACGATACCGTCTTTGACAGTCGGCTGAACGGTCAACGACTGAACCGTTGTATCCCTGTGCAACTGTATGTACTCCCGTGGACGGTTCAGGAGTTGCAGAAGCCGATCGGCGATCTTATTCTTGCCAACACCTTGATTTCCGACTAGCAGCAGATGGTTCCCTAGTAGAAAGTCTTGAAGTAGCCATTCGAGTAGTTTAACATGTTGAGGGACGTCGTAGAAGAGTATATCGGGAACTTTGGTCAGGGCGTCAGTTTTGAAAACCGGTGCGCTGGTATTCCCGATGGTCACCACTCCGTTCCGTACATCGCAAGGCAGTTTCTTTTCGCCGCGACCAAAAATACCAAAACGAGTAGGCGGTTCTATACCAATCCTTTGACTAGCGCCATCTAGTGCCCTTCTGGCTAAATTTGGAAGGAATTTGGCTAGAAACGTCCGTTGAACGGTCTCGTAGGCAGAGTCTGTTGAATACTTTGACATTCTGTTGGCTATTCTAAGGAGTTGACGCGTTGATAAAGAAGATGAGAGATTCTTTAAAGTGCTGTCTTCAGACTTTCGTAACTGATCCGCCAAGTCAATTATCGACTTGAGCGGTGAAGATATATTTCCGTACTGAAATTATACATACAACGAAAATATAAAAATAAATTATAGGTAACTTTTTTAGATAATAGTTATTTTAAGTAAAGAAGCTACGTCGCGATTGGGACCTTTACCTGATGGTAAGCCATACACTCACCAATAAAAATATGGCGGTAGTAAAAATGATAAACGTTGTGCTTATATAGCCTTGAGACAAGGCATTAAATCTTGTTACCTCAGTAAATTTACTAGCTCCATCGCCCTTCAAACCAGAACACACCGCTGCTGTAGTGCCTATCCAGATGGTTTCCTTTAATCAGTAAATGTAGCTAACGTACACATGAAACTAAGCAAGAAATCTTTATAAGATTTATTTCAAACAGTTGATTACTCACCAACGACTTAATAATGAAGGTTTCCTCATCTTTAGTGAGGTTTCGCATCTCGTGGAACACGAAGAGACTAAGCAGTTCCGGTGTAAGCCACTGCTGACCTCGGTCGAACGATGGCGGCTCGGCTAACGCCACTATCCTGATAAAATAGTCAATTACTTCTAGGTAGGTTGTTTACACAACACCAAAATATACTTCACGAGACCATATGGAACATCTCGCTGTCCATGGAATTTCATTGGCTATAACATAAAATGGATCACATTTGGATACCAATAGAAATTGTGGTATCTACTTGACAGTATCTTTTTTAAAATTGGAGGAAAGAATTCTCTTAAAGATACTACACTTTTGAGAGGATGTCAAGGATTTTTCGATGTTGATTAATTACCAACCTGAATGCTGGATGGATCCTCTTCACACCACTCTCCTCCAGCTGCTGCTGGCTGACACCAGCCGCCACGAGTTCGTTGTATCTGTCGTGCCGTAACAAGCGCGTCCCGTCGTGGAGCTGCAGTTCCCTGTCATGTACCAGCCTGGACAATGATGCATACAGTATTTATTAAATTTAGTATATGTATCAAAAATTATAAATATTATTTTTTTCATTGGGTGTGCTAGCTATGCTGACAGTGATGGCCGTTGGCAAGGCGCCGGAACCAGGGCAGCGCAGGACCGATCAATATGGAGATCTTTGAGAGAAGCCTATATCCAGCAGCGGATGCATAAGTATAGGAAGCGAGAGAAGTGTGGCAGGATTGTAGCACGTAGAGAGGTGGTCTCTGCCTATCCCACTGCGAACAAGGCGTGATATATATGTATGTACGGATGCATACGTATCTCACCTATGCAGAACAGCTAATGTGCTCCCGTGTATCCTATGCAAGCCGTCCAGAACAGCCATGTGACCTTTTAAAGCTGCTTCAACAAGTGCAGAGTTTCTCCAAACTGTGTCGCCGTTATCCAATGTAGTTCGCTGTTGTACCAGATCCCTTGCCGTCATGTCCTGGTATAGGACTATAGGCTCTATAGTGTAATGTAGTAAGGATGCGAGTTGAGAGATCAGCAGGCTCTTCCCGCAGCCTTTAGGACCTTAATTATTAAAAAAAAAATTACTATCGATATCAAGCTTAAAACAGTTCATAGCAACGCAACTATTGGCTTTTGTTAACAGAGTTGAAGTATGGAAGTGAAAGAATTTTTGTCAACAATATGACAATGGGGTTGAAGATGGTTAACCAACCCTATTCACCCATAATATTCCAAAAGTTTAACAACCAGAACACAATAGTACTGTCACGATGGACAGATTTTTAATATGACGACAGAAGCTAGACAGGTGAGAGAGGAAAGAAGCTATCACCATCCAAATATCAAACACCGGGCACCGGCAACTAACTAGAGTTGCTTAACAGAAGCAGTATAATACGTAAACATCATTTCACCATCAGAAGATATAGCAAATTTTTTTCTGTTTTAACAATGCGACCTGAATCTTTTTTTTATAGCGAAGATCATGTTTAGATAAATCAACCAAAGAAATAAATGCTGTTATTTTTGTATGACATGGACCACAGATGTATGTGATAGATGATATGCATGATGATGTAGAATAGTATATAACTGTTTAACTACATACCTATAATACAGAAATCTGCCACGCTGTGACTCAACAGCAACTCATTTAACAACTCGCTCTGGTATTCAGTGTTTACGAAACCCTTCTCTTCTCTTCTGTATTTACTTTCACCACACGCCACTTCGAATTGCGACTTACTTTCGTTCACTTCAAGAGTCAATAAAGCTTGATTATCTTTGAAATCGATCCCGCGAAGAGTTATGTGACATTTCGATTCAGTACCAATATTTAGGTTGTGTAAAACACCTAGGACGTTCTTTACGTGGTCTTTGGTAAGGAAAGATTTATATGGGTATAAAAGGTATAGGAGTTTGTGGATAGGAATATTGGCGTTCTTCTCCTGTAAATATACAATTGTTATTAAACTTTTTATAATTATTATGATCGCTGACGGTGGTTTATTATCATCGCTATTAGAATTGAATAAATGTAAGAAATCACCAAAAAAAAATTTCTGATGATAATTACTTACTATGAAACCTTACACTAGTTATCCTCGAGGTAACAATGTTTTCACGGCTATTATATAACTACTATTACTACTACTATATAATAGGTTGTTCGGAAAGTAATTTCGTTTTTTCCCGTCAGAGGACTTAATTACGTTTTTTCGAAACCAACTTCACACTTAAGCCGCATAACCATTATATGTCTTGAGAGCTGATATTGCAAGGCTTGTGTGTGAAAAAGTTCTATTAATTCTACGCAGTAGTTTTTGGTTGGTGCCCTTTTAAATATGGAGAGCAATAAGCAGCATTTTCGTCATATTTTACTTCAGAAAAGGTAAAAATGCTGTCCAAGCGAGAAAAAAATTGACGGATGTGTATGGAGAAGGCGTGTTAACAGTACGCCAGTGCCAGAACTGGTTTGCAAAATTTCGATCCGGCAATTTTGATGTCGAAGATGCACCACGGTCTGGAAGGCCGGTCGAAGCTGACAAAGATGCGATAAAGGCATTAGTTGATGCAAATCGGCGAATAACCACACGAGAGATCGGTGAGAGATTAAATTTGTCGAATTCGACTGTTTATGGCCATTTGAAAGGCATGGGCTTAACCTCGAAGCTCGATGTGTGGGTGCCCCATGTCCTTACGGAGCGAAATTTGTGTCGTCACGTTGACGCGTGTGATTCGCTCCTCAAACGTCAAGAAAATGATCCATTTTTGAAGCGGATTATTACTGGGAACGAAAAATGGGTTGTATACAACAATGTTAAACGCAAAAGGTCATGGAGCAGAAAAGATGAACCGGCTCAAAGCGTGTCAAAAGCCAACATTCACCAAAAAAAGGTGATGCTCTCCGTTTGGTGGGATGTCAAAGGAATCGTTTTTTTTGAGCTTTTGCTGGACAATACAACGATTAATTCAGAAGTCTATTGTCATCAGCTGGACAAATTGAATGATTCACTTAAAGAGAAGAGGCCCGAATTTATCAATAGGAAGGGTGTAGTATTCCATCAGGATAATGCGAGACCTCACACAAGTTTGGTCACTCGCCAAAAACTTTTACAGCTTGAATGGGACGTACTGCAACATCCACCATATTCTCCAGATCTGGCGCCTTCCCACTACTATTTGTTCCGGTCCATGCAAAATTTTTTGGATGGCAAAACCTTTACCTCAAATGAAGATGTCAAAAACCACCTGAACCAGTTTTTTGCCAGCAAGGACCAAAACTTTTATGAGAGGGGAATTATGTTACTGCCAGAAAGATGGCAAAAGGTGTTGGACCAGAATGGCCAATATATAATTTAATAAAATATTTATTCATTATACGAAAACTGTCTTTCATGTTCCCCAAAAAAAACGAAATGACTTTCCGAACAACCCAATATATAACAGCGAGTCTAGATTTTTTTGGTTTAACCCCTTGTCCTTGACTTTATCATAGATGAGAAGATTGCGTGAATACCTTCGCATTACCATAGATAGTGTAACATGTCAACATGTACACTATAACAAATTATAATTTATGGGAACGTTGAAGAGTAAACGTTGAGGTACGTTGAAGAGTAAAATAGATTTTCTGTGAGTTAGCAAACAGAAAACATTTTCAAAATTACGTAAAATCAACAATGATACATAATCAAGTATTAAGAAATATCTACATTACTGTAGTTAATCTTTAACACGTTGCCAGAGACGATTCAGGTTCTTCACCACGCAGTAACTTATCCCAAACAAAACTATGAAAACATTACTATATTTAAACTAAAACAAGTTCTACAGCGATTAATAAAATATAATGCTGTATAAAATCCTTCCTACTCCTTTCATCCTTTCTGGCGATCCTTTGAAGAGACTTGTGTCCAACAGTGAACTGCTGGTATGATGGTGATAAACCTTCTAATTATATCTTATTATGTATTCTACAAGCGTGGCTAAATAAGAGCAAATTTTATCTGGTCCTCATAAATATGCTATTAGGTCTCCAGTTAACTTAAGAACATATTACTAGCCATTAGCTTGAATAAGTTATACTTAAGAGAGACTCATAGAGAGAAGAATTGAGAGGGAGTATCATTAGCGAACACGCTTCACCAGTTACGATCTCGAAGTCCACATCATGCGAAATTGATATCAAGTGTTAGCGAAAAACAAAAATAAGAGACAACGTACCAAAATAAGTGTAGCGGCTTGAAGGCTGTCTATTGGAAAGTCGGGTAAGCTGATCTGCTGCAACTCCGGACTGATGAGAGCGTAAGCGGCTGACAGGAGCTGTTCCAGCTTTATCGCATCCACTTGAGGTGCTTCTTCCCTTAACGCGTTCATATGTTCCTTAAAAAGAAATCATAACCTTCGAGAAAAAAACCAAATAAACACTGGTTCTCAATTTTGGCTGTTGAAACACATCAACGCAGATGTGACGGTAGAATTACAATATATACGGTAATCGTCTGGCTAGTTTCTTTTATTAGATTCAGTAACGAGATGAGCAAGACGTTCACTTGATGGTAAGTGATACACATATCTAATGTGGTGCTAGATAGAGTAGTACTAACTGCATCTTGCGTTGTGCTCATGTGCTTTGCGATATATCTCAAGTGTCGTTACGATGTCAATGTTTGTTCTATTCGAGATAGCTCGAGATAACAGGACAGAACCGATGAAACACAACTGCAGGACTGACCATTTTTTTGTGTAAACATTATATATACGTATATTTAGATGGATATAAAGAAACTAACAAGAGTAGAAATGTAAATAAATTGAATATATCACCAATATCGTGTCGCAGAACAGGCAGCGAAGAAAGCGCTTAACCGCCACAAGTTCGTAGATTTATTTGCTACAAACTGTAAACTTAAACACGCGAATCGCGATACTGAAAGTGGTATAAAACTTTATGACTGAAGCCGTTCATCATATGAAAAAATATATATTAGACAACACGCAGACATTGTCCTCTTTGTGTATATCAAACATATCTGATGCCGCAGCGCTATCTCAAAACAAAATCCAAAAAAAACGATACAAAGAAAATCTCCACTACAATTCCAATTTATAGGGTGATTGGTTAAAGTTATATTAAAAAACTAAATCATAGGCATATTTATTATATTATTAATAGTATAGTCATCCGAATGGAAAATCGTCTGACTAGCTAGGCAATATGGCACTGCAACTTTTCCTATCCGGCAGACCAAATCGGAGCCAAGACAAGGTGTAAAAATGTAGTGTCAATAGATCTGCGACGGTGCCAAGTGACAGATAACGATGTGGAGATGAAAGACAAAAAAAAGATGACCTCACCACCATTACGGAAAAACAGGTATGAAGGTAGAGAGATTAAGATTTTAATTTAATAACTACATTCTTGAAGCAATACAACTAAAATAGTCTAATAATTAACTATGAGAAATAACTTAAAGGGGTGTTAGGGGTCCTACCCGCACAACTCACGGCACCCAAGCCAAACTTATCTGCTCGTGGTGCACCCTGCTAAGCAACAAACAAGGCTCTGGGCTCTACCCCACATTGGGCTAGGGTGGTGGGGAATGGCCCAAATCCCCCATGTGAATCTTTACATACAGCAGCCCCTAGTGCCCAGCGGTCCAGAGGCCATGATGACTGTATGTGGAGATTTTTGGGAGAAGCCTATGCCCCGCAGTGGACGTCTATCGGCTATGAATCATCATCATCAGCATCGGCTGATGACAATGAAATTCTATCGAGACGTTCACTACTAGACAAAAGTCTCCCCCAAAGATCGCCATATCGACCGGTCCTGCGTTTCCCGCATCGCCGGGCACTAGGGGCTGTCGTTTTAAGGGGTAGTTATGGGGCGATATAGGCTACTTCCCACCACGTTAGCAAAAAGCGAGATGGTGGGAGCCAGAACCTCGTTTGGTGATTAGGTGGGTACACCATGAGCAGGTGAGGTTGGCTTGGGGTCCATGAGTTGTAGTGCGAGACCTTTTACACCCCCTCAACCCTAAGCAAGGACAGATATTACTTATTAGACGACTAATAAGTAATATCGTTCTTTGATAACTTAGGTACTCACTTATAATTAATAACAGTTAACTTATTAAAGCGATTATTTTTTAAATAATAAATTCCTTCATAAAGCATAGTTTATGTATCAGTTGGTATAGTTTCAAAGCGACTATATATGAAGTGAATGCGATGATATTAGAAAAGCTTCAAACAAATGTTTATAGGAGAATGGGGGAGGAAGGAATTTTCTAGATACTCTAGACTAGTACCTTCTATGCATGTCATATATTTACTAATATATGTATGTGGGTTGAGGATAAATTCTGTGTTCCCTTCGACGCCAACAAAAGGGACAAATGTAGGATAAGGCTAAATATATTGTTCCCTTTGTTGGTTTTATTTTGCGTTTTTTAGTGACAGATATCAAACGGAAAGGAAAGATTTATATAAAAGAATGAAAAGGCATTTTTAAAATAATAAAAGAAAAGAAAACGAGGGTAACATAACACAATATTCAGCCCCAACACATATGTATTTGTTTATGTATATGTATTATATGGACCGTTTATTTTGAAAGTGGTGTAAGTCCATTTTTGAGAAAAATGAGCTACCACGTAATTCATGCTTAATTTAATGTAATTTTTTTATATATAACTAGTCCGTGTTTAATTTCTCGAAAAAATCCCATGTTTTGTACAACTTAAAATCGGTCCGTAAATGAAACTGCATAATCATCGATTATGAAAGTGGTGCAAGTCCAATTGACAATTGACAGAGGTAGGTGGCATAGCAGATGGATGCCGAACAGTGTTTTGTTCTTTTTTATTTATTTTATACTAGCTGTGTCCCGCGGACGATTTGCATTGTTTCCTCTCCGTGTTTCCACTACTTGTAAGTTAAAAGATAGATATTAAAAAATTAGGGAAATGTATTAGAAAATTTAATGACCCAAAGCCATGTTATTGCCCACAGTGACGTGTGTACTGGGCAAAATCGAAATTTACAAATGGCATTGATGCGGTTGAAGCTTGTCCAGTCGGAAAACAGCATTGAGATAATTGCCCACAAATTTTTACTCTCGGGGCATTCATATCTTCCGAACGATGCAGATTTTGGCATCAAAGAAATGGCATTGAGAAAAATGAATTTTGTGTACACACCACAAGATTAGTATAATGTAATAGCGCAATGTAGAAAACAGGATAAATTCATTTTATATGAAGGAAACGGGAGAATTTCATTTCAACAAAAAATCTCCAAAATGCAATTAAAAAACAGATAAAAAAAATACTAATGGGGAACAGAACAATTGGTTGCAAATACGTTGGTTGCGGTTACTCAAAATTGCACCATATACCATTTTTTATAAAACAACGATGACGGACGCACAATTTAAAATTATCAATTTATTACCTCTACGTCCTGGACCCTAAGACCGTTAAAATTTAAAAATCGCCCTGGAGCCTTTGTACCAAAATTCCAGAGCTATTACGTACGAAAAATATAAAGACATGAAGCAGCTACTACCCTATATCTATATACCTCCGGTGCATCATGCATGTTTCGAAACACTACCACATGCAGAGTATAAGTGAATTCTTGTAATCAGTATCTTCTAATGACAATGTAATTGCCGCCTAAAATAAAATTGTATGTGTTGTTATGCGCATTTGTAAACAAAATTATATTAAGATGAAGTATATTTTAAGCGATATTTGATTTTTCAAAATTGAAATTAAACGATTTTTACAATTGTCTAATTTTGAAAGTGGTGTAAGTCCATTAACAGCACATAAATATGTGTTATCGTAGTCTAATTAGCCAAAAACAAAGTTATATAAACAAATTAAATGTTGATAAAACAACAGAAACAATGCCAGACCTCGTATAATTTGCCGGTATTTTTAAATCAACAAATACAGTAACCTTTAATATTCTCGAAACAAAAGAAAATTGACTTACACCACTTTCAAAGTAAACGATCCATATATGTATGTATATTATTTATTTATGTTATATATATGTACGTAAAAAACATTAACAATTTCTAATAAAATTTTACTATTTCATGTCCTACTGCATCTCCCAAAGTCTGACGGCTCACTGGTAGAGAATGTCTACAGGCATTAAGTCAATTATGACCTATTTTAAGGTTGCAATAAAGGTCTTAAATAAATAAATAAAAAGTATAATAATTTGGAAAAGATAAAAAAAAATCGCACAAATATATTCTAAAATTGTCTACAACAATAGATAATGGCAACACACGCAATATGGTAATAGAAGTCTGATATGCCTGCGTTATAAATGATATACGGTGAAAGATTTATGTCTAGGTCTTAAACATTACATGTGATCTATAACAATAGACGAAAAACGATTTACCTATATCGTATTCAGGTCGTCTAGACTAGACTTTATATTATTTGTTAGTTTAGACGACTATGAATTTAGAAACAACTACTAGACAATATAATTGAATATATGGTAGTAGGTCTATTTTGCGGTCAGCCCTGTAGTCTCTGGCTAGTAAGAATGGGACTAAGGTAAGCCCTACCTGTCGTAGAAGGCGACTAATAGGGTCTAGGAGTTTCGCGGGTCTTGAGGGTGGGGGCCCTTACCGCTCAACATGCAAACCTGCGTGGGACAGCGTATGGCTCAGCGATAGTGCCTAGGAGGGTTAGGCTCCTCCTGAGAGACATGTTAACACAAAGTGTAGAGTGGCACCCCTGCGTTCTATAAAAGAACCCGGAACCTCTTCGAATGTACCGATACAGACCACCGAGGAGATTTTAGTGAGTAAGAATCTCATATACCCCTGACTTCCCTACATAAGCAGAGTATCTTTCGAAGGTTTCCCCTCCGAAACCAAAAAAAAATATCTATTTTGCATAAACTGTCTAGGTATGTACCACCACAACAGCTGCTATTGCTACTGATTAACAGTAGCGTGTAAACATTACTGTCTTCCGATTTCCGAATGCGTTCTAGCTAGTGAAATTACTGGAGTAAAAGGGGCATAACTTGCTGTCTCAAGAGGAGGAACACCAATTGGTGCCGAATATATCACTCTAACTAACAACACGTTATTATGAGCAAGCGAACACTTACCATCAGGTTAATATTTCACTCATCTCACACTTTTTTCACAAATAATAAAGACTATGCAAAAAAAGTTAGTTCAGTGCGATATGATCAAACGACAAATTTGTAATATAACTATCACCGTGTCACAATGGTTAACTACTTGCCATACGAGTCTCTGGTACGATTCCATGGCCTACTTTAAATAATATTTTCACCTTAACATTGCACAGTATCTTGACATGTAATTAATTGAAAGAAAAAAATAAAGTTAGATAATAAATAAAGTAACTGTTCCTGTAACTAATTATCTGCTATTATTTTTAATTAAATAATATCAATATCGATCGATGTGCAGATCTTTGAGACTTATGTGGAGACCAACGATAGACATCTATCGGCTGATGATGATGACTAGACATGACAGATGAATAGATTACATTAAGTATATAGACAGATTTATGAGCTCAATCGGAAGCATGTACTCCATACAGACAAATAAATACTGCATACCCTGGCTTTCTACACCTGTTTAAATAATGATCTCTTAAGGTACTCAAAAGGTACCTAACTGTGCTTTGACTATTGATAAATTAGTGCTAATATGACTGACTACGTAATTTTATTTTTAAGTATAGACAAGTACAAAGATTTCGGGTGTGGGTCGCATGCCCTACACTGTGTCTCTCTACACATTCCTGACTTCAATTTGATACTACAAGGTCAAATCCTAAGTTTTGCTTTATGACCATTGCAAAATATTGCAAAACTTCCCTTCCTCAATACTTAATTTTATTAGTAACAAAACGATGGCATGCTAACGCCCCATTACCATTTGCACCACGAAACAATTAGCCCCCGCCGTGCTTATTAATTCAGACAACTTATTACACAGGGTAAATAGCCCCTAACAGGCGAGGTCTACGGCGAGGTTCGGTGCTGTTAAAAAGAAGAAATATTTCCACCAAAATAAAATAAAGATTATATCAGAACTTTTCTACTGAATCAACCTGCAAATAAGAGACTTCCGCCTATATAGAGACTCATCACAGTATCTTTGGAAACATAAGAGACTTGAAATTTGGTAGGAATAATCCATTTATCGAGTATAGGTCAGCTTATCTACGAAGCGACGAGACGATTGAGAAATTCACCATCATCGATACTCCTCCCCATAAAAAGGTAATACTAGTTAGATACCCTTCACCATATTCGCTCGACGTCTTGAGATTAGTAAATGTCATTACCCAAGTAATTTTACTAGCTAAAACGCTCTTCAATTTAGAAAACAGAAATTATTAAATACTAATTTTTGTAAGCAGAAATAGAAGCTGCGGTGGTACCTATATTACCTAGACGAAACAGAGACCTATCACTACTGAAGTAGTGGGAAGTGGTGTAATCAACATATTAATATATCTGAGTTTATAGAATAATACTGCTGAAAATCAGGACCAGTATTTAAATTTTACATTTCTTAATAACAAGTAGAAAAGATTAAAATTATTTTCCACTAAGAAAATAACAAATTTGTATGAAAAGCAAGTTGAAGCTGATGAAATTTCTCAAAGTATTATTGATGAACTAGAGGCAAAACTTAATGAATTTAACTATTCATAATCTCTTGAAAGGTCTAGAATAAAATTAGCTCTTATTTATACTCTATAAAGATTTTTTTTCACAATGTTTTATATTTCTTTGTTAAAATGTTTCATTCATAAAATAAAGTAATAGGATTGAACGTCGTCTACACGCGAATACGACAATTGTAAAGGATTTTAATGAAAGTAATTTATGATCCTGCAGGTTACAATTTAATACATTTGAATTTTAATCACTGCTGTACTGTAACCCTACTACTACCTGGTCACGCCATCACGAGGGAGAATGCTTAAAATTTTACTGTGTCCTAGGATGGCACCAAAATAGTTAACATAGTAAGCACCCTCATTATATATTGATTTAAATCAGTAAATGTTATCAAATTTGCATAAGAAGAAATGGCTTGGTTTATTGCCATGTACATGCCATACAGGCGTTGTAAGTGATCCCGCATAACAACTCATGGGAGCCAAACCAACCTCATCTGCTCGTGGCGCACCCTGCTAATCAACAAACGAGGCTCTGACTCCTAACAACCCGCACTGGGTCAGCGTGGTCAGAAATAGCCCAAATCCCCCATGTGAACCACTACAAACGTGGAGAACTTTGAGGGAGGTTTATGTCAAGCAGAGGATGTCTATCAGTTGATGATTCCATACACATTATTTACTATATTAACTACATCTTTACCAGCAACTTCAATTTCTAGGGCATATATTGATATGGACGGTGATAGATGTTTCCCAACATGTTTAGCAAGTACTTCTCATATTGTTGTATTGTTGTTGTATCATCAATGATTATAACATCGATGGTCGGCATACAAGAACTGGAGTATACAGGTAGCGCATATTTAATCTTCAGCCTTGTTCACCCTATTCTAGAAAAAGTAATAAACAGAGTAAAATAGTTTTGTGTCAAAGAGACATATCTTTAACGGATAAAAACTAAGCAAAAAAAAAGTCAATAACTTTGTAAAATTCTAAGTTATTTAAGTACAATAAAATAAAAAAATATTTACTACCCGAATATGGACCTAATTGCTCTATTATTTCATCACGTGCTCTAGATTGTTGGCATAATCTACAACATCTATAGATTATTAAAAATAAATCTCGAAGAGTAACTCAACACAGCTAGAAACTAGACATATAGCATCACTTATTTTTGTCGTGGGTTAAAAATACTATAGAGTATACTACGACGAAACGTATGAATAACGAGTATAACGCAGGACTTATCTATGTGGATTCAATGCCGGAGGTCATGTCCAGCAGTGAACGTCTATCGACTGATTATGATGATGATGATGATCCTTTATCAAATTTAAAACATAACATACCTACGTCTTCTGTAAATGTATACAGAAACACATTAAAGTTTATAAAATAAAGTTTAATGTGTTCGCAATAATAAAAGTCTGTGTAACAGCTATCGCAAATTAAATCTCCTTCCAGCCACCATCAACTCCGCAAACTTTGAACGTTCACAACCTGGTAATTTTCTATAGGGTTGCCAGTTTAAAATCACATAGTTCATTCGTATATAGCACACACACACACACCCCTCCCACTCCCTCTACCAAGTCGCACTTGACTATCATGGTAAATAAATAGCTTGACTTGTAAAAGAAAGCCCCGAGCACCAATAATGATAATATTAAGAGGAACTGGTTATTGCTAATTACTAACTTACTTTAAGTTAATGTATTCTTTTCTTCGTCATAATCATACGTTTAATGGTGGTAGGTTTCTATTGCTTGGTGAGAGATGATAGCTTTATCAAAGCCATGGTCAGTAGTGAGAGGTCGTCGGACACCGGGATGGTCTTCTGTGAGGAGGTAATGCTGCAGAAAGAAGCTGCTGAGAGGCAACGAGAAATAAGCATTCATCTCTCAATCCGCAGGCATAAGACCGTGGCGATGATGGAGGATGATTTACGCCTTCCAACCCCCATAATAGAGGCCATAGTAGCGGATTCAGGAGGAAATCTGTCACCAAATATGAAAGGCCTCGAGGTAGTGCGGGCAGTACTTCCGCCTAACACTTTTATAGGGGGTGGAGAGCACTAGCTCCACCCCGAAATGTGGTCGGGACCAAGGTTGTGTGCAACGCGTTCCCGTGGTTCCGGTTAAAAGTGATGAGTGGGAAAGCGTGGGATTTCTCACTAACTCTTCTGTTGCCCCGACAGCAGAAGGGTATCTAATGCAGGAATGCCCCACGAAAAAAAACGTTGCCGAAAACCGTTTAGGTAGGTACCACCGCAACATTTATTGCAACCACCAAACAGGAGCGTGCAAACTGTGTTCAGATTTGAAGAGAAAGCTATTGAAATTACTTGGGTAATGACCTAACATTAAGATTTGTGTTTTAAGTGCGCACACTTATGTGTCTCTAGGTGACGAGCACAACAACACAATAACGAATATGACAACATAACGACCACAATGCGGTGCAGTGCATATCATCCTAACACCACGTTTTTTGGGCAAGCGTGTCATTTACCATTAGGTGAACGTCACGCTCCTCTCGTCACTTCGTACAATAGAAAAAGTATTTTTTTATATTAAAGTTGTTTCACTCAATAATATAATATATAACAATTTAAATTTTCTTAATATTTATTTAAGTAAAGTTGACAACCCTGACCCGTAATTTACGGTTCCGTTCACATTCAAATATTACTCACGGTTTAGCAAAAGGAGGAGCGAATGGTGGCGCTTGCCGGAAGTTATAAACTATCACCTGAACGTTCACATACTAAACTATTATTAGGTGGACCGGAAAGTAATGTCGTTTTCTTACGCTAAATACAAACACATACATTTTTAACGAGTCTTTATTTTTAATCAATGATGTATTCCCCATCATTGTCAATAACCTTTTGCCATCTAGTGAGTAAATTTTCAATCCCTGATCGATAAAAATTAATTGGTTTTTCGGCAAAATATCTAGAGATGGCATTTTGGATATCATCCAAATTTGCAAATGTTTTGCCACTTAAAAAGTGTTGCAGCGCTCGGAATAAGTGGAAATCCGATGGTGCAACATCGGGCGAATATGGTGGATGAGGCAGCACCTCCCACCCCAATTCATTAATTTTTTCTAGAGTTCGCCTTGCGCAGTGCGGTCTTGCATTGTCATGTTGGAGAATGACGCCTTTTCGGTTGACAATCGCTGGCCACTTTTCAATTAAAGATTGATTGACTCGCTGCAATTGTTCGCTGTAGAGGTCTGCAGTAACAGTTTCTCCAGGTTTCAGTAATTCAAAATGAACAATGCCGCGAATACTCCACCAAACACACAAAAGCGCTTTTTTGGGGTGTAAACCTGGCTTAGCAGTACTCCGAGGGATTTCATTTGGAGAGAGCCACTGCCTTTTGCGTTTTGGGTTATCATACAGGACCCATTTCTCATCTCCTGTGATCAAGCGATCAAAAAACGCTTCTGTGTTGTGTCGTTGAAGCAATAAGTTGCATGTGATTGATCGGTTAGCCTTATTCTGTTCGGACAGATTATGCGGGACCCAAACACCTGCTCTGCTTACTTTTCCAATCTGCTTCAAATGTTCTTGGATGGTCGACCAAGGTTTGTTGAGACTGTTTGACAATTCCTCGATCGTCTGACACGGATTTGCTTCCACTTCCGCCCTTAACACGTCGTTGTCTAACGCTGATGGTCTTCCTGATCGATACGAGTCGGAAAGATCAAAATTACCCGATTTGAACTTGGAAAACCACCTTTGGCATTTACGAATGTCCAGTGCATTTGGATAAACATCGCAAATGTTTTTGGTAGCAACTGTTGCGTTATTTCCCTTGCGAAACTCAAAGAGCATGCAATGCCGGATGTGTACCTCTTCTGGTATTTGGCTGGCCATTTTACCCAAAATTACAAAAAAAAATTGTAATTCAATTGTCTATAAGTAAAGAAATCACTATAACCTCACAATGTCTTTGGTACGCCTCTGAACAAAACAATGAGCTGACAAATGACAATCAAGTATTGGCATGCGCAGAAACGACATTACTTTCCGGTCCACCTATTATATAACCATATATAACTATCCGTGACCCAACTACTTAGCCACTTGCCCCTTGTGGCTTAGGGACCGAACCTGGGACTTATCTATAAGCAATTGATGTTGCTGCTTAACTTGCTATTAAAACAATATAATTTCTTTGTTTATCCGACGAAGCAATGAGATAAATGAGAAGTCCACCTGATACACCTTTTTTTTTTTTTTTTTTTGATATCGGTGGTGGAAATGCTGTTACCGCATACCCAGCGTCCTTTTCAACGGGGGGGACGCCGGGTTATGTGGGGCTCGGGGCCACTGAGATGTTGTGCGTGACCCCCATACCCACTAAAACCACCACCGCTTGTCCCGCAATACGCATACTGGAGACGCCCGGGTTTCAGCCAAGCAACTCTCCGGGCGCCTCCGCGTATAAAACTCCTCCTGGTGGGTGCCCGCGGGGAGCAAAGGCACCCACCTGCCGTCCCGTACCGGCCCCTCGCGGGACCGGCACGTTGGGGCCCCCCGACCCCACATACGACCGCGCGCGCCCACGACGGAGCGCATGCCCGGCCGCCGCCTTCCCGTGAAGGAATTGGGCGGCGGCCTCCTCCCTCCAGACTCCCCCCCCTCGTCGAAGTGGGAGGGGGGGACAAAAACCAAGACTCCCCCGGGGGACGCACCCCCAGGGGAAACACGACAAAAGGCCCAAAGAGCCACGCCTAACGGCCCGAACGCCCCCTCACACCGTGCCCGGCTAGGGGCCCATCGCTCACGGCGGGAGGAAGCGGACGGCGTGGTTCTGCCGCCGCGCTCTCCCGTCGGCCTCCCTCGTGCGCTCGGCGGCCTCCTTCTGACGCATCACTGCGCCGCAGAAGGAGGCCACCGCCTTCCAAGACCTCTCGCTGCTCAACATACGATCGATTACAGTCGGCAGCGAGAGGTCACTGCCGACTTGCGCGACGAGGGCGTGGCGTTGCGGCCCCCATGCCGGGCACTCCGCCAGAGTGTGGTGCGCCGTGTCAATCGGCGCACCACACTCGACGCATTCTTGCGTCATCTCTCTACGAGCCACCTGGTGCAGGTACTTGCCGAAACATCCATGGCCTGTCAGCACCTGCACCAGGTGGAACGTCAAGGCCCCGTACCGCCGGCTCATCCACCGGGACAGGTGGGGCCTGATGGCCTCCACCGTGTCCCGGCCGGCGGCAGAGTTACCTAACTCCGTCTCCCACCGCCGGATCAGGGCGTCATGGGCAACGCGCCTGATCCGGCGGACCGTGGCCGGGTCCGGCCGACGCTCTCCGGCATCCCGCAGGAAGAGGTACACTTCCGCGAGCGACTGCGCCTGTAGATGCCAAGGCGCATCGCCCGCGAGAAGCGTACCCGCCGTCCAGGACACCGTACGGTACGCCCGACAGGCTCGGACCGCCAGGATACGTTGGGCCCTCTTCAACACGGGCCCGTTCCTGGCGGTCTCGCACCTATCCACCCATACGGGCGCACCGTACAGTGCCAAACTCCGCAGGATGCCAGAGTACAGGCGCCGACACAAATGACCCGGCCCCCCGACATTGGGCAGCAATCTGCCCAGCGCAGCGGCGGTGGCGGTGAGCTTCGGGAGAAGCCGTTCGAAGTGCTCCCTGAAGCTCCATCGCCCGTCCAGAGTGAGCCCTAAATACTTAAGGGCTCCCCGCACTGGGACCCTCTCGCCCCGGACGGGGATGATCGCGCCCCGGGATGGACCTCTGCGGGGTCCGTGGAAGAGGAGGGCCTCCGTCTTCGTGACGGAGACCCTCAGACCCAGCTGCTCGATCCGGTCCACCACCAGCGACGTGCTAGTGGCGGCCAGACGAGCAGCCTCGTCGTAACTCCTCCCCCGGGCCGAGACGAGGGTGTCGTCCGCGTAGCATAGTACCCTCGTCCCGGGGAGGACCGGCTGCCGCAGCAGCCAGTCGTACGCGAGATTCCACAGCAAGGGGCCCAAGACCGACCCCTGTGGAACCCCGCTCTCCACGCGCCGCCGATGTAGTTCGCCGCTGCCATCAACCCAGACGATCGTCCTGTCCCGGAGGTACGCCCCCAACAGCCCGACCATGTAGGGGGGGAGCCGGAAAAACTCCAGCGCCCCCCTGATCGTCGCGAATGGCAGGCTGTTAAAGGCGTTCTCGATATCTAAGGACACCCCCAGGACCACCTCGCCGTTACCGAAGGCCTCCAGACAGAGGCCCTTCAGGTCGAGCAGGGCGTCCAACGTGGATCGCCCTGCCCGAAATCCGTACTGGGCCTCACGGAGGCCCGGTCCCACCTCGGCGAGGTGCCGAACAAGACGGCCGGCCAAGATCTTCTCGAAGACCTTCCCCGCCTCGTCCAGAAGGACGATCGGTCTGTACGCGGAAGGGGAGTCGGGGTGACGGTCCCCCTTCCGCAGCAGGCAAAGCCTGCCCGTCTTCCAGCGCTCCGGGAACTGCACGCGCCGAATGCAGGCGTCGTACAGTCCCCGGAGCTCCTCGCGCAGGTTACTGGCGGCCACCCAGAGGGCCCTCGATGGGACCCCGTCGGGCCGCGGAGCCGTACGTCGACCCCGGAGACGATCCAGGGCCACGTCCAGCTCCTCTTCCGTCAGAGGAGGGCCCTCCTCTGTGGCCGCCGCGGGGGCGGTGGTGGACATAACCGGGGGCTGGAATGACGCGTCAGCCCCCGGGAACAACCGGTCCACCACCCCTTGGAGGAAGTCCGGGTCCAGGGCCTCCGTTAAGGGGGCGCCTGCGGCACAGAGCTTCTTCCGTGCCGTCTTGAACGGGCGCCCCCATGGATCCCTGTCGACCCCTGCCAGTAGTTCCTCCCAGGCAAAGGTCTTCGCCCGGGCTATGGCGAGCCGCAGGGTCTTGCGGGCTTCCGCATACTGACCCTACCTGATACACCTAGTCTTAACAACGGGACACTAGTTAGGGTGACATAAACATCACCTAATTGTGCTCGTCGCCTTGATACATATTTTAAATATCGTTACCCTAGTAATTTGGTTAGCTACAGCGCCTTCTAAACCAGTACACGGTAATGAATGTTCGCTACTAAAGGGTGTCTGGCGGCAGATTTATATTTTAAAAAACGAATATCTCAATAAGTTATAAACAGTGCGGGGGGAAGGTGGTGTCATTAGAATCACCGATCGTGCGGATTTCTTAGTCACGATGTCGCAGTGGTCGGGTGAGCATCGCGCGTTCGCTATTGAAGCATTTTTCAAGAGTAACGATTCTTACGTACTCGCTCGCCGACAGTATTGTTCACATTTCAATATTCGACGGATAGGCGATGGGCCGAGTGTGAATTTAATTCGTTCGTGGGTGGAGAGGTTCCGCGCAACTGCTTCGGCTATGAACACACCACGGCCAGGACCTAGTCGATCGTCAAGGACCCCCGAAAACATTGAACTGGTTGAACGCAGTTTACGTGAAAATGTACGACTTTCGATACGGAAAAGGGCAGCTTCACTGGGACTTCCAAGAGCAATTGTGCATGAAATTTTGAAAAAAGATATGAAGTTTCATCCTTTTAAAATTCAATTAATTCAAGAATTGAAAAAAAATGACTTTGCGTCACGCAAATTTTTTTGTGAAACCATGTTGGAGCGTTTTCGCACTGTGAATTCCATTTTTTGGAGCGACGAGGCTCATTTTCATTTAAACGGACACGTAAACAAGCAAAATTGCCGTTACTGGGCTCTAAGAACTCGCAATCCTCGACTGAAGCACCAAAAACCATTACATTGCCCAAGGGTAACTGTTTAGTGCGCTTTATCCACGAATGGGATAATCGGACCATTTTTTTTTGAAAATGCACGGGGCCAAGCGACGAATGTCAATGGTGAGAATTATCGGCTCATGATTTCGAATTTCTTTTTGCCGAACCTGCGAGCTCATTCATCATTCTCATCACACACGTGGTTTCAACAGGATGCGGTACAGGTGCGACCGCACACACGGCCAGAGCTTCGATGGATTTGTGGCGAGAAAATCTCCCTCAAAAACTGATTAGTCGCTTTGGGGACATCCCGTGGCCACCGAGGTCACCCGACCTAACTCCAATGGATTTTTTTTTGTGGGACTACCTCAAAGAGAGAGTTTACGCCAACAATTCGCGAACTGTTGTGGACTTAAAAGAAAATATTCGGCGAGAAATCAGCGCAATTGAACCAAGTTTACTGCAGCGTGTGGCACGGAATACGAGGCTCCGTTTCGAACAGTATGTGCAACAGGATAGAAGACATTTGGATGACATTATCTTTAAAAAATGAAATCCGCATTTGTACTCTATCTTTTAATACTTTTAGTAAAATTATATGTCAAACATATTATTTTTTATTTAAATTTGAAAACATAAATCTGCCACCAGACACCCTGTATTTGGCTGTAGAAATAGGAGCTGTGCTTAAACGTCTTCCACCAACGCAGGACCCCCACCAATAAACAAACGTCTACAGAAACTCTTCAATAGTTTAGTCGGTATGACCTGACCTAAAAAGACGTCCAGCACACAGGTTTTCTCGCCTGTGGTACCGTATGTCCCAACATGCAACTGAAACATAAATTTAACAAAAGAAACCAACCGTTTTGCGACAAACAACTGCGAAACGCTTTAAAAGTTATAATTTCCTTCTTATTTCTAAACTTGGAACAGCTAAGTTTAAAGAATAGTTGCATGATGTCGTTCAAGCACAAGTTACAAATAAAACCGCGATCAAGTTACTAACAGTTTCATAAAACTATTTTACTACTTTTTTTTAAATATCAACTTTAGTAATAATCTTCTTAATATTTAAAAACATCTATCTATATACGATAAGAGATTTCTACCTATGTAGAGACTCATCACGATATCTCTAGAACCATAATGGATACTTAAAATTTGATAGAAATATTCCTATCACCGAATATGGGTCAACTAAGAATGGATTTAATGAAATGTTACCCTCAAAAGGAAATGCAAAGGTGTTACAACCAATAAAGGGGACGGCGAACTTTATATAAATGTCATCAGCTACCAGACGTCCACTGGAGATAAGCGTCCTTCATATATCTCGCTATTAGAGTTCATTGAGTTTTATATAATATATTATATCAGTACATATAAAATGCTTTGCAGATATAGACGACCAGCTGGAAAGAGAAAGGTCCGGTTGCTGAAATAAATCATGGCTAGACAACATCAAGCAGCTGATCCACCTAGCACGCAACAGAATGAGATTCGCAGAACTGGTCTCCAATGTTCACTAGTTAGAGGTGCAAAAAAGAAAAAGTCTAGACCAATCATCATTTTCCTCAATTAAGATATTCAAAATTCCAGATTATAAAAATTGTGAATATAAAAATGAAAAGGTGCTAAAATACTACTCCACTTTGCCTCATCAGAACTTCTGCTGATGACTCACGCACAGGCTGATGATGATGACTGATGAAGGATTCCTATAAACATTATGCGCGCCGTCTGCCTTCTTTTATCATCATCGCCGTCCACTTTTAGACATAAGACTCCACCAAAAATCGATGCCAATCGCCTGCAGGACTTTCCCATGACCTTTAATAGTTCGTCATACATATTGTACAAGGTATTCCAGCACTACATTCACCGGCAAGCTACTCCTTAAAAACACTACTGCCATCAGTCCTTTAATAAATATGCCGTACTCGTTACCACATAAATCTGGCAATCTTTTAGGTTATCAAGATTTAAAGATCCGTTGCAGAACATAATATAATAATAATATTAAAATTAAAAGCAATTAAATTAAAATAAATAGTTGTCACCATTGTAGACTAGCCCTTACCCTGTAAAGTACATGACAAAAACGTCGCGCCTTACGATACCACCCGTCAGTAGCAGGCGACACGGAAATCCGTAGAGACGTCACGGCCGACTCTCTCATGTAAATACCTTCACGATATCGAAAATTTTATATACACAATTATAATCTACATTGAAGAGACAAGTAAATAGTGCTGGAAAATTACTTTTCGTCTTCACCAAAAATTATGTAAGAAAATGTAAAACGTTTGATACAACGCGGAGGAATTCGAAGTGTGAAAATACTTCTATAAATAATCTGATGCAACGTCCTATATAAAAAAAAATACTGTGACTAATAATGTAAGTAACAAACCAGATAATTCTAAATTTATATATCTGCTTATATGTATAAATTTACTATAAATATATTTTGTTGTTAGCAAATACATGTTAAAGAATAGATTGCCTGATGTACTAAGGTCTTGAAAATAGTGTCCGTTGAGACGAAGTTTGATAAAAATAAAATATTACAGTGAAGATCAAGAAAGAATATTAAAAGAAGAGTGCAAGGTTTTTAAGAACTGAATTTATCGAGTGAAATGCATGAACATAAACACAGAGAACCTAAATCTACCATTCTACAAAATTTTTATTAAATCGGTGACCCCAACACTCGCACTTTTGTTAGAGAAAACCTGTCGTTTAAGAAGAATGTATCTTTTATTTTAAGATGTTACAGAAACCCTTGACTTTATTCTCTTTAATCATTATCTTATAAAATAATTAAATTGTATAACCAACTTCAAAAATAAATTATTAAAACTAATTTAAAAAATGCTTATCTAACGGCAGACGATATTTGTGCGATGTATGACATTATACCCCTCTTTATTAGTTTATTTAATTATAGTTTTTTTTTCTATCCTCGGCTTTCTAGTAATAACTTGACTATAGTATTTGAATGTTAAGATATGTTATAGGTAACAAAAGCGCTTTAATAAATTCTATATATATATATATATATATATATTTATTGGACATTTAAAACTGAAACTTTAGATATTAGTAAAAGTTTTGGTGGATATAAATCCTACATAACTTTGCCTACTCCGCAAAAGCAGGATATCTCTTGATGATATCACTACCCCCATTAAAAAAACAAGTGGCTGTTTCAAATAATCTGAGTTCCACTCAAAAGTAAGGTCACTGAAGTATATAAATTTTTTGAAAATTTTCATCTCTATCGACAGATAAAGGTAACAAATAAATAGCTCAATGAAGTAAATCCGAAGTAAAGGAAAAGGTTCAGTGCAGTGAATTCGCATACAATCATTCCACGTCGAACAAATGAAGAGAATCGTAACCGCTACAATAACTCCGTTGTGTCACGCCAGGTTACGAAAGGTATTCTATTAATCACTAACCCCGTAAAGAGGAACAGGCACAGGGTTCGTGATTAACAGGTTTTTGAAGTTAAGATGTATTAACACAACACAAAAAAAAACGTTTCATTTCGTATAAAGTATAAAGATGTTTGGTTATCATTGCAACATACAACACACGACATAGGTTTATTATTTTGATATCAGTAATATTGTCAGAATCTACATAAATATCAACACTAAAGAAACTTTGTATTGTTTATTTCATTACATACTTTTTTATCATTTTTCTAAATAATAATATCAATAATATGTTAACAACAATAAAAATAATTACTTCTTATATCATCAATAAGTTACTCGGTTAGTTAAATAGGTATATTGATTCATTGAAGAACTACATTGTGTACTTCATTAACAATTCCTAATCGTCCGCAGAAACTTGGAGAATGAAAATAACACAAAAACACCGAAAGGAAATGAGCAATATGCGAAATTGTTTATGCTCTGTCTTAGTGTTTAAAGTTCTGATGATCTAACATGCCCGCGCTCTGGCAGGCATCCCAACGACCTATGTACATACGGACAGTTTGGATCGACGGATTCCGACACGCCATCTTGAACCACGACGATCCACATTACATCAAAATAAACTCGAAGAGACGAAGACCTCATTCATCAGCCAGTGTCAACCTCAAACGAAAAGCCCAGAGCTCACGGCTCAGTCACCACAGCGATATAAACTGCTTAAAAAATCTCGACCTCATCATCAAAAGTGATAAAATAAGAATTTCTCACGAACCTGATATAGAAACGCTTAATTTGACTGACGTAGAAGAAGACGAAATTGTTTTCAAACGCGCTCCTTTACAAACTTCTGAATTGGAGAATTCCGAAACACAATTTAACACAATAGATATGAGGGTTGTAAAAAGTAACAGGACGGCAAGAACCGATGTCAAAGTGAACAATGAATTATCCGACAGGGTTCTACAGTGGCTGGACTTGGCCGGTAAAGTTGAATTACTGACCACCGAAAACGTAGAACGTATATCCCAGCCGAGGCATAGTTGCCCAGAAATACATAAACGGAACTTAAGTAAATCGCAAACGGCCACAGATTTTAGAGAGAGGGAGAGTAAGCTATCGGCAGCCGAGACAACATCAAGCGCTGGGATCGATCGGAAGGAGCTTTACGCACCGACGTCGGCGACAACGATCGAGAACTACGCGAGACAGTCACGAAACGTCAAGAGCACGTCACGAGAGAGTCACGCGAAGATAAGGGAAAACAAAAAGGTCAAAGACACGCGGCCCAATATCATTGAAACGAGGCAGAAAATGATAAACGAAAGAAATGCCATCGAAAAACAGTACGCAGATCTAGTCAACAAGAAGATTATCCCGGATTTGAATAAAGCAAAGAAACAAGTACACATATTTATGCCGGAGGCAATACCAAAGACTACAAACAACAAAATTGAGAATTTGCTTCCAAAGAAAAATCATAAACATTAATGTTTTGAAAAGTTCCATCCATTAAATGCTTGTTAATTAAATTATGCTGTAATAATGACGCCATTTTACTTTGTATTTAGTATCCTCACAAGGCATAGTACACACCTAGTTTTGATTATACATAAGATTCATTAATTTTCTTATAACTCATGGGGTTACAAATATTATACATGCTTACCCCAAAACCAACAGTAGCGACATCTCTTGCCTGGAAACGGGATCTAAGCGGCGGATCAAGCGGCTGACCCTGGTAACGGGGAACTGGCAAGCCTAGTGCTATTACGCGGAAGTTCTCATCTACGCGGACCAGTCGCCATCTCGAAACTTCTTCAGCACCATGCTCCTAAAACAATTATTTTTACCTATTATTGAGTTCAAAGATCAAAAATATAGTAATCCTCAGTAAATAGCACTAGTTTAAATTTAAATTAAAATATAATTATGACAATCAACTAAGTTAAAACCCTGTGAATATCATTTTTATGTTATATTCACAGTATGATAAAACATTAAATAATATCTCTAAAAGCAGTTACCTGTAATAACTTATCATATCTAGATGCAGGAACTAAAAATCTACCATCTTCTAAATGCATCTCTCTATTTTCTAGCAAGTTATTCAAAACTGGCAGCACATTACGTTCAGCCTTTTCAATACCTTCTATGACAAGAATGCGACCTTCTATTGCGGCTCTTACTGCACTCTGTAACAATAAATGAGTTGGCAGATATCCTTCAAACTTTGTGCCTAAAAACAAATTACTAATGTAGGTATATCATCTAGCATAAAAAAAATTACAACTTTAAACCATAAAGTGATGCATCGATCAGGATACATAGCTTCATGGAGCTCCTTAACCTCACCATAACATTGTGGTACAAGTTAGGTTAATAAACGCTGCACTAATTCATGTTGTGTTGTTACAGGAATTTAATCTACAGATTCCCTTTAAATGTGAACAAAATAATATTTACATAGTACTGTTTGCCAATGAAAATAGATGCTGTAATAAGATCTATCAAAATGGCTAAAGCAACAACAGTCCAGGCTCCAAGAGTTCTTTTACTTATGATTCTACCACACTTAATGTAACTATCAGGTGTACCAGTATGAAGTGAGCGTCAAAATACAAATGTCTCAATAGGGAACATTTGTTTTGAACGAGCCTTTATTTTTTTTTGTTTGTTTGCTATAACATCTGTGAAACATATTTAGTCTACATCAAGTCATTGAACAGACATCATATTTTTTCATCGTGTTAACATTGTCGAATTTGGTACCAGAAAGTGATGATTCGCAGAAAGCATTAATTTTTTGTTTTCATTTGAAGAAAAGTGCTGCAGAGTCGCATGCGAGTCGAATGCTTGTCGAGGCATATGGTGATCATGCTCTATCAGAAGCAACATGCAAAAGATGGTTTCAACAGTTCAGAAATAATGATTTTGATGTGAGAAATGAAGAACATGGAAGACCACCAAAAAAGTTTGAAGACGCCGAATTGCAAACGATATTGGATGGAGATGACACTGAATCAAAAGCAAATGGCAGAAATGTTAAATGATGCACAATAAACAATTTCTGAACGTTTAAAAGCTATGGGAAAGATCCAAAAGTGTGGAAAATGGGTGCCACATGAACTGAATGAAAGATAGATGGAAAACCGAAAAAACACTTGTGAAATTTCCATCAACATCGACTGCTAAACCAGATCGATTCGGCAACGAGACAATGCTGTGTGTTTGGTGGGATCAGAAAGGTGTGGTGTACCACAAGCTCCTAAAACCTGGTGAAACCGTTAATACTGATCGCTACCGACAACAAATGATCATGGGTGTCTGGTTGGTTTGCTTTAAAAGACGAACAATTTTATTGGCGTGGTATCCACAAATTGCCAGAAAGGTGGTCAAAATGTGTAGAAAACAATGGCCAATACTTTGAATGAAATGTTTTTTACTTTACCATTAATAATTAGTGTTTTATTTTCACAAAAAAAAAATGCTCATTTCATACCGGTACACCTAAGTAGATACTTGGATTTATCCTTTATTGTTAAATTATATTTTAAATGATAATGCTATACTTTCCTATTCTAATATTTCATATTAAATAAAATTTCACATTTTCATGTGAAAATTTATAATTGTTAATGTAATAATTAAAACATACAATAATCAATTAGAGTTATTATAAAACAGCACAACTCCTTTGGATTAAAGAAAAGCTTAACATTTTTAAAATAATGTAATTCAAACATTTATACAAACCTGGTCAAAATACTTAGCTGTAGAATTTTGAATCTCCCTTCTTTGCTTGAGATCAGCCTCTGTTGTGTCACGAGATAATGCCACATATTCAAGCTCTCTTTGTGTCAACTCTAAATATTGTAATGCCACTTTCCGCCTAAAAATAATAATTTGATTTATTAAAGCCCCAGAAGACATTTAAAAATCTGCTATGGTTTTCACAGTTAACTAAATACTTGATTTATAAGAGTATTAATAATTCTTTCTAAATATTTTCTCCCACCTGCTAGGACCAGGCCTTCCAAGAAGGAACATATCTTGACCGAGGGAATCCTTTTGTATCATCCATCTTAAATTTCTAAGTGTGCTCTGAGAAAAATATTTCAAGTCAGATCCTTCCACTGATACTAAAATTACAAAACATATTAAACAGTAATGAACATTTTTTGTAAACATACAAATGTAACCCTGTTATCACTCACTATATTTCCGTGGCACATATTCAACTTTTTTTGGTTTCGTTATTTCTTTGGTTACATCTCCTATAGTCACTTTACTTTCACTGGAATATGCTCTCACATAATTTGCATAAAGAAACTTTTTCCGGCCCCCTAAAATGCGAATAAGGACGTCAATGCGCCGAACCGTGTTTGCAGGTTTAAACATGATTAAATACTTAAAACAATCAATTTCAACGTTGTGAAAATGACGCAAATATATACATTATTGTGTCCTTTTATTTATAACAGTAATCTTAAGTTAAAATAATATAAAAACTAAAAACTGTACCAAAGTTCAAAGTCTAAAGTAAAAACATGTCTATTTAGTGACATTGACGTTTCCCAGCTGTTTATTGATGCGTTTTGTATTTAAACAATGTAAATAATTTCAAAACCTTATTTTTTTTGTATTCAAATGGAATAAATCAAAATATTTCATTTTGATCCTTATTGTAATTTAGAAAAATTTTAACAATTAAACGTCAATTTACCAATGAGCAGAATGGAAATGTATTTACAACTTAGGTTAACAATAATAGAATTTAATAATTAATAATTAGCCCTTTTAATATTTCCTCTGATGGGGTTTGGAACCTTCTCTCGCGAAAAAAGAGGTAAGAATTTCATATCGACGAAAATTGTTTATAGATCTCGTCAATTTTTTTAACTTGTTTTCTACAACCGGAAGTTGAATCTTTTCGACGTAATATCTACATAAAGCGCACGGGTGTAATATAATTATTATGAAACTATCGTTCCATTTAGCTGTACTAACAAGATAGTGCGTAAATAATACTAATAAAACGTTTTAAAAATTTTATTTTATTTTAATCTGCATCGATTTTTTTCCGTCCCATCATCAAAGGTGTAAAAAGGAAATAAACACTACTTCTAATATATCTTTTATTTGAACTGACCACCATTTAAATGCCTTAATGATAAGATTGTATAATATATAAACTAAATATTTAGATGTATAATGTTAACATTAATAAAATAATAGTATTTACAATTTAATAACTTTTAAGATCATTTGGCCCACTAATATAAACAAATACTATTTTAGAAACACATTGTATGCTTCACTTATTATAAATGGAAAATTATACAAATTTATGCCTCAACAAAATATTAACTTTAGTCTAAAATTTATTACCTAGTAAATCTAAGTGATTCGAAACATGACAATCTGATCAAAACAATCGTAAACATGACAAAGTGAGAAACACAGTGATAAGGAAGCGGTGCGGCGTGGTTGAAGATGTAGTGACAAGGATAGAGAAATGAATGCTCAGATGGTTCGGCCATGTCGAAAGAATGGATGAACGAAGATTAACGAAAGAGATATAAAGGTAAGAATGATTGGAAAAATCGGTGCGGATCGATCTAGGCGGACATATTCCGATCAAATCGGAAATGTCCTAAAGAAATTTCGAGTCAAAAGCACTCGCAACCGACGAGCATGCATGAAGACGCTTATGAAAGTGGAGGAAGCGAGAGAAGTGTGCCAGGATCGCAGCAAGTAGAGAGAAGTTGTCTCTGCCTACCCCACTGGGAACGAGGCGTGATATGTATGTATGTAAACATATCTTCTAGTCCTTATTTTATTAACGACTACTAACAGAGTTCCAAACCTACTTTAGTCCATAATTATAGCATAAAGAATATTACATGCAGATAAAAAAATATAAAGAGTGTACACTTCCATTTACCAAAGTCAATAAAGTATATGTGATAAATTAATTTTAATACTGCAACAAGTTTTTATTTTTAATATAGATAGACAACACGACGACCACGCCCGTTCTGGCAAAGAAAAAGAAATACCGTTTATTTATTTTTTCCATAATTTTTGATTTTGAAATACCCATTTCTTTCAAAGAATACCTTTATCAGTTCTTAAAAATTTCTGATGAAGATGATAATGATGATATTGGTGATAATTTCACTTTTCCCTAAATTTTTGTCTTTCGTGCAATACTACTTTCTCAATCCTCGTACATATTTTAATATCCAGTGATCTATAATTTTTCAAATTCAACAATTAACTTAAAAACCCCGATGTTGTTTTAGATGGAATCATTTTCATCATAAGGTTCAATCTTTACACTAACAAAATCAGTCGGTTCCAATTCAACTTCCGTTGTGACCGTTTCCTGTTTAATACTCACTTTCTCTATCTCCTTCTTACCATCATTAGATTCATCTTGATTGTCGGAGTCTTTTCTATATTTGTCTTCAGATCCTTCCGTCGAATGTTCGTCTTCCACATTGTCTTCGCAGTTCTCCTCCTCACTTTCTTCTCCATCTTGCTCAATCGGTTTGCTTTTTTTACCATTGTCAGACGTGTTCACAAAATCTGCCAGCAAGACGTCCGGTATAATTTTCTTCGGTGGTCCAAAGATGCTGAGCATTGTGTCTTCGTCTAATCTCAATTGGCATTCCCTTGGGTCTAAGCGTTTGAAGAAGTCTTTAATATTTATTTCTGTTCCTTTTAAACCATGACGCCTGCGGAGATGTTTTATCATAGTTCTTTTGATTGCGTAGGATTTTGGGCAACACTTGCACTGCAAAAATATTTTTTTAGTAATTACAAATGCTAAAACTTTTCAAGTTCTTAAATTAATTTACAAAAGTTCCTAGGAGATATAAAATACTTATTTGATTTCACTTACAATTATGCCTCAATATAAGTTTATGAATTTTATTTTATCCATAATTTTAATTCACCATTGGTTTGTTTCTCTTGTTACCCAGTTCAGAATACTCTGGTTCTCATGTATGGACAGCGTAATCACAGTAAAGCCATTATGACGGCAGAGTTACTTATGCTATATAGTATATATTAGACTAACATGAAACATATTGACTGCGCTGTGGGTGAGGACGTGGTGGCGCAGCCCCGCTGGACTGGTGAGCAACTTGTGGCACAGTGGGCAGGTGTGCTGTGCGCCCGTGTGCGTCGTGCGCAGATGTCGTAACATATAGCGCTCATCCTGGTACTTTTTATCTGTTCAGCACCATACACACATAATTTTTTTAATAAAATATATTCTAAAAAATTTATAGCATATTAAATGATCCAAAGATTTAATTCTAATGACATTAAAATGAAAATCATTCAAGTGATGATGATCATGATTATATTAAATGTCCAAAAGAAAATGTATTTCAATAATTTTATATAAGTTTATAGTATTGGTTCAATTGACCTTTGACGATTTTTTGGTTTGACAAATTAACAAAAATTCCCTTACCACACAATGGACACTTGACTAGTTGCTTCTTCGCCACATGTATCTTCATGTGCTCACGGAGAGCACAACCACTCGTGAACATCTTAGAGCAAATTTGACACGTTTCCAAATCTGCGTGTAGTCCAACATAATATCAATAATAATTGTAATTTCCGCTTCTATACAGTAGTAAGCAATCATTACTGTTTTCGTTTGAAAGACGCTGTAGCTAATGATTTTATTGGGGTAACAATGAGCAAAATGTTGTGCAGTGTATATCAACCTAACTAGCGCCACGTTGGTATGGAGAAGGGCGTATCACTTACAAGGTGAACGTCTCGATCGTATCAAAACTTCAAAATAGTTTATCTATAATTTTAATTTCTTTTTTAATTAAATGTGGTTTTTTTGTAAATGTTATATACATGACCTTTTGTTTGTTCATCTATATAAATATATTTATTTATATAACAAACTGAGTTATGGTGAAACAGAGACCCATTACATCCTGATATACATTCATTAGGGATTTGTTTGACATTTGTTTTTGTATAACAAAAACACATTCACATAACTTATCAAGTTAATAATAATGATAACTTACTCTCGCCCGTGTGTTTTCTAATGTGATAAGTGAGTTTTGATTTTTGTACGAACGTCTGTCCGCAGTAGACGCATGCGAACGACGTCTCCTTTGAATGCGTCCTACAAATATTTGTTTATTCTGAAAAGGATAACTAGTAACATAGAGGTCACTTCGACCAGTCCAGTAACATGAAGGTTTGATTCTGCAGCTACACTACATAGTTTGATCGGTGGTAGTGTTTATTTTGCACCCATTACCTATCCAACTTCACCCCATGTTTAAGTCTGCGACCATAACATAACCACGTTTCAACTGTCAACATATGAAGACCGGAATATCCTGGTCAAGCACACTTCACTATATACGTCCTTATTGTTATTTAACATCATATTAAATTGAAGTGAAGTATCAACAACGCATTGTTGATACAGATTTTCAATATTTCATATTATAATAGTTTGGCAAATATCTCCCTTCCGCCTTTTTGTCTTTTGAATTTCGCGGCTATGTACAAAGCGCTACAGAGCTCGTATCTGGCAATACTATACATAATTTGAAAGGTCTTGACATAACCTACAAAACGACGCTATGCATAATTAGTTTGGATATTGCGTTCAACAGTTATAGACGTGTAAACATGGAGTTCACTAACGCCGAAATTCGGGCTATTTTAAAGTTTTCCTTCGTTAAAGGCAAATCCGCTAGAGAAACGTTCCGTGAGATTAATGATGTTTTGGGGGATGGTACTCTATCACTTCGAACCGCGGAGGAATGGTTTCGACGATTCAGAGCCGGTGAAAACGACACCATGGATAAGCCAGCCGGCGGAAGACCTGTGACGACAAATATCGATCAAATCATGGACTACATCGAGTTAGACCGGCATGTGGCATCTCGTGACATCGCCCAGGAGATGGGAGTTAGTCACCAAACCATTTTAAACCATCCGCAGAAGGCTGGATACAAAAAAAAGCTTGATGTTTGGGTGCCGCATGATTTGACGCAAAAAACCTTCTGGACCGAATCAACGCCTGCGATATGCTGCTGAAACGGAACGAACTCTACCCATTCTTGAAGCGGATGGTGACTGGCGACCAAAAATGGATCACATACGACAATATCAAGCGAAAACGGTCGTGGTCGAAGGCCGGTGAATCGTCCCAAACAGTGGCCAAGCCGGGATTGACGGCCAGGAAGGTTTTGCTGTGTGTTTGGTGGGATTGGAAGGGAATCATCCACTATGAGCTGCTCCCATATGGCCAGACGCTTAATTCTACCATCTACTGCGAAAAACTGGACCGCTTGAAGCAGGCGATCGACCAGAAGCGTCCAGAATTCGCCAACAGGAAGGGTGTAGTGTTCCACCATGACAACGCTAGACCACACACTTCGTTGATGACTCGTCAGAAGCTACGGGAGCTCGGATGGGAGGTTTTATCGCATCCACCATATAGCGCCATATAGCCCGGACATAGCGCCAAGTGATTACCACCTGTTCCTGTCCATGGTGAACGCCCTTGGTGGTGTAAAGTTGAACTCAAAAGAGGCTTGTGAAAAGTGGCAGTCCGAGTTCTTCGCAAATAAGGAGGGGGGCTTCTACGAGGGAGGTATTATGAAGTTGCCGTCTAGATGGAAACAGATTATCGAACAAAACGGCGCATATTTGAACTAAATCCGATCACTGTAACACTTTTTATAAAGCATTGAATAAAGAGCAAAAAAGCGGAAGGGAGATATTTGCCAAACTTATATTATGTAGATTATCACCAACAGCCCATAAACGCCTGTTGCTGGACATAGGCCTCCTCCAAAAGATGTTCATTCCAATAGGTACTCTGTAGCATTGAATGAAACACTCTTAAAATTATTACTCAATATTTAGGTTTTGTATACATCTCAAAGTATAAGTGTATATTCTCATGTAGACATATCATCTACACATGAATTAAATACTAATTTAAGTAATCTCGATCTCTCAAGGGCTAATTTACGTCCCCGCTGTAGGGGCACAAGCCTACCCTCAATATGAGGGTGATAGGCCATAGTAACCACGCAGGCCCAAAGCGGATTTATGACTTCACATACGCCTTAGAATAAATTCTAATTCATGTGCAGGTTTCCTCGCGATGTTTTCCTTCACCGTTTGTATCTCGCTGTTGTAACTAAAGTTCACAAATATACATAACTTAAATATTAAAGTCATCGGTACATAAAGAGATTCGAACCCGCGACTTTAGGAATGAAAGCCGCACGCTCTAACCATTAATCCAGTGAGCTAGTTATATAGTAGTATTTTGCATAATCATATAGGGCGAAATAGACATCTCCATCAATGCGTCAGTCTGGAGTACCTGACGTGCGAGTTGCATGCGCCCTTGTCCGCAAAGGTGCGCGGGCAGTGCGGGCAGGCGTACGGCCGCTCGCCTGTGTGCCGGCGCTCGTGTCTCAGCATGTTGGAGCGCTGCACGAACCTCATCGGGCAGTACGAGCATGCGTGACGTGGTCCCTCGTGGATTTGCACATGTTCCCGAAAAGAGTCCTTTTTCTAATAACATAAAATTAACATTAAACATATTTAATTTAGTAACTATAGAAATAATTAAAAAATAGATCAAAATCGATTTATGACTTTAATAGAACTGAAAATTTCTATTTTCCATAAGATTCTTCTTTTATTTAAATCTTCTAATCAGCGAACATATTCAGTTCCGCTGATTTAATACAGTGAACATTAAATCATTTCTATGAGTTGGATATACAAATTTCTACAATAAACAATTATCTCACGTTTAATATTGTAACTAATAAAATAAAACAAAGCAGGATATTATTAACGTTGACTCACCATAAAAACTTTGCCACAATAATTGCAAGTGTAGGTCTGTTTGTTAGGTACGTGGTCCTGTCTGTGCATGTAAAGAGACGACTTATACTGGAACGACTTGCCGCAATCCGCGCACTCGTACGGGTGTCGGCCTGGGTGACGGAGGAGGTAATGCAACTTCCTGTAACGATGCACATATTACAAAATCTAGAGGAGCACATGTACGTCAAATTACAATATGGCAACCATCAGAGGAGATCTATGTCCAGCAGTGGACATCCATCGGTTGAAATGATGATGATGAACCATTCGAAAATTGATACGGATTTTTCCTCTAATACAAAAAGTAACAGTATGTTGTATTGAATGGAAAAGTAGATAAAATATAAATCAAGCTTTGGAGACTCAGTTTTTCTGGATACAGTCTAGATGATACACAGCACCCTATTTCTAACAGTAAGAGCGATGTTGTTTTTTAGTTCTTTACTTCTATAAGCTAGAGTATTTTACGAGAGCTATACATGACAATTAACAGATGTATCTCATCACATAGACCTCAAGCTAATATGTAATGGAGATCGTGTTATAAAAAATGTTTTGTTTGAACTAAACTTTCCGCTTGTATCTCTAATGAATATAAAGAATTCTCGCCTCTCATCCATAGTGTGCAGAACATCCCTGCACAGCTTGCACTTGAACTTGCCTGGCCCGTGGACTTGCGCCATGTGAGCGCCGCATGCGCGCGAACTAGCGAACTCGCGCCCGCACACTGCGCAGTTCACGACTTTCTCGGCGCGCGCTGATGGATTATGAATCGTCTGCCATACATATACTATTAGTTACATATTTAAAATAAAGTATTTAATCTAATAAGCAACTAAATGACGGGGTTTACCTTGCAATAAATAATGCATTTGCACAGTCTATAGTGCACCATATTGCGCTTGTCTTAAGACATATCAAGTTTTGTAATATGGCTAGCTATGTCTTACAAACCGAAACACTGAACTGACTGGTGAATACTTACTACAATTTGACAACAGAAATAAGTGTTGCAGTAGTACCTAATTATACAGTCCCTCGCAATAGAGACATCAGTAATATCTGTGGTGAATCTAATGTCTTGTATCTCAAGTAAGCATTTACTGCAGTATTTAGTACAAGGTCGGTTATTATCATCAGTGCGGCTCACCAACCATCAAGTATAACTCTCTCTTCCAGTGCAAAAACAAACATTACCTTAACATGCAATTTAAACGACTTCCTGTGGCTCAGAGGTTTGTATTGACATGAATCCAATGAACAGTACACCTTTCGGGACTCTGGGTGTTCCTCGTGGAAGTGATTTCTCATATCATCAACATTTGGCAACACAATGCAACATTGGCAGCACTTCAGGAGATATGTTGTCATCTTGTTTGCAAAGTGCTTTTCCAAGTGATGATGGATAAACCAAACCTGAAACAAAAAAATACCTCACAAGTTGTTGACAAACAGAAATAATTTTTAATAAGTATATAAACAGCCTACTGATTTTTCCCACAAGTATGGCATTCTCTCACAAGAAGGAAGTAATGAATATTTATCTCCCATGATGGTCAAATAGGTATTTGTGGTGATCACATATACAAAAGCTGTTACTTGGAACAGGACATTTATTCAAAATATTTTCAGTGATCAGAATTTCAAGCTTTTTGGGGATCGAAACATCTAAATGTACAATGCTCATTACTGTCTTATGACATCAACTATCTCTCTATAATAATTTTGGTTTCTCTTATCTCTTTATTAATATAATTACACAGCTTTAAATAATTTTAACTATGTCTTAATAAACATTTTATTATCATTAATATATACATACCTTATCACTGAATATTTCAGAACAACTTTCACATTTATAAAATTGGTCTTTATATTTTGAGAAATGTGCTCTCACTTGATGCTGTTCACGATCTGTTTCATTCCAAAACAAGGTTGGGCAAAATCTGCATTTGAAACCGAGATGTGGACTGAAACAGTTGTCATATTCCATTGACTCCCAATGATCAGTAAGATGTTTCCTTGTTGCTTCTCTGTTATCAAACTCCTTGTCACAAAACTGACATATCCATAAGTCATCAAAATTGCCTAGTTCTATTCCAGTGTGAGTTTCAAGTTCACTGTGTGTGTCAAATGTCATTGCACAAACCCTGCATGAATACAAAGGCACCAATTTTATGCAGTGCATCTTATTCATGTGCATTGTAAATGTTTGAGCATTTTCATATTTTGATTTGCATAATGGACAGTCAACATCCATTATAATATCAGATTTACCATCTTCATATGCTATTAAAGAATTTTGTGGCATTTGATTGCAGTTGATGTCATTGAGAGTACGAGTAACATAGTCAAAGTAACATTTCTCCAATACAATCAGTTCAGTTAGTGTGACATCAAAATCTTCATCACCTTTATAATTCTTATGTACATTAACTGTGTCATTGCTATCTTTTTTAGTACTATTATCTTTACTTTCGTTATCACTTCCAACTTCTTGTTTTATTTCTGTTTTTAGATAATTATAGGCCCCGTTGGATCCATTGCCTAATTGTTTTGAAGGATTGACAGGGGTTTTATCTAAATCAACATAACCATATTTAATTTGTCCTTGTAACTGTCCATCAATAAAGTGAGAACTAACATCAGCCCCATTAACTGAAAATGGTGGATCCGTACCAGATATTAGAGTTGTCAAGCACTTGATTGTAAAATGATGGTAGCCCATATAATGTTTAAAAAATGTTGAACTAAGATTGTTTGATTTGGAACATAACAAACATAAAAATTTAGTGGTCCCATCATAGTCAAAATCCCATAAAACTTCTTCATCTTTACTAAGAACATTAGTAACATTATGCTTTTGAAACAAATGTGTATTGTATTGATCACCTTCAGGTAGACGGAAGTGACAAAGCCGACAATGTACCAATTTATGTACACTGCTAAGGTGGTGGCGTAATGTAACCTGATTGGGGAAGTTTGCTATACATTGTGAGCATGGCCATGGAATATGAAATTTTATATGTGAATGCCAAGCTTCTCTATCAGTAACAAAATATCTGAAAAAAAAGTTAACTTTAAATTAGAGTTCCAGAATCCAGTAAACAATAATTTTTTTTTTAACTTCTCATAAATACTCATTAAAGTTAATATATGTTAAAGCTAACAGTTTCAAGAATACATAACAGAACTAAGAACACTTTATTTTAACAAAAATAATTTTCTCACCTACAAATACCACAAAAATCTTTTTTATGGTTCAACACATAATGCATAATCATTTTCGACCTATTTATGAACCAATCTGTACATAACAAGCAACTATAAGGTCCTGCAGGATTTAAATCTTTAAGGTAAAGCCAAACATCCGAAGGTCTTTCGATTACGGCCGGCGGAGGCAAGTTTCTTTGTTTTCTTATTTTAATAGGAATACCTAGTTTCTTCGGAGTAAGTGACTTTCTCTTTCTTTTTCTAGGAGCTTGGCAGTCGTCTTCTACAACAGATTCGGGAAATTTTTCTGGGTGTAATTTTTTTTCTGCTGCTAGAACTGACAAAGGTTCATCATCAGAATCATCGGAAGACATTTTATATAGTAACAAATAAGAATATAGAAATCTTGAATAATGTTTGATCAAAACTATATAAACTATAAATTTGTTATAATTTTGTCGATATTGTTTTTGACAAATCTTGTATTGCCATTTGTGTTTATCATTTGTAAGCCTATAATTAAAATAACATTGAAGTTATAGCACTATTAATTTACAACCATTATTTATACATATACTTGTAGACGAAATGTATTATATTAATTTTAACAATTTGTATTTATGTCGCAACTATTTATTATTTACCATAGAAAAAAAATTTTTTTTTAATGACACTTTTCTTTTTTAAAATTTTTATTAAACTTAGTAAATGTTAGGTCCACTTAAAATACTAAAATCCAATGTCTTTATTCTCTTCCTTGTTACACGAATCTAATTTAATTGTATTTTTTGCCTCATCAGATTTTTTATTAAATCTGTGTGAAATGGAATACAGACTAAAAAGTTTTCTTGTGGCGGCCATTTTATAGAAACTAATGTGTCTATGGCCCGAGCCAAAGAAAGGTGAAGCTAAACAAAAGGGTAGCATGTAGATAGCGTTTATTTCATTATAAATAAAATATACTTAAGAATAGACTTCTTAGACATATGTATATGATATGAATAAGTGAATTTTAACTATATTATACGTGTGGATGTCATATATTTTTAGAATGAACTACAATGCATCGTGTAATGGTGGCCATTAGGAGTAATAATTATGTATATTGGCATACTTACTTCTTTACGGACCATAAAAAATACATCTAAAAAGAGACTGTAACACGTTCATTCTAAATTGATACTTAACATAATGTAAACGAACGGATTGATTGTGATATGTGAGTGAAAAAATATTGCCCAGTGTATATATCCCAATTCATTACCATGGCCCAAAACCAGGGGGAGGTTCAAGTGGGCACACCGAACCAACCCGTGAAAGATAAAGATATTTATGCTTGTTTGCCTGATATGCAAGTGAATGGACCACTAGGACCTGACGAGCCGTGTCCCGGTGGAGAGGAGCTGCGTTGGCTGCCAGCGCAGGCCACTGATCGAGATCTTGTTATGTACTTACGTGCAGCGCGCTCTATGGCTGCTTTTGCTGGAATGTGTGACGGTGGTTCTCCAGATGATGGTTGTGTAGCTGCTAGTCGTGATGACACTACGATTAATGCATTAGACGTTCTTCACGATTCTGGATATGACCCTGGAAGAGCCCTTCAAGCGCTAGTTAAATGCCCAGTTCCAAAAGGTATTGAGAAAAAGTGGTCAGAAGAGGAGACAAAAAAATTTGTAAAGGGAATTCGTCAGTTTGGTAAGAATTTTTTTAAAATTAAAAAGGATCTTCTTCCTCATAAAGATACTTCAGAACTTGTTGAATTTTATTATTTATGGAAAAAGACACCTGGTGCTAGTAGTAATAGACCCCATAGGAGACGGAGACAAACTTCTTTAAGACGCGTACGCAATACTAGAAATTCTAGAGCAGGAACACCAAAAGAACAAACACCAGAGACAACTCCTGTGCCTGATACTAATGGGTCAAGGCCCTCTCCCATTCCAAAAGAAGGGGGAGAAATGAGTTCAGTAACAGAAGATGAAAATTCAGAAGAAGATAGTGATTCAAGAGATGCTGGAGATTTGGGCAAAGTTGATAATAGAAGAACTGTAGATAATTCAGATGATTCTCCAAGTAGAATGCGTACAAGAAATAAATCCAAGGAACAAACAACACCAAATGGAAGAAAAGGACAAGATGAGAGTGATAATGATTCAAAGACTAAGAAATCTAATAAACCTAATGTACAAAGTACAAATAATAATATTTCAGAAAAAGTTTTATCTTCACCTGTAAGTAAGGATAGTAAAAAGAAAATTGCAAATGGAAAAATTGATGTATCGAATGTTAAAAAGAGATTACCAGATGATACAAAACCAGAGGGCATAATGGATGGTGATGTACAAATGAAAAAGAAAAAGGCTGACCCACCCGATAGTCCATCAGAAAGTTTGACAAATGATAGTTTTGCTATGGATGAAACTGAAACTGCTGAACCAGAAGTAGAAGCCTGTGACTTTAGCTTCAATAAGACTGATAAAGAAAACTTGGAACAAAATAAAGAAAGTGAAATTGAACAGCCAATCAAACCAGTAGAATCATTAAAATCAGATTTGAACAGTGATACCCCAAACAGAGTGGAGAAAGAGTCTTTGCCACCTGTTTTCAAGGCGTTATCAGAAAAAGATGAAAGAAGTGTACTGGATTTAAAGACAGAATCAAGTGGACCAAAAAATATAGAAAATGTTGAACCTCGACCTTTAAATATTTATCCTAAAACTGAACTAATTATACCTAAAGTTACTCCTATGTCAACAGAAATTTTGGAGAAAATTAAAATTAAAGAAGAAATTGATACAGATGAACAAAGTGCTAATTTACAAAAAGAAGATTTTCAAAAGGATCCACCATCACATAGTTTTAGTGGACATCCTTTGAACCAACAGAATAAGCCTCTAAATTTAGAAAACACTAATTTCTTTGTAAAAGATAGTCATATTTACAACCCTAAATTAAGCCATAGTATTAAAATTGAAGGAGTAACAAATAACATTTTTAACCCTATGAATATTCCAAAAGAGAGTTCATTAATGAGAAATACAAAAGATTTTGTTAGTGGAATACCACCATTCCCATATCCTCCTAATATGAATTATACCAGTGAAGGTAACAAGCATAATCCTCTTATCAATCCATTAAAGACTGTAATTAAGTTAGAACCAAGAGATGAAACTAATGACATGAAAAGTCAAAACACTCCAGAAATATTTACTGCTACAATATCAACAGGGAACAAGGTGGATTCTCCAAGTACACCGAGACTAGATAGTTTACAAAGGATAAGTCCTTCTCCTACTAACGCTCGGGGTCCACCATCTTCACCTCACTTTGAACATTCTACAACTACTGGCACTGAACCTGTATCACCTTCTAATTCTCAAGAAAATAAATCACATGAATCTGATCCTGATGACAAGCAACCAACTGATCTAAAAACTCAACCAATAGCACAAAAGCAAGATATTCAAAATACAAGTATGAGACAACCAATGTTCCCAACACCAGTGAGGCCTGAAAATCTTGGAGTTAGATCAAGTGAGGCCTCTAATACTCCAGTATCAGGGCAGAGTATGCCTCCACCATCCTTAAGTCAGCCATCTATAACAAGTTTATTACCTCCAGGGCCATTGATTTCTGTGGGAAGTGGAGCCAATGTTGGACCTTATGGGTTCATGCCTTCTCCATTGTATGGACATCCAGGTCATCCTGGCTTAGATAAACCTAACTCTATGTCACAAATAATGCAACAAGTTGCGCAAAGTCATGGACTTCAAGGACCTAATTTGATACCCCCACAATCAAATCAAAATGATCCTTCCATGCCACAAGATTTGAAGATAAAGCAAGAATTGCCAGACATGCCTGCAAATCTTTCAACTCAGAATGTTTCTGATCCTCTTCAGTCATTAAAGGAAGTAAAAGTGCCAGGATATCCAATAGGTAGTGCCATAGCACAACATTTAAGTTCTGAAAGAGATAGAGATTCCATGTCAAGTGTTGAAAATACTAGCCGGCCGCCAAGTCAACCAACAAATGAAAATACAAATATGACTAATTCTTTCTTAGGACCTAGAATAGAGAGTATTAAAAAAGAACCAGATTTTCTACATCAACCTCATATTACTCCAGTATCTTCAAACCAAGTAAATGTGTCAGAGTCTGCAAATACTATTCCACCAGTAAAAAGTCCACATACACCTACTCCAATAAAAAGTCAACCTTCTCACAATGGTACTCCTGGCCATGGCCCCCCCCATCCTTCAGCAACATCTCCGTTTTCGCGGCATTTAACAAGCCCTTCCCAACCAAGACAAATCTCTGCATCTCCTGTTCAACCAAATACACCTGTGTCTCATTCAGCTTTGAATTTAATGAATCCGTCACCGTTATCAATACCTGCAACAATCCCAGGTCCAGTAATGCATTCTGGACAACAACCCGGACCACATCACCCGCATCCGTTTGCTTCGCCGCTACACCATCCTCATCATCCTCTTCTACATCCATCTTCAATATTTCAACTATCGGCTGCAGCTGCCGCACACGCTATGCATCCTTACTATCCCCACCCCCATCCCGGTTACTCCATGCCTTATCCGTATCCATATGGACCATTACCGCAACCTCATCCAATACCACCAATGCATCCTGCTTCAAGTACACCAGGAAGACATGACCCAGGAAAACCATCTACAATAGAGTCTACAACAATGCTGAGCGCCCATCATAGTACTAGTTCGTCAGTTACAACAAGGTCATTAAGAGAGATTTCCGAAAGTTCTGATGATCCTAGAAATCCAAATTCCACAACAGAAAGGCATCAATTACATGAAACAACTATGACTCATCATCATTCAACGAGTCATCACAGTGCCGTGCATACCAGTACCGAAAAACAGCCAAATCATGTTGGAGGAGGCACAAATCATACTTTATCCATATCTCATTCGACGTCGAGCAGTTCTTCTCAGTCTATTCAACATAAAATAAATACCCAGCAAAAATCCAGTTCACATTCAAGTTCTCCACACCACTTATCGGCGAGTGTCTCACAAACGACTAGTACATCATCAAGTGTCAATGTTACTAATAATCATACTCATCATCATTCACACCATCTTGCTCATCATCCAGAAAGGTTATCTCCAGCAGATTCGATGCTATTACGACATCATCCAAAAATGCTCCCTGGCAATCCTAACCATCTGATGATTCAACCCCCTTCAATGGGACATCCAATGGGCTTAGGCTTACCACCGGGGCCTGGGCCAAGTTCGATAGAAAGTTTACGTTTACATGCCCAAGCCGCGGCTGGTTTACAATCTTCACATGCAAGATCTGGCTCACCTCATCAAATGCCTCATGGCCATCCTCATTTGCGAGGTCCACAGCGTCCTATGTCCGATGATAATGTAGAACTAAAGCTTGAGACACAATCACAACCCGAAGAGGAGGAAATTCCAAGCCCGGCGCATATACCTCACGGACCGAGTCCTGAACCGAAAATTGAAGACACTGAATGTCATAGGTCACAGTCAGCGATATTTTTAAGACATTGGAATAGAGGGGACTATAATTCTTGTACACGAACAGATCTCATATTCAAACCAGTACCAGAATCTAAACTTGCACGAAAACGCGAAGAAAGATTACGTAAACAAGCGGAGCGAGAAAGAGAAGAAAGAGAGAAAATTGCACAACAAGCTCACAGAAAAATTGCAACACCAGAAAAACCAGAAGCTAAACCACCATCAAGAGGTGCAATAGAAACAATAACGTCCCCGTATGACAGGTTCCCGAGACCACCAGGCTACCCTGACACTCCTGCTCTCCGACAACTATCAGAATATGCAAGACCGCATGCAGGATTTAGTCCGGGCAATTTACCACGACATTGCATGGACCCAATGCTGCAATATCAACTTAGTTCAATGTATGGAGCTGCTGGTGCGAGGGAAAGACTAGAATTAGAACACCTAGAACGGGAAAAGCGGGATCGGGAAATAAGAGAGTTGCGCGAACGCGAGCTTAATGACAGATTGAAAGAGGAGCTATTGAAAAATAACGTTGGTCCAAGAGCGATCGATCCGCACTGGTTAGAAATGCACAGACGATATGGTATGCCTCCTCCTCCCCCTCAGGGTGCAATTCCTGTTCAATTTGGACTATACCCACCTGGACACGGACCGGCATCTCTATCACAGCTAGAGAGAGAGCGACTTGAGCGACTGGGTATCCCACCGGCTGCTGCAGGTGGTCCTCCGGTGAGCGTGCCTGTTTCGGGAGCGCCGCCGCACCACCCTCATCATCAGCACCCCGGAGTCGCAGCTGCACAGCTGGAAGCGGCGGAGAGACTTGCTTTGGCGGCTGATCCAATGGTGCGACTACAAATGGCTGGAATCAACCCTGAATACCACGCGCACACACATGCGCACACTCACGCGCACTCACATACTCACCTACATCTCCATCCTGGCCAACAGGCGGCAGCACAGGCACAGCAGGATGCTCTGGGTCTGGGGCTTGGTGCTGGAGCGCCGTACCGGCCGCTGCCTCATCCAGACCTGCTAGGGCGACCGTACGCCGAGCAGTTGGCGCAGCAAGCGGCGGCGCATGAGCAACTGCAGAGGCAGCTGCTCCTAGAGAGGGAAAGAGGCTTCCTCCACCCGGCGCACCACGAAGACTTTCTGCGACAGCAGCGGGAGCGCGAGCTCAAGGTCCGAGCGCTCGAGGAAGCGGCGAGAGCGTCCCGCCCGTAGTGCGCCGCCGCGCGGGCCCCTGACGACGTCATTGTGCTAGTGGAGTGATGGTAAGGCGCGCGTGTCAATTGACAATGGCAACATTCAATTACAGAAACGGAAGCATTTGTAAAATATATCTGAAAGTGTTCACAATCTAGTGTTACAGTTATTACAAAGAACAGAGGTTTTTTTTATTATGTGTGAAGCTACTTGTAATTTATATTTATAACTTATTTAAGTTTTATAATATTTTTATGGCTGCATGGTTTGTAGTAATGCTTATTTCCCATGCTCAAATTTATATTTTAACTACTAGTCATAATTAAAACAATCTTGAGGCGCGGAGGAATGTATCATACAATTATCCATCAATAATACTTTAGTTAAATTATTGTTTATATTTTCATGTTTCAAAATAAGGGTGCTGGTAAAAAGGTTTTTAAATATGTTTCATTATACAACAATTTAAGTTAATAATGCTTTTAGTGGCACTTCATGACATATTTAATGAATTATTAATATTGTAAAATCAAAGAACGGAGATTGCAACTTGCCTTTCTGCATTACTTGCCTATTCATACATCTGGTTCACTGTGAGATTACTATTTTCAGGTTTAAAAATAATGCAGAGTTGATGTTTGGTTCCTTTTTAGGTTTCTATTATTTGGTTTATTTGTATTTTGTCTACACATTCATATTTTTGTGTACAATTACTTTGTTAAGTGTTTGTGATTTGACTTTAAAACTAAAGCAATAATTTCCCGTCATAATAACACTTAATTAAGGAAAATAACAGCAATATGTTTGTTTTATGTAATAATATGTTGTAATGTAGTTATTTAAAGCTAACCATTGCGTTACTCATTAATTTTCACATAAATGATGAATTTCATCAACAAATAATCATGACAGTACTTTTAAAGCTACTAATTTTATCATATATTAATAATTAAAATATTATTTTGATTTCTGTTGCATTAATTTTGAACATGTGTAACATTTTGAGTTTTGGAGGGAATATAAAAATAAGTTTGTGTTGCTCCTCTGATGGTGTACAGATAATATAATTTTTTACAGATAATATAATCTAATTAACGTGGGATGCGAACTCTACTAAGGGTAATGTAAATGAAAAAGAAAATTTGTTTAGATTTTGTGTTACAAAAATTACATGTAAAACAGGAACTTAACATTAGTATCATAATATTTTTTTTTTTGTTTTCGAATTACAAGGAAGTCTTATCTTGTAACAAAAAACATAAATTTCAATTATAATATTAACAGGTTCTTGTAGAGTTAGCACCCCCCGTTTTTAAAACATATATGAAGCGGAAAGATCATATTTAGTAATTTTGATGAAATATTATATGGAGATGAGACCTGTTTTTTTTTATCATACACTGATAAATTCAAAGCATACCTACAATATTGTAAATTTTAATGTTTTGTAATTTTCACAATGAAATTGCTCTATTGCACTGTAAGTTGTATTATAGTTTCACTTGTAACAAATAGAACCCTGTTTAGATTCGGAAGGAAGATGTTATAGTGTATACTAGATTATAAATATATTTCACAATGTCGCTTGATAGGTGTTATGTTAATAATGTCATAATTACTTTCCGATATAACAAAAAAAAAACAGAAATGAGTATTATTTTTAGAGAGAAATTATATCTTTTAATTAAGAGGTTGCGTGTCGGTTTAAAACTTCATTTATTTAGACAATAAGATTAAATGGATGTCTTAGTGCTTTTGTGTAAATTTTTTTGAATAATATATGTGAAAAACACTCTATGACTTTTAGTTTTCGTTAGTGATAATATTTGTTTACCGTTTATTTTCAATTTGCCTACATTATAAATTTTTCTCCAGCTTTGATCTCAATACTTTCGTATAGTGTAAGAGAGGATTGGGTATTATGATTTAACTATCATATACCAGTGACCAGTAAATACCAAATTAATGTCTACAAAAAAAGTTGCTACCGTTAGTAATTCGTCTATCAAGTAATCGCAACTCAATCGTTTTGTGTGGGGTGATATCAATGTTGTCATGTTTATTATTATTTTATCTCTTTTAGGAAGTTTTTTGTAGATAGGAAAGGCCTATGTCAAGCAGTGAACATCTATCGACTGACGATGATAATGTTTAATGTACTATAATTTTTTTTTTACTGACTTGCTTTACCGATACTAAAGGAAACAAACTAGTTTTTGTCAGTAGATAAAAAGGTCGTTAAACGGTCTGTAATGGAAAATATCGTGTGAATTAATTTAATAGCACAAATTATTAACTTAACAAACAGGTCTTAATTAATTGCAAATACTATAATGAATTGCTAATTTTTTTAATGTTAATAAACATATTCTACGATCTTTCTATGAGGCTCGTTTCGAAGTGTTTGATTGATCGATACAAGTATGGCCAGTGAGTGCACGAGGACAGGAAAAAAGTGATGAGAGAAAGGACACGGTGAAATGGGACTGACAAGTAACACCGGTTTGTTATCGAGCTCACCGCAAAAACCCTTAACCGAGAGCCAAAAGGTTGGTAAATTGTTGACGACCCATTCGTTGCATTCAACACGTGATCTGATTATCTTTAATTGCGTACGCTCTCAAATCTCCGATAGCGGGTTCTTACATCAACTGAGCAACGCGAATTAACTGCATCCAATAATGAAGTGTATCTTACAACCAGTCTTGAATACACATAACACTTTCTAATTAAAATAATTACATTGTTTTTTTATTGGAATGAGTAATTATTTCTTTAAACTTGTTATTTAATATCCACCTTCATTTCGTTGTGAATACAGTTAAGTTCGGACTGTGGCAGTTAAGATGCGTTTAATATTAAACATATGGTCCAGTTTTATTAATGATTTTCGATTATTTTAAATTGCCACGATACACTTCAAAATTGAAGATTAAACGATTAAAATAATAGACATTATTTTTAAATTATAAAAAATAACCTAAATATAAGCTATTATTAAGCGACTAGTATAAGTATATATTGAAAACAATGCTACCGCTACTACCGATTTTTAAACCTTACGAAATTAAATTGTATGAGTCACTATTAATATGAATTATACGTTCTACCTGCCCTGTTAACTTTAAGTTATAATAATATCCAAACAGATAATGAAATAAATCTATATATATATATATATATATATATATATATAATGGAAATGGTTATGTTTGTTCGCCAGCTATATGAAAACTAGTGAACGCATCGACATGGGTATTAGATGCAGAATGGTTTGTAGATGTTTATAGGCAGTTTATTTTTTCAATGTCAGATCATCATTTTATTTGTAATTAACTTTTATAAACATTTTAATTTGGTGTTATGCGGTTGCTATAGTAACAGTTGCTATATAAAGTCATTTACGGCTGCAGTTGTTCTCAAGAAATATTTCAGACAAATTTCAAGTCTATTTTTATAATATGGCCAGCAAAGTGGGAGCGGAACAGTTAGTGTAGTTATAAAATTCAAACATTTCTATACAGATACAGTGAAATGGGAAATGATGATGTATTTCATGTTAATAGTTGTAATAATGGGGACTAATACAGGGTGTCTGGTGGCAGATTTATGTTTTCAAATTTAAATTAAAAATAATATGTTTGACATATAATTTTACTAAAAGTATTAAAAGATAGAGTACAAATGCGGATTTCATTTTTTAAAGATAATGTCATCCAAATGTCTTCCATCCTGTTGCACACACTGTTCGAAACGGAGCGTCGTATTCTGTGCCACACGCTGCAGTAAACTTGGTTCAATTGCGCTGATTTCTCGCCGAATATTTTCTTTTAAGTCGACAACAGTTCGCGGATTGTTGGCGTAAACTCTCTCTTTGAGGTAGCCCCACAAAAAAAAAATCCATTGGAGTTAGGTCGGGTGACCTCGGTGGCCACGGGATGTTCCCAAAGCGACTAATCAGTTTTTGAGGGAGATTTTCTCGCAACAAATCCATCGAAGCTCTAGCCGTGTGTGCGGTCGCACCATCCTGTTGAAACCACGTGTGTGATGAGAATGATGAATGAGCTCGCAGGTTCGGCAAAAAGAAATTCGAAATCATGAGCCGATAATTCTCACCATTGACATTCGTCGCTAGGCCCCGTGCATTTTCAAAAAAAAATGGTCCGATTATCCAATTCGTGGATAAAGCGCGTGCTCTTGGAAGTCCCAGTGAAGCTGCCCTTTTCCGTATCGAAAGTCGTGCATTTTCACGTAAACTGCGTTCAACCAGTTCAATGTTTTCGGGGGTCCTTGACGATCGCCTAGGTCCTGGCCGTGGTGTGTTCATAGCCGAAGCAGTTGCGCGGAACCTCTCCACCCACGAACGAATTAAATTCACACTCGGCCCATCGCCTATCCGTCGAATATTGAAATGTGAACAAAACTGTCGGCGAGCGAGTACGTAAGAATCGTTACTCTTGAAAAATGCTTCAATAGCGACGCGCGATGCTCACCCGACCACTGCGACATCGTGACTAAGAAATCCGCACGATCGGTGATTCTAATGACACCACCTTCCCCCGCACTGTTTATAACTTATTGAGATATTCGTTTTTTAAAATATAAATCTGCCGCCAGACACCCTTTAAATTGGTTTCCATTCTGACAACTATATACATACATATTACTTTTATCGTACACCTGGTCGTAGATAAACCGATAAATATAAATTGTGCGTAATCGAGAGCAATTTATATATAAAATAATTAAGCCTTTCATATCTAATCATCATGCTTTAAAAAACTATCTAGGGACCTGGTATGAACTTCTGTTAACGAGATATAGAATTTTGTTAATATTAGTTATATTACATATTATTTGTGGTCTCGAGTTATTAAGAATAGGACTAAAGTAAGGCGCTCCTGTCGTAAAATACGCTTCAAGGGATTTTCAGATTTGATAGTAAGCGAACCCAGAGTGAACGAGAAGTACAAGGTGGTTTTGTGCTTGTCGGAGTAAAAAGGGGGTGATGAGAAGGTTTATAGCGAGACGTACTCAGGTGAAGCACAGAAAGGCACCGGTGTGTTCCGTAGGAGATCTAGGGACTGTTTGTAGTGTTTTCCTCCCAGAAGCAGGGTATTGTTTTAAGGTTTCCCCCTTGACAAAAAATTGTAAATACCAAGTGTGGTTCGAAGAGACGCGATAAATACGAGTATATTCATTGACAATGAAGATTCTCAGACCTTTGGCAAGTAAGAATACTTTTCTCATCACTGCTTGTAGTCATTTGAACTTTTTTTTTATTTAGATTAACGTTTCAAAAATTTCTTATAATTTTTGTTTCTTATTTTCCTATTTTTAAATTATATTACTTAATGAGAAATTTCAAGTATTTGAAACGTAATTTTAATGCGATTATAAATGTTTTTCACGTAAGGTGTACTCGTAGATTAAATAAATACAGAGCGTCTTAAATTTTATTTTATCGCAAATATTCTAACAGACTGTCTCAAATATATAATCAGATTATTTGTCATAAGTTAATCTTTTTTAATCTCTACGTAATATATATTTTTTTCAATAACTATTACAAACTACTGTCTTTCCACTTCATGTGAGATCGGCATTAGTCTTCTATTAGGATGTAAAAAAAGTTTCGACGCGTTTTTTACGACTTGTCGCCTGCCTGTCCACGTTGGGAATGTAGTTGTTGGTGAAACCGCTACCACCGGTCGTGAAGTGCACATTGTCAGTCATATCTCATTCAATAAGGGTTTTACCGCTAACAATGCCGCCTTTAAATATATGTTATATACTAGGTATTCCTCGTCCACTTTGCTCGCCGTGACACACTCTTTGGGGAAGGAACTTTGTAAAATCCGTTCTAAGCTAATCTCTAAGTCTCTAAGTCATAGGATAATCTCTAGATCCTATGACTGCAGAGATATCTTAACGAGTCTCTACATAGGTGGAAGTCTCTTACAGAAGATTTAGAAAAATGGAAGTTCTAATAATGATGCAATCACCTTTTTCTGTGATATTGCGTGTACACGGTTATGTACGATGTAAATTTAACAATTTCTTCATAAAAAATAAAAAAACTTCTGCGGTTTCAGTGCACCATAGAGCTGCGATGTGAGGCCACTCCTGCTCCTTTCATCCTGCGACCTTACGCCGGCTTGTACAATCCATTCTCACACGGATGCTCAGTGTTGTGCAATCATCCCGCTGACACGACAGCCAAAGAGTTTGTGAAACGTGCTAAACAGGCTTGGGTGAATTTTTTTGGTTAAAAATTTTCATACGAGTACATTTTTACTGTTAGTTGGAATCTGTCGTCAGAGACAGTCTAGGAATGTTAGTGTTAAAATAAATTGATGGTACTCCTCAGGTCTTATTTCTGCCCCCAAATAGTAATATGCAAACATTATTGTGTTCTGGTTATGGTGAAATTATCAGGGTAACGGGATTAACACCGTTTATTTTAAAGCAACGAGCACAATGTAGTGCTGTTTCTATTACTAACTAGTGCCACGTTGTTGTGGGCGAGTGCATCACCTAAATGTCTTGTTTTGGTTGAAGGGCGATAAAGCTAGTGCACTTATCGTGACAATGAGATTCTAAATCTTACATGACAACGGAACGTGCATAGCTTGGTTCAGTATAAACTATCTTCTTAGAAGGATTAGGCTCCACCTCAGAGAAGTGCTACACAAAGTGTAGAGGGGCACCGGTGCGTTCTCTAAAAGATCGCGGAGCCTCTCCGAATGTACTGATACAGACCACCGAGGTGGTTTTAGTGAGTAAGAATATCTTATAACTGTGATTTCCCCCCAGAAATAGGGTATCTTTCAAAGATTTCCCCTCAGATACAAAAAAAAGTATATACCATCTCAATTAGCACCACGTTGTTATGTGTAGGCGTATCACCTACAATCAGTTGGACGTCCTGTTCTTCTTGTCACTTCATAAAATAAAAAAAAAACGCTCTGAAAAATAAATTTCAAACCATAAATAATGGATAACAAACAATGTATTTAGCTGTTGGTTTTTACAAGTGTTGTTTATTTGTTTTTATTCATGTAAAATAAGTAAAAATCATTACGCTTTAAATTAAACGATACGTTGATGAGGAAAAAGCCTTTTTTCCTGCAGAAATATTTTTTTTTTTTTTTTATTTATCAAAGGATTACTCGTATAATTATAGGCTCTCGTTTTGGAGATGGCGAACATCATGGTTTGTTTGCTGTAGATATCTCTAATAAATATTTGCATACAGGCTTTAGACGGTAAGATTCATAATTTACAAGAGGACATAAGCAAGAATCAAGATCAGTATGATAAGGAGAAAAACAGGACACCACATGACATCGTCACAGAGGACATGTTTCGGAGGTGAATATGTTATATTACAATAAACATGCCTTTTAATATTATTACTTCGCACAGAACCAATCACTTCCCAGCTTTACTGAGAAGTGTTTGGATTTATGAATATCATTAACATGTTCATAATTTTATAACATCTATTTTTAGTTTGCGGAACCCCAATTTTTGTTATATATCTATCAGTAAATCTTTCATCCATATCGATCCTATCGTTTCACATATTAACCGGAACAGACAGTGAGCAAAGATTTTCCTGTATCATAAATGTCATGTAAATTTTATATTGTAGCTTTTATTCTAATGTTAAAAAAAGACATTTAAGTTTTATTTAATTGCATAGATAAAGGAATAATGATTATATCTTGAATTATCATTAGCATCGAATATACTGCAAAAATGTGCTTTGGATTGTGTTTATATTTAATTATAAGTGCTAATATTGTGATAATAATTTGAACGCATAAATGAACCGATAACTGTGATAAGCGATACCGATTAAAAGATTCTAAGAATAAAGCAAATCTAAACACTAAAATTAAATAACATGAAGATTTTGAGTAAATCATAATTAGTAATTATCAAGCATATTTTGCATAACGTTCATTTGACAGTAACTGATACGCTTATCCATAACAATGTGGCGCTAGTTAGGATGATATATACTGCCTCACGTTGTGTTCTGTCTAGAGATATGAAACGTTGAGTTCATTACCTAAGTAATTTCGTTAGCTACAGAGTCCTTCAAACCAAAGGACTAATATTTGCATACTACTGGATGGTGGCAAGTATGTTTATGTTATGTGATAGACCTAGACATCAACAGAGATCATTAGTGGTTTTTGAACGGCAAGCAAATTTAATGATTTGCTCGAATCTTACATTGTTGCCTTGAACCTGGTTTTCACACACGAAAAAAGCTTAAAACTTAGCTTTTTATATCCTTAAATACAGGAGCTTATAAATACTAAAGAGACTGATTAACTTGACAGGTATACTGAGACGGACTCGAGGCCTCTCACACCGGCACCAACACTCGCCAGCGGCAAATCCCGTGGCTCCAGGAGATGTCTTACCCCTGATCACTCGCACCAAAGGACCACCATCGTACTCGATTTGCGTAGAAGTCACAGTCAAGTACAAATAATTTATATTAAAAAGAGTATAAACGTAGTTTATTGTTATTATATTCTGTATATGGATACTGAATAAGAATTAATAAACTTAAAATTCCTTAAATACTATTTCTTATTGTTTCTAATGATTTTGTCATTCTATAACTAAGCCATTTTTACGTTATTTATTAGATCTTATCGTAAAAATATGAGATTTAAACTATTACTAAAATTGATGTCTTAGGGAGACGGAAGGGACGTCGAGAGATATTTAATTTTCTATGAAATAGGTATCATAAATACTTTTATATAACATAATATTACTTAATAATCTCTATATCTTTTTATAATTCGGTTGTAAAGGCGTATTTTAAGAGTTGACACATTTTACAGCGGAAAATTAGAAACTGCGCACAATCTAGGTTAATAGTTATAGATAAGAGGAAATGTTTACAATTCTGGCTCCGATGCTGTGCAGTTTTAACATTTAGTTATTGTTCACAGTTTTTCAAATTTATACCTTGCATATATGCATGCAGCATATTTAAACATATTGATAAATCGCTGTTTAAACTAACATTTAATATCATAATCGTATGAACTTAAATGCATGTATGTATAATATACGAATATTAGTTGACTACAATGGAAACATTCACGAAACTGTTGAGATTTGAATATGTATAAATAATTTAGCTATCTTTTTTTTCCGTTATAATATAGATAACTCTTAGAACGGAAGTAGTGTCATAATAAGGCTATTACGTTCCCACTTGAGGGTAAGTGAAAATGTAGTGTTTGATTGTAAAGCGTATTATAATAGTCTAAATCAAGGATTGATAATCTTCAAGTCGGAAGAGTCACAAATTACAATTCACAAAATTTCAAAGTTCTTAAAGCAAAAAATTTTTCTTGTCAGCAATATATAGTACTTTTATAAATAAAGTTTTTCGATAATCTATTCATTTTTGATGGTCGACGTGGTGCATGGAGCTTTAACAAGCAAAGGAATGAAAGTGAATGTAAGCAAGACGAAAGTAATGGTTTTTGAAAGAGAAGAATGTATGACCAACTGTGACATTATGATTGAGGGACAAAAAGTGGAACAAGTGAAAGAATTTGTATATCTGGGTTCACAGTTTACGAGAGATGGCAAGTGTGATGATGATATTGAAAGAAGAGTTTTAAAAAGGAATCAAGTCAATGGGGCACTTCATAACTTTATGAATAGCCGGAACGTCTCACAAAGAGCACGACTGGCTGTGCATAGAGGCGTGTTGGTCCCCATACTGATGTATGGTAGTGAATGTTGGGTATGGCAGAAGAAACATGAAAGTAAGATTAATGCTGTGGAGATGAGAAGCCTGAGAAGTATAACTGGAGTGAAACGGATGGACAAAGTGAGGAACAGTGTGATAAGGAAGCGGTGCGGCGTGGTTGAAGATGTAGTGACAAGGATAGAGAAAGGGATGCTTAGATGGTTCGGCCATGTCGAAAGAATGGATGAAAGAAGATTAACGAAAGAAATATACAAGGTAAGAATGATTGGAAAAATAGGTGCAGGTCGACCTAGACGGATATATTCCGATCAAATCGGAGATGTCCTAAAGAAAGGCCGGATCAAAAGCACACGCAACAGACGAGCGTGCATGAAGACGCTTATGAAAGTGGAGGAAGCGAGAGAGGTGTGCCAGGATCGTAGCAGGTGGAGAGAGGTGGTCTCTGCCTACCCCACTGGGAACGAGGCGTGATATATATGTGTTTGTGTATTCATTTTTAAGAAAAATCTCTATTTCTTCATACATATGTAATGTTTTTTCACAAGAAATTAGGTAATATATATATAAACTTACATATATACGAGTATTGACGGTTAGAACGCACTTACCCTACTGTGAGAAGAGAATGCAAGTGGCTGAATGAACGAATCGTGCCTAAACCTCGTTAATCGATTCAGAACAGTTTTTAAATATTTTTGTTTTATGTAATAAATAATATGAATATCAATATGCGTGTCACTAAACAAACTCAACTTCACATCCAAAGAGCCGAATATGGTTCGCGCGTTTGCTAACACCTGGTCTAGAAGAATACTGTTCCATCTTCTTAAAGATCCCTACAAAATATTAAAAAATACATAAGTGGCAATCCATAAAGATAAAATAAATTTTGTCATATTTTCTAGATTTTTGAGAGCTGAAGCGCTACGAAGTTATAATGTTTACACAACATCACACTGCGTTGATCAATATTAGATATTACTTTATTTTTTTCATTTATTTATTTTTTAAAAGGCCATCTTTGATGTATTAAAAATAAAATCCATTGAAGCCACCCGTAGTACTTGAGCTAGAATGTTTTTGACATAAGAACATCTGCCTCGTTATCATTTAACATGATGTGAAGAGATCACAAATAAAAAATACATCACCTATTGTTTTACATCACATTGTTAAGTAAATAATTTTTTTTTTTTTTTCTAATTAAATAAATTGACTTTATAAGTCCTGTATGTTTTTTAATTTGATTGTCTTTCCAGGAAACGCTTTACTATCACGGCTATGGTACATCGGATTTGACGGCAGGTCACAGCGCAACAAACGAACTTTCGACACTTCCGTCTTTGAACCTCTCCGAAAGCGCCCACGGCCGCCTGACAACGGGACAATGCGAGCTGTTACCACCCCTTGCTTCCCCCTTGGTTTTGTCGAAGAGAAATCTACCACCTAAAGATTCACAACCTGCTAGAACTGCGAGAAAGGTATGTTGTCCTATGATCACTTCAATCAATTTCTAAAATATACTCAGGTCATACTTTTACTGGTGGCACATGACCATCTAAATATGTTCCATAGCCGCGAAGATTTCCGCCGTAAATCAGTATTCTGAAAACATTACTATGCTCTATTTTAAGGTCATTCTAACTGAAAAAAATACTCCAGTATCGTAACTTTGTGTGTCAAAGCGACGTGCATAATGTTAAGGCACTTACCACCAAAGGACGACCTGCTCGTTTCGTCGCATAAGATCAGTATTGACATCATACTTTATCTGTATCGTAATAATCATTCCATAGATAGCTGTGATGGCATTGATAAGGGTAAAAGCTTAATTAATACACGCATTAATAATTTTTATCTAATAAATTACAATCGGAGTAGATAAAAGGCAAAAAGCTTGCACTGTTAGATTATAACCGCGGTAAATTTATCGATAACCAAACGTTATACACGTTAATGTTCTAATTGCATATTCTTTACTGAAACAAAAATACCTGAATTTAGTATAACAATGTTTTTAATGAGTAATATTGAATTAAAATCGAAAAATACTGAAAATAAATATAAATCAAGTGAATTAATCATGTTGCCAAGTTTAATCTCAGAAACTGAAATATTACCAAACAAAAGGGAGAGATCCCGAGAGAAGGAAGAGTTCGCTACGAAAGGAAATCTGAAGCCATTCAAACGAAAGAGTAGTAAAATAAGGTCTAAAAGAAAATTGCCAACAAGCCGTTTAGCAACTTGCCAATGTAATTCAACGCACTTATCAAGTATAGTCATCGGGTATAGATCAAAGAAACGAAGTGATAATCACACTGACATCAAACATGTGTCGTGGAACATTATAGACACAGATAAAGCCGTGAGGCTACCAATTGCACAGTTCAAGAAAAAAGAGAAGTACATCATAGATGTAAATGATGAAGAGTTCTTTCGAAACCTAGAGGTACTAACTATTAAACTACTTAGAATGCACTTATTCTTTATTTAAAAAAAAGAATAAACGAAAGAAAGTTGCAAAGATATCTTAAGAAATAAAACTCCTTGGCTGATGTCATCATCATCATTTCTGTCTATTGTTGTTGTCTCCTAGGTTAGCTAATGGAAATTTCACTGTTAATGAAGTTCACTCGTATGCACTACTCCATTTCCGTGGCCTCTGTTCTTTTACGTACAAAGTAATAAGTCAAATATAATATATACATTGTAATGTATGGACATTAGGATTTGTATAAATGTATATACAAAATATAAAAGATAATTCAAGAATGAATTTAAAGTGTTATTACTGATTGCACATGTAAACATTACAAAAATAAGCTTATCTATAAAGGTATTATATCATTTGATACGTCTTTGGTAAATAATTAATTTAAAATCCTGAAGTAAAATGAAAAGTTTATTTTTCGCTTGGTTGCGAAGGTTGGTATCTTCCAGCAGTGTCAAGCAGCACCTATTTATGTCACCAAACTTGAAAAATAGGCATGAGCGTCATCCACCGTATCATGAATGATGATCGGCTCTTCGCATTATCAAATCAGTTCGTCTTATTCTATGATGGTATTAAATACCTCTAGTCGTTTAACCATCTTATCCAGTTCATCGGTTAACGGGCTCGTACGCGGCTCACTGTCAATGCAATCAAAAAAATCTAAGCTCATTATCATTATCAGCCGATAGGCGTCCATTGGTGGACATAGACCTCCCCAAAAATCCCCCCGTCGGGTTAGGATTGATATGGGGGACATGGGCTGTTCACCACCAAGCTGGCCCAATGCGGGTTGGTAGGATCCAGAGCCTCGTTTGTTGATTATCAGGGTGCACCACGAGCAGGTGAGGTTGGCTTGGATCTAGTGAGTTGTGCGGGAACCCTTACATCGTTAAAAACTATATATTTTCTTATTTAATTTCAGAATCAACTAAAAGCTTTAAATTTGGGCAAGACCATCAAAAACAAGAACAAAGGCGAAACGCCAGCCTCCCAGCGTTCTAAAGGTGATCCTGAAAGCAACGATACGAATGAAGCCGAAAACAAGAACAAAGAAGAAACAGGTATGAATATTGAAATTTAATCTGTACATATAATTTAAATGGGTTTCGTTTGTTCGCCAATCACGTGAAAATTAGTGAACGTATCGACATGAGTACATTTTGCAACATTTTTTAAATTCCATAGATCTTTCATCATTTCTTATCTAATAATTAACTTTTATAGACATTTTCGCTTTCTATTATAAAGGGTGTCTAGTGGCAGACTTATGTTTTAAAAAACGAATATCTCAATAAGTTATAAACAGTGCGGGGGGAAGGTGATGTCATTAGAATCACCGATCGTGCGGATTTCTTAGTCACGATGTCGCAGTGGTCGGGTGAGCATCGCGCGGTCGCTATTGAAGCATTTTTCAAGAGCAACGATTCTTACGTACTCGCTCGCCGACAGTTTTGTTCACATTTCAATATTCGACGGATAGGCGATGGGCCGAGTGTGAATTTAATTCGTTCGTGGGTGGAGAGGTTCCGCGCAACTGCTTCGGCTATGAACACACCACGGCCAGGACCTAGTCGATCGTTAAGGACCCCCGAAAACATTGAACTGGTTGAACGCAGTTTACGTGAAAATGCACGACTTTCGATACGGAAAAGGGCAGCTTCACTGGGACTTCCAAGAACAATTGTGCATGAAATTTTGAAATAAGATATGAAGTTTCATCCTTTTAAAATTCAAATAATTCTAGAATTGAAAAAAAATGACTGCGTCACGCAAATTTTTTTGAGAAACTATGTTGGAGCGTTTTCGCACTGTGAATTCCATTTTTTGAAGCGACGAGGCTCATTTTCATTTAAACGGACACGTAAACAAGCAAAATTGCCGTTACTGGGCTCTAAGAACTCGCAATCCTCGACTGAAGCACCAAAAACCATTACATTGCCCAAGGGTAACTGTTTGGTGCGCTTTATCCACGAATGGGATAATCGGACCATTTTTTTTTGAAAATGCACGGGGCCAAGCGACGAATGTCAATGGTGAGAATTATCGGCTCATGATTTCGAATTTCTTTTTGCCGAACCTGCGAGCTCATTCATCATTCTCATCACACACGTGGTTTCAACAGGATGGTGCGACCGCACACACTGCCAGAGCTTAGATGGATTTGTTGCGAGAAAATCTCCCTCAAAAACTGATTAGTCGCTTTGGGGACATCCCGTGGCCACCGAGGTCACCCGACCAACTCCAATGGATTTTTTTTTGTGGGGCTACCTCAAAGAGAGAGTTTACGCCAACAATCCGCGAACTGTTGTGGACTTAAAAGAAAATATTCGGCGAGAAATCAGCGCAATTGAACCAAATTTACTGCAGCGTGTGGCACGGAATACGAGGCTCCGTTTCGAACAGTGTGTGCACCAGGATGGAAGACATTTGGATGACATTATCTTTAAAAAATGAAATCCGCATTTGTACTCTATCTTTTAATACTTTTAGTAAAATGATATGTCAAATATATTATTTTTTATCTAAATTTGAAAACATAAATCTGCCACCAGACACCCTGTATATGCAGTTGCTGTAGAACTGGTTGCTACAAAATGCCATTTACGGTTGCGGATGCTCTCATGGAATATTTCAGACAAATTACAAATCTAATTTTATATTACGACCAGATAAACGGCCTGGGAACAGTAAGCAATAAGTGTTTTATATCATGTAAACAAGTTCGATGACTATCTGATTGTAAAATAATCTCTGTGCGGTAACATACTCTTAAAGCAGTGGACAAATTAGAAAAAAAAAATTATGCCCATGGCATGGCATTTGAAATGACGTTAAAAAGTATACTCTTTCCCTATGCATGTATGTTCGGAGATTCCTAGTTTTATTCAAAAAATACCTATTACATTTCTATCTGATATCAGTTGGAACAGTCATGGAAATTAGTCATAAACATTTAATATCGAGTCAACTTTAAACTAAAAAATTAAACAAAATCCTTTCATTAATTTCTGAGTTACGGTGCGGCAGAGACGTACACATGTGTTAAACTGATATCGCATCTGTTTTGTGTAGGTGGTTAAATTAAAGTTTATTACAGGCGGTGGTGAAATCCGTCGTCGCGGTAAGCGGCGTCGTAAAGTCCGCGGTGGTGGTAGCGACCGCCTCACCTCCGCCGGTCTCGCTGCCCAGTCACAACAGGATCCTGAAACGCAAGTAAATATTTATTACACCACTTTTTACAGGTGGTACCTCTATATTTCCGGAGATCGTCTAGGTAGGTATTACTGCAACGCTTATTTCCATTCCGATTTAGAGGGCGCTGTAGCTAATAATATTACGGAAGTAACGAGACTCATCATCTTGTCACAGGCAATGGACACAATGTGATGCTGTGTATATCATCCTAACTATCGCCATTGTTATGGGCATAATTTAACATGAGGTAAATGTCCCGCTTGTTTTATCGCTTCGCTGAATTAAAAAAAAACTCCAGTTTAATAAGTTATAAAGAACACTGAAATTCAAACAAAACAAATCCTTATTCGAGTATCAAAAAATTTTACTGAAGTTAGACTTATATTCGAAAATAACATACTTTTTTTCATACAAGATTGCAGGCATAGGCACCGATTCCCATAATGCCAGTTCGCGAGGATCGGTAGTCATAGTGGAAGATATACCACCACAGCTGGTAGTGAAGCAAGTCACAGCTGCTAGCACTGACTCCTTTTTAGATGATGACATTCTCAAGCATTTGCATAGAGAAGTAGATGAAGAAGCTATTGAAATGGAATTCGATCCCAAGGTATGTTTGTAGTTAGTTTTTTTTATTGACATTTGACCTCAATTGCACATGATATTAAGTGACGTTACCGTTGATAGTAAAGTGTTCTCGCCTTGACGTTGGCCTTCATACATACATCTACAGACAAAACCAAAGCACATGTATGTGTCCAACGAACAATTGTAGTAGTACGGATGCACTTGTTTTCCAAAGACTTTTTATTTGTATTTTAAAACGTAATATGCTCTTTTGAAATACTTCAGCAATTAGAGCATTTAGTACTCAAAGCGGTTGATAATAAATCAATATATATCTTTGTTTTTCACTCCAGATCCATAGTAACGTATTAACAATAAAAGAAAATAATGTAAGACATAAAGCAAATTATACGTTTCATAAACCATATGTATTTACTACAGTCTAAATAAACAAATGTTACCTCGGCTAGGCAATAATTTTTAACCATTGCTTATAAATATCGCTATAAAGCAATTTCATTGCCAATTCTTTTACTGTCATGTTACTGCACCTGCCAAGCCTGGCAATGAATGATACGGTCCCTTTCTGTGGCCTCGAACATGCTCACTCTTACTTTAAAGAACATTTCGGAAGAACTGCAGTATCCTTTTAACACCAAGAGGTGTCTAAATATGTTCTCTACTGAACACGGTTCAGTAGAGAACTTATTGAAATATTGAGATAATAACTTCTAGAGAAAAGACAATAAAAAGTGTACGTAAGATAATATATTTTTATTGCACAGCGTCGTTACGTTCTCCAAGAGGCGTTACGGACCCGAGGCACCCGCCCCGTCGGACCGGAGATGCAGAATGTCCTGCGGTCGCTGCAGGTGGATCCAGTGTGCCTGGCAGACTGGCTGCACCTCCCGCGTGCCTTCAGCCGACAGAACGCTACCTTCTCCTTACCTATGGACTGCACCTCTCTCGAAAGTAAGCACCGCTAGTTACTTAATTTGTTTTAACAAAAATATTTCAACTGTCTACGTTAAACAAACTATAGTGCTTTCTGCTCAGTACTGGGATCTTGTTTGACTTGAGAGCCATCGCATTCCTGGCGAGTACGCTTCAAATAAAAAATAGTGTACCTCAAAGAAATTTAGTAGAGCGCCATTGCCGTTCTCCCCATTCCCATTGAAACGAAAAAAGACTGGTACCCATTCTATCTATTTCTACCGCCAAAAAAGAGTAATTTAAAGGCCTCGATTCTGATCCTGTGGACACTGCATCTAGTGAAATTATAAGCTAGAGTAAAGTAGTAGTGTGGGAAGTGACAAACTGATAAAAGTTCACTTGTGACTCCTTAAAACTCGAAGCAGCTTAATTAATCACTAACCAATGTTTAAAAGTATTTTAATAATCGTGCTAATGGTTTGGCAGCGCTATCGCCAATGTCATACGCCTCCAGGTTTGTCACTATCAAGAAATCTAAACAGTTGCTGTACCTCACTGTCCTCAGGAAGTTTAGACCGGAAGGATATCGAATGCCAATAAAGGTATGATCATTAATTAAAATTTAATCGATTTATGACCATATGGATTGATGAATGATGACCTATTATATGAATATATGGTCACTAAAGGTAATACTAAAAATAAGCCTTACAAAAACCTATCTATACGCCTTATCTTTATAGAGCTTTTTGCATTTAAAATTATTTACACGACGGTTTACATTAACATTTCAGATTTTTTTCATGCATTTGATATAAAATTAAAATTCAGTTTTTCAAAACTTCATCTATTACAGAATATTGAAGAAGGCCTTGTACTAATGATGGGCGGCATTCTGAATATGGAGAAAGTGATTCAATTCAAAAGCATCATGGAGTGGGACTCTTACGTGGAAGCAGAAATTTATCCTGACGAAATCAAATTGACTCTTCTTGATGAAGAATATAAGGCACACAATCATTCGGACGAAGGCGATACTGTTGTATGTCCAAACAATCAAAAACAAATGATACCAAAAAAAATATCTCTTTAAGACAAATCTAACAGGAAATTAATATTTAATAATGTCCATAAAATTTTTAAATGATTTCTCAGTTTGTAAGCTCGCCTCGAAAGAACGCGATTCCCGCCGAGACTAAGTTTCCTTTGAAAGATAAGATCATTACTTAACAACAAGTGTTCGTTCCTTTCGTTGTCACCTCAGCAAAAAAATTTTTTTACAACACGATTGTGCTTCAGCCTGGAAGCTCAGAAGTTAAAAAAACATCAGTTATGTCATGTCCTATTTCGTTGTTTATATATTTGACGAGTTAAAACATTTTCTGATGTTATTAAAAACGGATATTATTTTCAGAGCATTTTAAACATGGTAAAATATCGCACGTGGTGCGGATTGTGTGCAATCTGTGAGCGAATGTACGGAAGATTTCGTCCCCGGGAAGAGGATCCACCAGATGGCGTAAGGTTCTTCATTTATGTTCTTATAATATATGTTTAATGGCTTCTTTTAAGAGTTTTTGGTAATATCGTGTCAGTTATAAGAGTGAAAGTGGTCATTGAAATTCGACGATGGTTATTATTACTAGTCATTTGACCGATTTATCAGCTCATCGGATACTGAGCCCTGCCTATAATTGAAAATTAAAAGCAACATTACTGTATGTATTTATTAAATATCCAAATGCACAAACATTTCGAAATAATCACTTTCTTGTAATTTCAGATGGAGCTAAGCGATTTTACAATGATAGAAACGAAGTTTGCTGTTTTAAAAGTTCACAGCGGTTTAGTAGAAATATTGAATGTTATACGAATACGTTAACATATTACAAAAATTTTTAGTGTATTAACTTTTGTACGAACAACAAATATATTTTACATAGCCTAACGGTGTTTTATTTTTATATTTTTCTTTACTTATCAGGTTTATTTCTTTTTACGTTACACTCGTAAAAATAAATGAACGTTATATATTAAATATTACCAGCGCAAATTTATAAGTAAAGTGTCCACAGTTACTTCATATAATATGCGTGCAACTGTTTATCTTTTAAATTATATCAAATTTATGCCATAGTTACGAGTGATTTTTTTAAATCTGCAATGAAATAATTTTTGATCGCGTATGTTAACTACCAAAACACATCAATTCTGTGGTGTTGCAAATTCACAATATGGGGGTTGTAGTTAACTAAACTATAACATGTGGACCTGCAATTGAACATGGGGCGACGCCCAGGACGTAGTTGCAATATAAAAAACTCACAAATTTTTTATTATAATTATATGTGTATAATTTTTCTTAAGTTTTAATCTTGAACATGTTATTTTTATAGAGAATCTAGACTATTCTTAGGAATTATTATTATATAAAATCTAGGTTATTCTTACAGTATTAGCATAAATTTTTCATAGTAATTGGTATTACTATCCTTACTATTATCTGTACTGGAAGCAAGCGCTTAAAAGAATTATGTCATAGAGTAAAGATAGTAGAAATTGGTATCGATACAGTTGCAAATAACTGTTCTGTTATCGATGTAGTCTAAAATTAGGAAATTTATAAAGATATGTTAAAATACCGTAGGTAGTAATAAACTAGGCATTTGTCGAAAACCTACATAATACAACTTTTTTTAAAGGTTAAAGGTTTACGCTTTTATCATAAATTATGTATTAATCTATTATTTCTGAGGATTTGGATATCGTAATTTTTATAAAGCTTAATTTATAATTATGTATTAATTGTTTTCACTGTTAATATTAATGTGACTTGTTTATAAAACGTTAGTAATAAATAGTGTTGTTTTTAAACAAACATAAACGATAATTTATATTCGATATTTTGAATCTGATTTCATTGTTACATCACTAATGAAGTTGAACCGTTTTTATTACAAAAACTATTTTCGTATTTCCCTGTAGCATAACGAATTTATTTAGGTTAATGGAAATAAACATTGGCAACGATTAACGTGCGCACGATATTTAAATTAAATGTGTATAAAGTTTTATTTTGTAAAAATATCACAGTATTGAAATTATAAACAAAGCAAAATGGATTTAAATGGAGATACAAGCGCAGACGGTGAGTTTAAGTACAAATTTAAACTATTATAATTAAAACAACGCGTTGGTAATTTTCCCGGTTTGATTAATAGAGTTTATTTTTAATGTTTCAGATTATTTTATCACGGCCGTTCAGATTTTTGACTACTGTGGTGTTGATAGCGCTGCAACCTTAAGAGTGGATGAATTAATGGACAAGTTTGCGCCCGTTATCAAAACAAACAAGTAAGTTCGCATCTGCGAAAACATTTCGCCGATATTGTCCTTATAATTCTATATTGTTTCTAAATAACATTTATTTAAAAGAAACAGTAATTTCGACTCAAATTTTTGTTAATGTTCAATACGTAATACTACTGCATACTTAAAAACTGTTATGAAGTGCAAAAAAAATATTCTTAACTAATATGAGTCTTATTCTTTGCCTTTGTAAGTATATTAATATCTTGCTTATAGTGTTAAAGAAATTAATCTTATAAATAAATTTAAAAACTACTCTACAATTTTTGATATTGTAATTTTTACTTACAGGTCAGAATGTAACTATTTGAAGTCACTACTAGACCCTGAACAGACTAATCCAGAGATAACAGTATCAACATTAGCATCAACACTCAACAAGTACAGTGAAAATCAAAAAATAAAAGTTGATTTGGAAGAAAGGTACTTACATCAAAATAAAAAAAAACTTTTTAGCACACACTATGAAGATTATAGTATTTCATAGAAATTGGTAGGGCGCATGTTCAAATAATCTATGGCAGACGGATAGTATACTATGGCTGTGTCCAGAAATATGCAGTGTTAAAAAGCTATTGGAAGTGCCAAATGTAGTGGACACAGAGTTTTGTAGATAACAAAGAAGACTTGCCCATTGCAAGTTTCTGTTGATTAATAATAGTGATTTTTTTTTTTTACAGTTATTTATTTCACAATTTTGAATACAGTTATAGGATATTTTAAACTGATTAATATTGATAAAACAGTAAATAACTATAATGGCTGTAATGGACCATAAGCATTTATTCTGAAAATTTTTTTTTCCATGGAATAATATTAGTTATATTATATTAATTAAAACCTGGTAAACTAAATAGTATTAAGTCCATATTTTTAATCACTATCACATAAATTAACTAAAGGCCTAGAAATTCATGGTCAGTCATGGTTAAATTGTAAATGGACATTAAAAATATTTGTCTATCTTCCAGTTTTATTAATCTTTGATTCTTACTGTGAAATCTCTATACAATTTGCAGCTTCAATTTGAAAAGCGGGCAAGCACCTCATGACTCAGATTCTGGAATATCAACAGATGGTAAATTTTTCTTATCCTATCATACTCACTAAAATTCAAAGTTAAACCACCATGCATTATACAAATATAAAAAAAAATTATAACTAATAAATAAATTAGTAAGCCTATGCATACTAATTTATTTGTGATTACTTCTATTAAAACATTTTATTGTAATATTGTATTTGTGAATAAAATATTGTTTTCTTCTGAAATTCTGTCTCTTTAATAATATGTCTATAAATTTTCGTAAATGTGTTTTGCTTTATTTATTTTACACAGTTTACATAACTTAAAAATAGTACAATAACATTTTCTCCATATAAACTATTATTGACTCACCGGTAATGTCACTGACTCTTTAAATTTATTTGAATAAGGTTTAGTAAAATGTTTCACTTATCAAAGTAAACAAGATTATTTCATGAAGTTTTAGTAAAACATTTATGTGTCTTTTCACAGCTTCTAATAAATCCCTCACACTAAGACCAAGTAAAGTATATACCAGTACAAAAATATGTAAATTAACATGTTTCAACTATTCATCCAACTATAAATTTTTACACCAAGCAAAAAAGATCCAATGAACAGTAACCTGGTTTAAAATAAACAAATATTGCAGGATTTCAATTGCTCGAAGACTTGCAATGTGAGCTGAAAGAGAAAGCACATTTGGCACAGCAGCTGCGCAATCAGCTTGACTTCACGGACCGGCAGCACGAGGAGGCGATTGCTACAATCACCGCCGAACGCGACTCGTTACGCGCACATCTCAACATGTACGCACAAAATCTATTTAAAGATAAGCATAACATTACAAACATTTTGTAATCACACTCAGTGATTTTATTGGCTACAACACCCTTTTAACTAGGACACTTTTGCACACTACTATTTGGTTAATAGTAGGTCCTGTCTCGAGAATCAAGGTTGACCACTTTTAGGTAGGATATAATTTAGATTTAGATACAATATACACATACCACTGAAAGAGATAACATGAAAATAAGTTTAATCAATAATCTATACAAAGTTTAAATTCTACAAAATTGTTAGTAATATTTTTCTAATTAATGGACAAACACAATGCTTCCTTAGGTTGTTATCATCATTATCAGCCGATAGATGTCCACTGCTGAAGAAAGAATGTACTAACTACTTCTAAATTAATTTTAGCTACTGAGCTCATATGTTTTTTTATGTGTTGCAGGTTACGTGAAGAAAACATGATTCTGAGTCACGTTAAACGAGATTACGAGGAAGCGTGTGACCGACTGTGTCACAGCGAGCGTTCACTAGAGGAGGTGAAGAGGGAACTCGATGTTTGTAGGAAACGCGCAAGGGTTCTTACAGAGCAGGTGGCTTCGTTGGAGACTGAGGTTAGGACAAACATACCACCAGTGTGTATTTGTTTTTTATTATTTCCAAATCAATGTAGTGTTTCTTATATATTTAAATAGATACAAGTAAAAAAATAATAATATATATCACTTAAGGAATAAACTACCAAAACATGTTCCTGATAAGTACAAAAAAAGGCATCATGGCATTCAAATGTGAAATAAAGTAAAGAATAACAATTTTCGATCATAGAAATTGACACTACAAGAGCTATTGACCAAGTCGAAGGATGAATGCCATCGCATCAACGAGATGTACGCAAGCCGACAGTCCGCTCTGCTGGAGGAGAACGAGACGCTGCGCACCGAGCATGCTGACGTCTCTTCGCGGCTGCAGGATCAGGGGGAGTTCTTGCAGCAAGTCATCAAGGAAAAGGTAACTTCAACCTCTTTATTCAAGTTTTAGGTCCAAGTATTGGTCAAATGTAGCTCGCTGGCCTAATGTTTAGAGTGTGTGATCTTCATTCCTAAGGTCGTAGATTCGAATCTCGGCATGTACCGATGACTTTAATATTTAAGTTATATACATTTGTGTACTTTAGTTACAACAGCGAAATACAAACGGTGAAGGTAAACATCGCGAAGAAAGCTGCATATGAATTAGAATTTATTCTAAGGTGTGTGTGAAGTCATTATTGAGACATTGGGCTCCCGCGTGGTAAATATGGCTCAATCGCCGTCAGATTAAGGGCAGACCTGTACCTCCAACAGTGGCGACGTAAATAGGCTGTAAAGAAAAAAATTGAACAAATAACTAAACATAAATCTCGAAACAGGGTTGGTGGTTGGCCATGGTTCGATTATGAGACATGCGGGTTTCCTCACGATGTTTTCCTTCACCGTTTGTATTTCGCTGTTGTAACTAATGTTCACAAATGTACATAACTTAAATATTAAGTCATTGGTACAAGCCGAGATTCGAACCCGCGACCTTCGGAATGAAAGCCGCACGCTCTAATCATTATGCCAGCGAGCTACCTATCAAAAAGGAGGCGCTAAACCGGTTTGTTTCTTAAACGTAGTAAAAATTAAAAATTTTCTCTCAGGTCCTATTGGAGATGGAATTGAAAGATGTCTTTAACAAATCCAATCAGGCACATCAACGCATGGATAGGTCCATCGACATCAGCTACACTGACGATCAAATGCTAACTGCACTTGACAGCCTCAATGCGGACACTTGCTTTACACAAGGTATAAGATACTATAAGGTAAACCATACTAAAAGAACATTAATTGCCTGCCAAATACTTTTTTGGGGCAATTATATTTATAACAAAAACCTTCAATAATTATGCAACAATTTAGTTCAAGCACTATTTCAATATTTAGTGTTGACCGTTTCTTTGCATATAATTTCTTTTCGCTTCCACCTGATACTTGTCCCTCCACCTAATACGCGAGTTTAACACGTTGCAAAAATGGTTTTTTCTTTTGTTGTGTACATATATATTTATATTCTCTATAAAATTTCGCCTCGCTGAATATTTCGATTGGTATCAAAAAGAAAACATTTCTATTTTGCATAATTGCTAAAATGTTACTCTGTTTAGTAGAGTGTCGCTTTCTTAACCCAATAGTTCTTTATACAGGGTGTCTGGTGGCAGATTTATGTTTTCAAATTTAAATTAAAAATAATATGTTTGACATATAATTTTACTAAAAGTATTAAAAGATAGAGTACAAATGCGGATTTCATTTTTTAAAGATAATGTCATCCAAATGTCTTCCATCCTGTTGCGCACACTGTTCGAAACGGAGCCTCGTATTCCGTGCCACACGCTGCAGTAAACTTGGTTCAATTGCGCTGATTTCTCGCCGAATATTTTCTTTTAAGTCCACAACAGTTCGCGGATTGTTGGCGTAAACTCTCTCTTTGAGGTAGCCCCACAAAAAAAAATCCATTGGAGTTAGGTCGGGTGACCTCGGTGGCCACGTGATGTCCCCAAAGCGACTAATCAGTTTTTGAGGGAGATTTTCTCGCAACAAATCCATCTAAGCTCTGGCCGTGTGTGCGGTCGCACCATCCTGTTGAAACCACGTGTGTGATGAGAATGATGAATGAGCTCGCAGGTTCGGCAAAAAGAAATTCGAAATCGTGAGCCGATAATTCTCACCATTGACATTCGTCGCTTGGCCCCGTGCATTTTCAAAAAAAAATGGTCCGATTATCCCATTCGTGGATAAAGCGCACCAAACAGTTACCCTTGGGCAATGTAATGGTTTTTGGTGCTTCAGTCGAGGATTGCGAGTTCTTGGGCTCTAAGAGCCCAGTAACGGCAATTTTGCTTGTTTACGTATCCGTTTAAATGAAAATGAGCCTCGTCGCTCCAAAAAATGGAATTCACAGTGCGAAAACGCTCCAACATGGTTTCACAAAAAAATTCTTGAATTATTTGAATTTTAAAAGGATGAAACTTCATATCTTTTTTCAAAATTTCATGTACAATTGCTCTTGGAAGTCCCAGTGAAGCTGCCCTTTTCCGTATCGAAAGTCGTGCATTTTCACGTAAACTGCGTTCAACCAGTTCAATGTTTTCGGGGGTCCTTGACGATCGACTAGGTCCTGGCCGTGGTGTGTTCATAGCCGAAGCGGTTGCGCGGAACCTCTCCACCCACGAACGAATTAAATTCACTCTCGGCCCATCGCCTATCCGTCGAATATTGAAATGTGAACAAAACTGTCGGCGAGCGAGTACGTAAGAATCGTTACTCTTGAAAAATGCTTCAATAGCGAATGCGCGATGCTCACCCGACCACTGCGACAACGTGACTAAGAAATCCGCACGATCGGTGATTCTAATGACACCACCTTCCCCCGCACTATTTATAACTTATTGAGATATTCGTTTTTTAAAACATAAATCTGCCGCCAGACACTCTTTATTAAAAATGTATTTGTATATAGGATAATAGTGGAGTACTCAGTAAAACACAATTCAAGTTAGCATTATTGAAGAAATTCAATAACAATGTAATGAAATAGATAATTACAAACTTCTCTTGTTCCCACTCCTAGAACTTAGTGGTTTTCTCTCACATGAACAGTTATGACCATTTAATAACAATGCTGGACACGTGCAAGTTGTTGGAGTCAATAGACTTGATTGATTCCAATTGTCTTGCACCCATTGTTTATCCCTTGATATAAGTTCCATTTTAGCAAAATCTGGAAATTTATTAAAGATGGAAGTTTATCGTCTAATTCTTTTTTTCCTTACAAAAATATTTTTTGGATTATTTTGTTACCAATTGAAAGTTAATATGAGCTTTTTACTTCTGCCAAACTGGGAATTGTTACCTAATATTCAAGACACTGTACTATTTTACTGTTATTTGTCAAAACACTTGCTTACAAATAATTGCTTTGCTTCCCTTGTTCATTTTAAGTTTTTTCCTTAAATAGAGAACCATCTGTTAAACGAAGAATCATTTGTGAAAGTACTAAATGAGGACCAAGGTCGCGCTACTAATATGTCACTGTTCGATGAAATAAGATTAAGTTTTTGTAATATTTCCCGACATAACATCACTGATATAAATTGCTCTGGAAATTTAGAAAAAAGTTGCCTGGAGGTCGGTACACAAGTGGCAACATCAACACAGACAGATGATATAAACGAAATTGAGCTATATGCTTCAGAGACTATTGAAAATAAAATATCTAATGTATTACATGTAGCAACACAAACTATTAAAGATGAAACAGAAACGAACAGCAATAATAACAGTATTCAGACTTGCCTGGAATGTAGTAAATGTTCAAAATGTGATGTACTAAATGCTTATATTACTAAATTAGAAAATGACATAAATTCTACAAATAAAATTGTGACAGAGATGTGTTTAGAAATAGAAAAGTACGAAGATAAACTTAATACCTTGCAGATATTGACCGAAGAAGACTACAATGCAAACAGAATAATGGAAACATCATTAGATGTCTTGAAATTTAAAGTGGATATGTTGCAGGCAAAGTGTTCAGTTCAAAGCAATGATGATTCAAATAGTGTTGATAGTGATGAAGTACAGGTGGAGTGTGGTAATGTTGGACATATATATATATATATATATAAATTATATTGTATAGGCTATTTTAATGTTGTGCAGTAGTATGGTAGTTTTGCATGAGTATAACATAAAATGGTGGTAGTATATTAATATTAAGTATTATTGTTTGACTCGAGGGTAGATCTCTGTTGACGGAGATTGCAGTTTGATATCACTGTAGTACTATCATTAAACAGTATTTATCAAAAATCTTTAGTATAGTAGTATTATCATCATCATGAGGTGCCTTCTAGAAAAGTAACTTTGGCAGATAAATAAACTAGTACATGTAATAATAAAAACCATTGTTATGTCGAAAAGCCTATCGGAGAAATGAGACTTACAATTTTATCTCAAGAGAACTAGAACAATCGTCACTGGTGGTAGGTCTGTGTTGCCAGACTGTCTATTGTTGAATTGTAGCTAGTAAAATTATTGAAGTTACAAAGCTTAACATCCTATGTCTCAACCACTACAAGCACAATATGATGCAGGGTATATCATCCTATCTAGCGGTCTATTGTTATGGGCGGGCGTATCACTTACCATTAGGTGAACACCCCGCCAAAAACTATGATGAGTTTCTTTATGTCTGAATTGAACTTTGAACATTGATTCTCATATTGTTGTAGAACAAGTATATTTTTGCTTGTAGTTGTAAAATATTAGTTCTAATAGTGTATTTATATTATGTTTATATATTTAAAGGGCAAATGTGGTTTTGGGTTATGATACAGTAGCTCACTATGTATATTGATTACCTTTTGAAAATTACCCTTTTATTTTTCTTCACTGATATATATTACTAATAAAAAAAATCTGGTTTAATATAATGATCATGTAATATTAATGGGACAGTGGTTATTTTTTTGGAGTGTTGTATGTTTTATTTAAAAAAAAACTTAATGTAAAAGTTTAATCATAAATATGTATTTGTTCCAAGTTATAATTGTACCAAAGTTTGCTAAAGTAATATTAGAAGGTTTTTAGTTGTAGTGTAAGGTTTTAAGTTAAATTTAAGAGATTTGAAATTAAATCTAAATTTAGGTATATATTGTTTAGCAGTGCTAAATCTCTGATACTGGCACCAGTTTAGTTAGGTTACACCACAGCTCCTGTTTCTGTTACCAAATAGTAGTGTGCAAACATCACCGTGTTCCTGCATAAAGAGCTGTAGGTTATCAAGTTGCTGATGGATAGGATTTTTACATTTATGCTTAAGGTTGACACGCAGAATATGGTGCAGTGTTTATCTTCTTAATTAGCTCGACATTGAAATTATGCTCAGTTAGTTAAATGTCAATTTATAAAGAGTAGTTTCTTCCTACCCAAACAATTTGTGTTTAAAATAAATTTAACTTAATTTATAATTTGTATTGTATAAGTGTAAAATATCCGCTAGAATTTGTATTGACTGATGATGATTATGGAGTATAAATAATAATATGCCTATAATTTCATTGTGTTTACTGCAGTTTATCTATTACCATATCTAGGATTGTTGAATGATTGGTTTATTATGCGATATTGAGGATTCACCATAATTTGGCTGTAGACAGTTTACACATTAAAATATCTGTCTTGCTCTAATAATCCTCATCTATATTGTAATAATTGTATAAAAAATAACTTTATTTAATTGTGTGTCTCATGGTCTCCTTTCAGAGTATGTGTCTAAGTCAACCCAAGCGGATGTGCCCTGCCGCGACTGCATGAGACGCCAGTCCTCGATGCAGCACAAAAGTCTAAGAAGATACTTTTGGTACGTTTTTTTTTATTCAACGAAACGTAGCTACGAGACGAGTAGGACGTTCGCCTGATGGTAAGTGATACGTCTGTCCATAATAATATGGTGCTAATTACGATGGTGTATACTGCTTCACATAGTGCTCGTTCCCTTGAAATATGAGATCTAGACCTAATAAAAAACGCATCATCTAATAATTAATTAGGTATGCATCAGAAAATGGAGACTAATGGAAATTCGCATAGTGATGTTCTCTAGAACTTTCTAGAATGGTAGACGGATGATATAAGACTAAGGTAAGCCTTGCCTTAGAAAGCAAATAAAAGGGTTTTCTTATTAGTGGGCTTTGAGGGTGGAGACCCTCATTGGCTACTAAGCAAGTCCACGGTAGATAACAAAGACGAGGTGGTTACGTCCATATCGGCGTATCAGAGCGATGATGGTATCGAGGAGGGTTACGGCCCTCGGCATTATGCAGGAGCGTTCCGCATGAGATGTCAACACACTGAAGATGACCACTGTTTTATTGGGTACAAATCTTTCATAAAATTTAAAAGATTTCTACCAGAAAAAATCGCGCACTATATACATAAAAACGTTCGACGAGCGAATGATTCATTAATTTAACTGAAAAGAAAGTAAATCAAACTCATTTTAAACATCAGGACGATACTTGTTATTATATTTAATTGGAATGTTTATTCTGTTACCATTTTGATGATTTACAGCTTCATCGGAATCCGGCCTCAACGATCGGGTATCCGCGAGCTATACTACGTTTAATCTACTACTACTAGATATACTAGACTAGTAATTTAGATCTTGTGAAAGGCCTTATTTTAATTTGTTAGCGATTAACAAACGTTTACACTCTGTAATATCAAATTTAAACTAGTGCTTAACGATATAACTAGCTGTACCCCGCCTACTCCACAGGCTGTAAAACCCCCGCAATTTCTTATGGGAAGGAATTTTGTAATAATAGTTTGGCAAATATCTCCCTTCCGCCTTTTTGTCTTTTGAATTTCGCGGCTATGTACAAAGCGCTACAGAGCTCGTATCTGGCAATACTATACATAATTTGAAAGGTCTTGACATAACCTACAAAACGACGCTATGCATAATTAGTTTGGATATTGCGTTCAACAGTTATACACGTGTAAACATATAGTTCACTATCGCCGAAATTCGCGCTATTTTAAAGTTTTCCTTCGTTAAAGGCAAATCCGCTAGAGAAACGTTCCGTGAGATTAATGGTGTTTTGGGGGATGGTACTCTATCACTTCGAACCGCGGAGGAATGGTTTCGACGATTCAGAGCCGGTGAAAACGACACCATGGATAAGCCAGCCGGCGGAAGACCTGTGACGACAAATACCGATCAAATCATGGACTACATCGAGTTAGACCGGCATGTGGCATCTCGTGACATCGCCCAGGAGATAGGAGTTAGTCACCAAACCATTTTAAACCATCCGCAGAAGGCTGGATACAAAAAAAAGCTTGATGTTTGGGTGCCGCATGATTTGACGCAAAAAACCTTTTGGACCGAATCAACGCCTGCGATATGCTGCTGAAACGGAACGAACTCGACCCATTCTTGAAGCGGATGGTGACTGGCGACGAAAAATGGATCACATACGACAATATCAAGCGAAAACGGTCGTGCTCGAAGGCCGGTGAATCGTCCCAAACAGTGGCCAAGCCGGGATTGACGGCCAGGAAGGTTTTGCTGTGTGTTTGGTGGGATTGGAAGGGAATCATCCACTATGAGCTGCTCCCATATGGCCAGACGCTTAATTCTACCATCTACTGCTAACAACTGGACCGGTTGAAGCAGGCGATCGACCAGAAGCGTCCAGAATTGGCCAACAGGAAGGGTGTAGTGTTCCACCAGGACAACGCCAGACCACACACTTCGTTGATGACTCGTCAGAAGCTACGGGAGCTCGGATGGGAGGTTTTATCGCATCCATCATATAGCCCGGACATAGCGCCAAGTGATTACCACCTGTTCCTGTCCATGGTGAACGCCCTTGGTGGTGTAAAGTTGAACTCGAAAGAGGCTTGTGAAAAGTGGCTGTCCGAGTTCTTCGCAAATAAGGAGGGGGGCTTCTACGAGGGAGGTATTATGAAGTCGCCGTCTAGATGGAAACAGATTATCGAACAAAACGGCGCATATTTAAACTAAATCCGATCACTGTAACACTTTTTATAAAGCATTGAATAAAGAGCAAAAAAGCGGAAGGGAGATATTTGCCAAACTTATACTATACTTATATAATATAATATAATATATATATATATATTATATACAAATCCTTAGCTGACCTCTAAATAGCAGAAGCAATATCTCACCAAATTTTTTGTATTTATATGTTATTACTCCATCCATTTTCGCAGATTCCATGAAGAGTCAATGAATCTGTAGATGTCTCATATATATATTATATATAAAGATTGAAATGTATAGATTTTTACAAGACACGTCTCAAATTCCACAGTATGTGATTCCAGGGAGCCACTGAAGTGCCTGTTTCAAGTGTTTGCCGTGATCTGTTTCCTGTGCGCCGTATCCGTTCTGTATGGGGTGACGAGGAGGCGCGGCGGGCGCTGCGAGCGGGAACCGGTGCCCTGGAGGTGGCTCGACGCGCAGGACTTTGTCGACCTGCTACTGAGGATTGAGTATGTTGCTGAGGTGCCCATGTGAATTCGCACTCTCTTCAGTGAAATACAAGTGTAGTGTTAAACCAGTGTATAAAACATTCAAAAATCTCCAAACTTACTGGTGATATGTTTATTGGTAATAAATTTAACTATGAAAGGATAATGCTGTAAAGTATTTTCGGTGCTTCTACTTTTTTTACATATAAAAAGTTTTGTAATCCTTTTAAATTTAAAAGCAATAATTTTTAATACTTACTATTATAAATTTAAAAAGTTATTAAATAGCTGTAACAGTAACTAATATAAATATTTTATAATTCTTCATAATGAAGTAGTAAATAGAAAATAAACATTGAACAATTGTCAATTTTGAGAATTATAAAATGGCTATAAATAATATTAATTGTCATAATTATTTTATAATACTTTGAAATTTTTAAAAAGTAGTGTAGCTATCTTAACCAGTGAGTTCTTTCACAACTTTATTACGGTGCTTAGCCACTATTGGCATTCTACATTTGTATTTTAATAAATTGACAATACACATTTGAAAAGCTATCGTTTGAGAATTGAATAGGTGTTCAATCAGGATCATCATCCTCATCAGTTGATAGACATCCACTACCCGAAGTAGATCTTAAATGACTATTATTATTAAATTCATACCGGTGTGTTAATTGTTATTAAAATTGAACTACATATGAGTCAGCGGAAAATGGATATTACGTGTTATAACAATAAATAATTCTCTTTCTGTTCCCACTTCTGGGACAGAAGTCTTCTCTCAGAGGTAGAGTTAAAGCCATTTTTTTTCATGCTACATTAGCGCAGAAGAGCAGGTAGGTGTATGTTATAATGTATAAATAAAAATGTCTTCCATTTTTTTATTCATCTACATAAAAATTTCAACATTTATTTATATTAACACAATAATAATTTAATAATTAAACAAAAAGTTTTCATACAACCCCATTCTGTTGATAGAAACCTGTTAGTGTTACTGGTAATGAAGGTATTTGTTTGATTTCTATGTTTGTTTGTTTACAATAATACTTATAATTGTGCATTTTTAAATTTTCGATTAGAGATTTAATAAATGTTTCTTAATTACTAATTATCATAATATTTTCGTTTCAATTGATGTATCTGTTATATTGCCAAAAACTAGTTATGTAAACTATTTAAATTTTAAGTTATTGTTATTCTCACAACATGTAAACAAATACATTGAATAATTATTAAAAATTTTATTTCCATTTTGGGAACTTGTTTAAACATGTTGTCTGTGATACAATTGTGGCCAGTTACACCCCGTTAAGCCCTTATAACTTTTTGATATTGTATACATTTTAATATTAAAACTACGAAATCAAATAGTTGATTAAAACTGATTTTACTAATTTCAAAATTCATATGTTTCAATGTCCAAAAATAATCCATTCTTTTATCTGTAATTCCGTATTCCATAGAGCGATTCATAGATAAAAGAACTTATTCAAACGTAAAGAACAAAGTTAATGGATAACCAAATACATGCTTCAATAGTTATTATAATTAGTCATGTTACTGTTCCCACTACTGGGACTAGGTCCGGGCTCTCACAAGAGAGTTTCGACACTAAATAAGGTATCATATATATTAATTACAACAAACAAAATAAAGTTATTAATTAAGAAAAAACTATTGCAATTGATAAACATCGAAGCGGACAATACTGGCAGCTATACAAATTGACTGTACTGAGACAAAAAAAAAATTGGACGTAGATTAAAAATTGGCGGGACGAAGCTTAACATTTTTTTCGAAATTTGAATTTCGAATTGCAAATGTTTCTTTTGTGTCGTAGTTTCCTGTTTGACCAGTGCAATTTTTTTTGTCGTCACTTTTAGTTCCTCTGAAAGTTGCCGAACGCATTTACTAGTGCATTTATTTGATATATGTTTTTAATTATAAGTATTTTAATTTTCATTAACCCTTTGCGAGTTGTGTGGCTATCGAGGTTTTTTTTTGCTTTTCTGGTCGTATATCCGGGAGCAACTACCACAAGATGAAACTGTATGACTGTTAAATCTAGTTTGAACTTTTGCATGGGGAAATTAATTATGACCAATAAGACGCTCATGGCCAAATATGTCCGCAAAGGGTTAAAGCCAATAGCGGACTAGGGCTAAAACGGGCCCTAGGCAACATCGTAATTGCGAGCCTATTTTTCAGTCATTACATTTACTTTGAGTTTGGTAGTTTGGTTCTAATTTTCGGGTCACAAAAATTACCGGCCTTAAATACTTGCCTAGGTCGCCTAGGCTTTAGTCCGCCCCTGTTTAAAGCTGTGTGCTGTCCAATGTTAATGTTGAGTGCATTTATAATCGTAATATGTTTAATTTAGAAGTTTTTATTTTAGTGCGATCAAACCTTCTAGCTCGTGGAAGACTTGTCCTGTACGGTTGTAATGATTATAGACAATGTAACATTTCAATACAATAAATTCATTTAAAATTATAGTGTTTTAATTTATATTTAAATAACTAAACAAAATTTAACTTAAAAGAGAGGAGTTTAGGAAATAATGTAACAGGATCCTTGATTGCCTGAAAGTTATACCTAAAACCATTTATAGCTATACTAGCTGTTCCCCGCCCGCTTTGCTGTTCGTAACACCCCTTCCAGTACTTTTGGAGAATGAATTTTTAAAATTCTTTCTTAGCTGACTTCTAATAAGTCTCGTCTCGAAATAAGTCAACGAATCTCTGGAGATCTATATATATAAGTAATGTTGGATATTGGAGGATTGATTTTTTTTATTTGGTACCAATAATGCTAACTACCTGTTTCAAAAATATAATTTTAAGTCCACTGCTGAACTTAGAAGTGCGATTTAAATAACATTTGTTTACTACTTGTAGTAGATAATGCATAATTCACCGAATGTTCATCACTGAAATCAAACTAAAAAAAAGTTTTTAAAAACACAGACTGTTATTATATAAGTTTGCTATATTTAAATATTTATAATAAACGAAAATCAAATACGTTCTATAATAATATCACAAATTCTTATACAGGGTGTCTGGTGGCAGATTTATGTTTTCAAATTTAAATAAAAAATAATATGTTTGACATATAATTTTACTAAAAGTATTAAAAGATAGAGTATAAATGCCGATTTCATTTTTTAAAGATAATGTCATCCAAATGTCTTCCATCTTGTTGCACACAATGTTCGAAACGGAGCCTCGTATTCCGTGCCACACGCTGCAGTAAACTTGGTTCAATTGCGCTGATTTCTCGCCGAATATTTTCTTTTAAGTCCACAACAGTTCGCGGATTGTTGGCGTAAACTCTCTCTTTGAGGTAGCCCCACAAAAAAAATCCATTGGAGTTAGGTCGGGTGACCTCGGTGGCCACGGGATGTCCCCAAAGCGACTAATCAGTTTTTGAGGGAGATTTTCTCGCAACAAATCCATCGAAGCTCTGGCCGTGTGTGCGGTCGCACCATCCTGTTGAAACCACGTGTGTGATGAGAATGATGAATGAGCTCGCAGGTTCGACAAAAATAAATTCGAAATCATGAGCCGATAATTCTCACCATTGACATTCGTCGCTTGGCCTCATGCATTTTCAAAAAAAAATGGTCCTATTATCCCATTCGTGGAAAAAGCGCACCAAACAGTTACCCTTGGGCAATGTAACGGTTTTTGGTGCTTCAGTCGAGGATTGCGAGTTCTTAGAGCCCAGTAACGGCAATTTTGCTTGTTTACGTGTCCGTTTAAATGAAAATGAGCCTCGTCGCTCCAAAAAATGGAATTCACAGTGCGAAAACGCTCCAACATGGTTTCACAAAAAAATTTGCGTGACGCAGTCATTTTTTTTCAATTCTTGAATTATTTGAATTTTAAAAGGATGAAACTTCATATCTTTTTTCAAAATTTCATGTACAGTTGCTCTTGGAAGTCCCAGTGAAGCTGCCCTTTTCCGTATCGAAAGTCGTGCATTTTCACGTAAACTGCGTTCAACCAGTTCAATGTTTTCGGGGGTCCTTGACGATCGACTAGGTCCTGGCCGTGGTGTGTTCATAGCCGAAGCAGTTGCGCGGAACCTCTCCACCCACGAACGAATTAAATTCACACTCGGCCCATCGCCTATCCGTCGAATATTGAAATGTGAACAAAACTGTCGGCGAGCGAGTACGTAAGAATCATTACTCTTGAAAAATGCTTCAATTGCGAACGCGTGATGCTCACCCGACCACTGCGAAATCGTGACTAAGAAATCCGCACGATCGGTGATTCTAATGACACCACCTTCCCCCCGCACTGTTTATAAATGATTGAGATATTAGTTTTTTAAAATATAAATCTGCCGCCAGACACCCTTTATTAAAAACATTTTGACAAAACTAGAGACATATTATATATAATAGGTTGTCAAATATCTTCCGGCTTTTTTCTTTTGAATTTCGCGGCTATATACAAAGCGCTACAGAGCTCGTATCTGGCAATACTATACATAATTTGAAAGGTCTTGACATAACCTACAAAACGACGCTATGCATAATTAGTTTGGATATTGCGTTCAACAGTTATAGACGTGTAAACATGGAGTTCACTAACGCCGAAATTCGCGCTATTTTAAAGTTTTCCTTCGTTAAAGGCAAATCCGCTAGAGAAACGTTCCGTGAGATTAATGGTGTTTTGGGGGATGGTACTCTATCACTTCGAACCGCGGAGGAATGGTTTCGACGATTCAGAGCCGGTGAAAACGACACCATGGATAAGCCAGCCGGCGGAAGACCTGTGACGACAAATACCGATCAAATCATGGACTACATCGAGTTAGACCGGCATGTGGCATCTCGTGACATCACCCAGGAGATGGGAGTTAGTCACCAAACCATTTTAAACCATCCGCAGAAGGCTGGATACAAAAAAAAGCTTGATGTTTGGGTGCCGCATGATTTGACACAAAAAATCCTTCTGGACCGAATCAACGCCTGCGATATGCTGCTGAAACGGAACGAACTCGACCCATTCTTGAAGCGGATGGTGACTGGCGACCAAAAATGGATCACATACGACAATATCAAGCGAAAACGGTCGTGGTCGAAGGCCGGTGAATCGTCCCAAACAGTGGCCAAGCCGGGATTGACGGCCAGGAAGCTTTTGCTGTGTGTTTGGTGGGATTGGAAGGGAATCATCCACTATGAGCTGCTCCCATATGGCCAGACGCTTAATTCTACCATCTACTGCGAACAACTGGACCGCTTGAAGCAGGCGATCGACCAGAAGCGTCCAGAATTGGCCAACAGGAAGGGTGTAGTGTTCCACCAGGACAACGCCAGACCACACACTTCGTTGATGACTCGTCAGAAGCTACGGGAGCTCGGATGGGAGGTTTTATCGCATCCACCATATAGCCCGGACATAGCGCCAAGTGATTACCACCTGTTCCTGTCCATGGTGAACGCCCTTGGTGGTGTAAAGTTGAACTCAAAAGAGGCTTGTGAAAAGTGGCTGTCCGAGTTCTTCGCAAATAAGGAGGGGGGCTTCTACGAGGGAGGTATTATGAAGTTTTTTTTTTATTTTTTTTTATTTACGTGTGTAACAAAATGCTAACGGAAATGCACGCCAAATTGGGCCGGCGACGGTGGTAGTGTCGGACTCCAACCGACTAAAAAGCTTCACACGGTATTCCACTCTCATCCACGTGTTCGTGGGGTCGCGGGATAAAGTATTGCAGTTCATCCACGACCCCCCGAACGGCGCCCGAATGACCGGGCCCGGGAGGGGTGTGAAGCACCCCTCCTGTTAAAAATCCCTACGTGGCGACGCGTCGGAATACGAGACGCATCACCATATCCACCCCAGGAACCCTCTCCAAGGGGGGCACCGGCCCGACGGCCCTTGTCGGTCCAGGCCCAGGCCAGGCCGGCGCCAGGTTCCTGCAGGTATTATGAAGTTGCCGTCTAGATGGAAACAGATTATCGAACAAAACGGCGCATATTTGAACTAAATCCGATCACTGTAACACTTTTTATAAAGCATGGAATAAAGAGCAAAAAAGCGGAAGGGAGATATTTGACAACCTTATATATATCTAGTAGAAGATATATAATATACCACGTTTTGGAGAAAAGATATTTGATTTCTACCTATTGATCCAGCGGGTAATTTAGCTTGTATCTCATTTGGTTGTATTTGGGTTTCGGGGTTACATGTAATTTTATTTTGAACACAACAACTTACGGAATTCAAGCCAATGTCACCTGCTCGTGGTGCACCTTGATAAACAACAAACCCGGCTGTGGTTCCCACCAACCCGCATTGCCCCAGCGTGATAGGAAATGGTCTAAATCCCCCATATGAACGACGACCAACGACAGGGTTTAGTGCCCGGCAATATCGATAGCCATGCTGTGACGGAGATCTTTGGGAGAGGCTCATGCACAGCAGTGGACGTCTATCGGCTGATTACGATGGCCTTTTTCGAACCAGGCCTGATTCATTAGTTTTTGAAAAAAAGAAAAAAATAATGAAAACCTGTCGCCACAATTTGATCATGGTGTCAGTACAAAAGCCGGAGTGTTTAACACTCTGTCTCTCCGATTTTCACGTTGTATTCCCGTATGCCGTAAACATGGTACGATGGTCTCCCCTCGCAAGTAAAACGAAAGTGGACTAGCGATGGGAAAGGGACGAAAAATGTTGACAGTGGCAGTGGACTCGCCTAGCGGATTCCATGATTAATGATGATGATTTTTCTTCTTCCAAATTTAAAAATGTTCAGCTTACCCGGCTCGCCACGTAAATATGTAAGTAACTTCATTTTACATCTACACTGTAATTTTGACAGAATATTCGAATGCGTTTTGGAAACATTATTGGAACAGTGGACTAACCTCGTGACAGCCCTGGAGTAAAATTAAGATGGACTGGCGAGGCGTGGCACCGGCACTGAATATAATAAAGTGAGCACACATCCCTATCTTCAATTCTTTTTCTGTTATTTTATTTTATTTTCTTTATTTTTTATTTTATGATCTGGTATCCGCGAGCCCTAAGTCCCATGAAGCTGCAATAGTCAATAAAACTAACGGCGCAAACTACATCATAAAAAAAATAAACGTTTTCAGCTCCATTTTCGTTGAATATTATGTGTAACGGAGTTCAAGTGTTAACCCTTAAACATGTAAATTAATTGTGAAACATACATGTTTCAAATGTACCTTTTCTTTTAACATATATGTCTCGTACGAGTTTAAGCGAACACCCATTATACAACCAGTATCCATTGACAAAGCGACCCGCAATTTGCCTTTTCATAAAATCTCAACACAAAGGGCCAGTCAAGGTGTTAGCTAACAAAGAAGTATCGAGCCACTGAGAAATGAGCTCGCGAATACTTCCCACAACTTCGCCGTTTTTTTTTTGCACATCACTTTTGAAAGTCCGGCGAGAAGATCAAAAATCGATTACATCTTAATGATTAGATAAAGTAGGTAAGGAGACCTCGATGCAAAAAATAACTAGCTAGTTTTTCTTTGCTAAAAAACTTTATTGTTTTACCATAGAAATATACCAAACATTTATTTTAGACTAATCAAATACTTATTTTGGATATTAAGGTTTTTCATTGATTTATATAATAAGCAAAGTAGAAGTTGTATCTACATACATACATATATATCACGCCTCGTTCCCAGTGAGGTAGGCAGAGACCACCTCTCTCCACCTGCTACGATCCTGGCACACCTCTCTCGCTTCCTCCACTTTCATAGGTGAAAGTAAGTCTTCATGCACGCTCGTCTGTTGCGTGTGCTTTTGATCCGGCCTTTCTTTAGGACATCTCCGATTTGATTGGAATATGTCCGCCTAGGTCGACCTGCACCTATTTTTCCAATCATTCTTACCTTGTATATTTCTTTCGTTAATCTTCTTTCATCCATTCTTTCGACATGGCCGAACCATCTAAGCATCCCTTTCTCTATCCTTGTCACTACATCTTCAACCACGCCACACCGCTTCCTTATCACACTCTTCCTCACTTTGTCCATCCGTTTCACTCCAGTTATACTTCTCAGGGTTCTCATCTCCACAGCATTAATCTTACTTTCATGTTTCTTCTGCCATACCCAACATTCACTACCATACATCAGTATGGGGACCAACACGCCTCTATGCACAGCCAGTCGTGCTCTCTGTGAAACGTTCCGGCTATTCATAAAGTTATGAAGTGGCCAATTGACTTGATTCCCTTTTAAAACTCTTCTTTCAATATCATCATCACACTTGCCATCTCTCGTAAACTGTGAACCCAGATATAAAATTCTTTCACTTGTTCCACTTTTTGTCCCTCAATCATAATGTCACAGTTTGTCATACATTCTTCTCTTTCAAAAACTATTACTTTCGTCTTGCTTACATTCACTTTCATTACTTTGCTTGTTAAAGCTCCATGCACCATGTCGACCATCGCTTGCAACTCCCTCTCCGATGATGATAATAAAACTTGATCATCAGCGTATAGGAGGCACTTGACGGTCAACTCATTCATTCTTAGTCCATAATCACTATCTTTCAAATCTTTCAAGCAATTGTCTAAAAATAGGTTAAAGAGCCACGGCGAGGCCACACATCCCTGTCTAACACCCTTCTGGATGCTAAACCAGTCTGAGTAAGCTCCGTTTATCCTGACACATGCACTAGAACCCTCATAAAGTGATTTCAATGCTCGTATTAGCGTGCTGTTTACCCCATAAGCAGACAATATGAACCACAATTCATTCCTCACCACTCTGTCATAGGCTTTTTCCAAATCTACGAACGCGCAGTAGACCTTTTGGCTATGTGCCAAACATTTTTCGGTTATGTTACGTAAGGAAAATACCTGGTCCATGCATCCCATTCCATTTCTAAATCCTGCTTGTACATCCCAAATTTTCTCTTCAGTTTCATTCATCACTCTTTTAATCAGTATCTTTGCATACAGTTTGCCGACGACGCTCAGTAAGCTAATACCACGATAGTTTTTACAGTCTTGCTGTGACCCTTTTCCTTTATATACCGGAACGATTACGGCTTTGCACCAGTCATCTGGCACTTTGCCGCTCCTCCAACAAAGATTGAAAAGGTGGTACAGCTGACTAGCTAACACGCCCTGTCCAGCTCTCAGCATCTCGACCGTAATCCTATCATATCCTGCAGCCTTACCCAACTTCATACTATTCATTGCATCTAAAATCTCTTTCATACTAATATTACTTTCATCCCCACTCTCAGTTTGACCCCTACCGGGGTTTGGCACATGCATATCCTCTTTCTCGAATAAACTTTCAAAATATTCCTTCCACCTCTTTAGTATACATTCTTCACCTGCCACAAAGCTTCCATTCTGGTTCCTGATTTCGCCATGTGAGCTTGTATTATTAGTTCTGGCTATTCTTATGGCCTTCCAGAAGAACTTAATGTTCGTCCGGAAGTCATCAGATAACCTTCTTTCAAATTCATCTCTATCAACCATTTTATTTCTTTCCACCACTTCCTTTGTTACGGTCTTACGTCTTTTATACTCATTCTTCGCATTTTGTACATCCTCTATCGTTGCCTTTTCCATTCTATGATTGGCTTTTGCTGCCAACCAATCCTGCCATGCTTTCCTCTTTTCAGACACCGCCTTCCGAATTTTTGCACTTACAGTCTTCAACATACTTCTTTTTCTTCTCTTGCTCACACCACATACATCAGTGGCCGCATTCACAACTCCATCCTTGATCGACTTCCATAACTCTTCAACCTCACACTTTCCTTCTAATCTGTCAAACTTATCAATCAATTTATTCTTATACTTCTCTCTCATTTCATCATCTTGTAAAACCTCAACTTTCACTCTTTCTAGCACACTAATGGGTTCCCGAAAATAATGCCGCCATCGCCTAAAGGCCCCCCTTATTCGGCATAACACCAGGAAGTGATCAGTGTCGATGGCAGTGCCACGGTACACCCTGGTGTCTAGCACTTTCTTTCTTAATCTCTTATCGACCATTAAAAAATCAATCATACTTTCCTAGTTTCCTTCTTTTCTTGTGTACCTGTGGATCTTTTTGTGCTCAAACATTGTGTTTGTTACCACAAGATTCCACTCCAAGCAGACCTCAAGCAGATTCTTTCCATTTTCATTCACTCTTCCATCACCGAATTTCCCTAACACAGTTTCATATCCATCACGCTGCACTCCAACCCATCCATTAAAATCTCCAAGCATTACAATTCTTTCATTACGCTTACATTCATTCAGAACATCTTTCAGACTATGCCAAAACTCTTCCCTTTCGGTTTGGGCTCTCGACGACCGGTTCCATCCCGCATCTTGTGGAGCATATACCCCTAGAATGAAGATGCGGTTGTGAAGTTGTATCTATCTAATTTTATTTTACTATTTATCAAGGAATGAGATTACAAAAGTATATAAAAACACTTTAATATAAAGATTTTATTAACGGGACACGTATGTAGTATTATAAACAATTTGATTAAATAAAAAAAAATATTTCACATATTTTCCTTTTTTTCAAATAAGCGCCGAGACGAGCCATACGCCCGTCCATAACAACTTGGCGCTACTTAAAATAATGTATACTGCATCACATTGCGCTTACCCGGCATAAGATGTTGATTCTCATTACCCCAGTAATTACACTAGTTAGAACGCCCTTCAAAACGGAACACGGTAATATTTGCACACTACTATTTGGCGGTAGAAACAGGCGCAGTGGTGGTACTCACCTAGAAAGTCTCCTGCGACAGAATACCTACCAGCAGTAAAATTTATTGGTAATAGCTTCATATTCTCTACTCGCAGCCTATAGAATATATATAAGCTTCAAAGGAAAATCGTCATTATTGTAATAAAAATATGCAATAAATTCGGTTAGCTTATTACAAGGGAAGTTTAAGGTACACACCTGTCGCACTGCGCCGTGGGAAATAAGGGACGAAGGGTCCGAACGCGTGAACCTTTACTCTTCGCCGTAAATATTAAAAGAAGGGGTTTATTTGTAACTGAATATCTGCAAATATTAGTTAAAGAATCAAACCAGTCCAAAAACTTTCCATATTTAACTGTTCTCCATAATATTTATATATTACATAAAAGCTTCTGATAGCTTAATTATTATATTAACATCAAATAAGTGAATAACTTAAAGAAGAACATTTTGAAAGGTTTAACTTTATCTATTGGAAATATTTGTAAATATCACCTCATCAATCATATCAATTTTTTTGTGTCCTGGACCGCGACCCGGAAATCCAAGGGCCGGAAACTGACATTTTTTTGATCACACAAAAAATTACATAATTTAAGAGCGAGTAGTTTTTATAGACACCTGTCTCCGTGGGAACTAGTGTGGGAAATTTTTTTTTTTGCGTAACATGAGATTTACTTTAGAGAAGATTCAAATATAAATATGTAAAGAAATGTCACAGTACATTATTAGATACAGTACAACTTGAACTTCCGTTGAAAACAAACATCAACAACAGAAGATATGAAAAATCCACCATGATGTATTATTGGTGTGAACTCTTTGTCAGAGAAAGTCTAGACTCAACAAAAAGAGCATTACTATATTTGTAATATACATATGATAATAAAATTTATCCCCAAAAAATTATTAGCGGGTGATTATCAGAAACAATTTAGTCGAAAAAGTGAATAAATACAGCGTCAACAAAAATTCTGTGACTAAAGAGCTATATATATATATATTGTAAATAAGGTGCTGAGTAAGTCATGGTAACTAACGCCTCGTTACTATGGGCAGACGTCACTTACGATCAAGTGAATGTCCCTCTTTTCTTGTGGCTTCGTAGAATAAAATGCATATATAACACAAAAAATATACATACTTGCAAAGTCATCATCAGTTCGTTTTTATGTATGAACCTCATCGTGGGACGCAACTTCCTCTTAAACTTGAAATGCCGATGGACCCTATATTTTTATTGTAACAGGGTGACAATGAACGATGAAGGACAAATGTATTACCTGAAATACTTTATTACTAGTAACTGTACTTTTAAATACTAATAAATTTCTTTACTCTTTTGCGTGGAATAAAATTGTATATATTTTAAAAATAATCTATAATCCCAGTCATAACTATATGAAGGAGTCTTTTTTGAGTCAATTAATGAAACGGTGACTGATGCGAGTTTCTTTATGTTTATAATATAATTTATATTTAATATATGTATTGCAATGTTCATATAGTTTGATAGTATATTACAGTCCTAGACGTGCAGTGTGGTGCCGATCAGTGGACCTCTTTGGTTTAAGTCCAGCAGTGAATAATGATGAACACTCCATGTACACATAACAATAATTTACACGATAGATGAAAATATTATTTTATAATTACTAAGAACAGAAAAAAAGAGTTTCATTGATAAGGATTATTATTTCATACAAAATTAAAAGTAAAATATAACTTTTTATGTTTTATTAAATCCTTAGTTATCCTAGTGTAATAGATTATATCCTTAATCCGGCAGGAAGGAAGTCGGCAGATACAGTGCGGCGGCCGTTCTCACGCCTTCCTGCGCAGAGTTTATTAATATTCTTTTCATTTTATCGAAAAAAAAAGAAAACAACAACAACAACCGATTTCATATTAACGATATAGGTTAATAGCGTCTTTTTTTAATATGTAGATTATAAATAGATCTTATGACTCATATAAGAATAAATAATGCGAAATTCGACACTATTACATAATAATTTGTAAAATTTATGACTGTACCTTATTTTTTAAAGTTAGAAACATAAAAATCTCAATAACTATATAAAAAGTTAAATAAATAAATAGTATTAGTACGTAGTAAATAAATAAATAAATAAATAGTATAAATACGGTCTAACCAACTCTGCAGATGCAATCACCCCCTTTTATCGTTGATGTTAATATAAACACAAATTCACAAGTACTCATTTGCAAATCGTCAATAAAAAAAAACATAAACAAACTTTATTAATGATAAGGCATATCAATTAGTATTGTTTTTTATAAACGTATTAACCGGATGCTCATTATGAAAGTTCTCGCGTTTTTTTTCATATGATATTGACACTTAGTTTTATTGACGACTTTTACAGCTTCATCGGACTCAGTGATCGCGGAGACAGAATCTAGAATAAAGATAAATATTTACTTTATTAGGAGAGGAAAAAGATGAAGAATGAGAATAAGAACAGAGGATAGGAGGGGTGGAAAGTTCTCACAGTTTCCCTGCTATTTAACACATCAGCGGCATATGACAACGGTTATTCACCATTCATTAACATCGTCACGCGATCGCATGCTATATCCTTGCAAACGGACGAACTTGACCGCAACGATACGTCACTACATCAAATATATACTCGAACACTGCACTTTACTGCACTTGACATAAGGTTCTATTTTAATCATTGAAAGCAAACGGTTCAGGAACAAGTTTCAAAAGGTTTTCGACAAAATTGTAAATGCTTTTAAAAAATTTGCATCGCTTTTATTTGTATACAAATAAGGTATATTTTATAGTTCATGTTTCATAAAATATTTGAGATAGAATGGACGTAGTGTAACTACCGTGGGAGAAACTGAAGACCTAATTAAATATTAATAACGCGCTGTATAAAGGTATGTGGGGTGGCGGCATAAAGGTCACCATCACACCTGGTCACTTTGTTTTGTTATCTAATGGATGACGTTTTTATTTATTTTTTATGATAAGATTATAGTTTTCTATACAATTGTATTTTTTTATTCTGTTTTGTTTATTTCCTTAAATAAAGGAAAATATAATAAAGTTCAAAAAAAGTTTCTGTTTCAATTTTCTTTAGCCGATCTGGTGAACAATAAGTGATTTATGGTATGGATTTTATTCATTGATTAATGATTAATAAATTCCTTGCATTTGTTCTAAATAAATTAACCTTTTAATGTGTTTTTTGTTGAAATAAAATGTTATTATTATTATAATAAGCGGTCCCTTTGCGCGCAGGACGTTAGGAGCGCGCTCGGGCCCCGCGCATGCGCCCTGCAGCGCGCATTCCCACACACCGTGAGAACATATACACTGCGCACGTTAAGTACCGAGTTCAACTAACATCTTATCGTGAAAAAAACTTTGTACATTTCACCCAACGTTCACGGTGCATTGCGTCCGATGTGTCGTTTTGTTTCGCAAAACCGCTTTAATAAAATGTTATTGGGTTGATATAACACAAGGATGTCTAGCGTTGCAGATATGTATTTTTTTGTTCGTATGATCTTAGAATTATTAAAGGCTTTATAAATACGTAGTTAAAAACTATCATATACATTGAATTAGTATCGTTTTTAATGTTATCAGAGATAATTTCGTAAAGATAGTTTGTCTCCTCGGAAGATTGTATCATTCATCAATTTTCACATGACGTACTGATAGATAAATGGTCTTGACCCCCTCCTTGTAAGAGAATCTACCAAATACAAGAAGCGAAAACGTTAGTGGGCTCTCTACGTTAAATTGAAGCAGCAAACAAATCTTGATCATTATAATGAAAAAAAAGTAAGAAAATAAATAAACTACGTAATAGTTTCTTCGCAAAAATTGAGTGACCAGTTTGACTAGTTTATTACAGGTATTGAGACCTATTTGTTAAGTGTTACAGTTTCTTTTATCATTTATACAGTAATGACATACATAACGTGAGGTAATATAAAAAAAACCGGTGATTAAATAAAGGTGATTCTCGTTGTGCATACGCACGGTCGCACATTCCCATACTGAACAGGATAAGGGAGCCCGGCGTGTAGCTTCACTTCATAACATTATTATTTATACGATTATAATTAAAATGGTGAAGTGTATTGACTTACATTATTATAACTTGATAAAACCCTTTTTCTTTTACTAAATATTTTACTTAAGCATACGTAAATTTATATTAAATTAACACTAACTCTACTTTATTCAATTATGATGTTTGATTGATGTAGAATTTTTTCTCGCATGTACGAAACGAATACGAAACGAAGTTGCAAAATAAACTTTAACATGAAGAGAAGTTATTAAAAAAAAACTTAAACTTAAGTAAAATCGAACCGAAAACGATCGACGTATTTATCTTTTGAGCGATAGGCGCCATTCACAACTGGTACAGGGGTAGAAAGGGACAGAACCAAAACAAAACATTCCGATACAGTTCCCACCACGTTTAACCGTGAGTTAGAAAAGGGTGGATATAGTTTGTGTATGCGTTTCGTAAACGGGATCAAACGGGAAGGAGGGCGAGTTGAAATTTTTATACTACGGTTGCGTACGGGAATTCTCATAACTCCTTCGGGCATTGTCAGGGGCGGACGGGTCTTTTGGCCCTCGGTAGGACTAAATACATCGATAGGAGTGAATACAATGCTGTGTAGTGAAGATGACGACTCTCAAACCGGATTCATGTCTGAACCTACTCAGGGAATGTCTAAGGCAGAACTACGAAAGGTACTTGGTACTCGTAAATAAAAAGAAAAACACAATGAATAAAAGATTAAGAAAATGAGTGTTTTTTTCATAAATAAACAAGTGAAAAATTTAAGTGGAAATACAATCAAAGATTTTTTTTTAATATTTAAAATATCATATTCGTTCATTAGATAAAAGTGATTAATAGTGTAAATCGTTTAATTTTAATTAATTATGTTTTAGACAAATAAGCCGATAATGGAAAAGAAACGACGAGCTCGAATAAACCATTGTCTCAACGAATTAAAGGAGCTGCTAACTGATTCAATGGATAAAGACGTAAGTACTTAACAATCAGATTTAATTGACATCAAAATATAAGTGTGAATTGGGATTAGTTAGAATATTTAGAACCATAGTCAATGGAATGCACTAAAATAGTTTTTGGTGTCTATGGGTGCCCTAATATAATGTTTTCCTAATATTTTGTTCAGCGTATAATTCTTTTGGTCTTATTAGCAAATTATTAAATTAAAATATCGGTACGAAATTAATTTAATATTTGGATTCTTTACAGCCAGCTCGTCACTCCAAGTTAGAGAAAGCTGATATCCTCGAGATGACCGTGAAGCATTTGCAAACCTTACAGCGGCAGCAGCTAGCAGCGGCGATAGCTGCCGACCCAGCGGTCCTACATCGTTTTAAATCTGGCTTTGGTGACTGTGCTGTAGAAGTTAGGAGATATCTATCAAGGCTCGCAAGCGTACCAACCGGATTGAGATATCGTTTGGGAAACCACTTAAATTCATGTCTATCCGGTATAGAGCGACTACATCCGGCTGACTACCCGCCGCTTGTGCCTGACCCTTTGAGGCTCGACGATGAAAGACCAAGCGCGTTTCATTACGTCAAATCAACGAAGCCAACTAGCCCACCATTAAGTCCATTATCGTGTGACTCCGCGTGTGACTCCTCTACTGAACTTGAAACACCGCCTCGACTTGTCCAAAAGTTTCCGTTTCCTACACCGCCAAGTAGATCAGCATCCGACCAAGATTCCAGTCCTGAACAGAAGTCCACAGTCTCCTCAACGACAATATCACCTGAAAGTCTACAGCAAGAGTCAGCGAGGACAAAAAGAATAATGGAGCCATTGTCAATTGTTATAGACGTAGAAAACTATAAAATCGGTATCGACGCATCTCCAAAGCGAGCGGTTGACTATTCTATGAGGCAGAAATTAAAAAGACCCTCCGAAATGGCTGGACCAGTTCCGAAACAAATTCGTTTGGAACCAGAAACTAAAAGCAGAAGCCCGGAGAGAGTACAATTCGGCGGAAGAGTGGTTTTAGATAGACCCGAAAAGGTTTCCGCCTTCCGTCGAATACCAGCTGCTTATGAGAAGAAACTAACGGTGCCCGTTAGCATACCAGCAGTGATTGAGAGACCGCCTTTAGTCAATCCATTGCAACAATCTGTGATAAGTCACGCCGCGGAATCATTAGCGCAGTCATCATTAAAGAATATTAATCAAGAAAACAAAGAGAAAATGCCTGACACTAGACCGAAATCGCCTGAACAAGGTACTTCGAGTAGTTCCGAAATGTGGCGTCCTTGGTGAAACAAGAATATTGGTGGACAATACGCGAACATTTAATCATAATTTCACACAGTGTTAAATGACAATGACGTCGTGATTAGTGAAGCGCGCTCTTGAAAGCCGGAACTGAGCAATACTCTTGTAGCGGCAGTTAGGGAGTAACTGTTCAGCCAGGAAAATGCTCCTCGAACAACTGGACCCCACAACATTCGAAATCGAACATAGGACCTCTGAGTTACTAGACAAGTGCTTAGCAACTGCGCCATGGAGGCATGTATAGAAATGTAAATAAACAAAACATCTATTATTGAAGAAATTATATACTACGCGAAATTTCCGAAGTTATAATGGTGCTACATCGTTGGTTATTAAATGGATGATATAGAGGATTATTTATGAATTTTCCGTTACTTAGCAAGCATAGGAAGAACAGTAAAACCAGAAAAAAAGACATTTTGGTATCGTTTACCACTTAGCTTTAACTTGATTATTGTTATTTGAACCTTAGCTTATAGGAGAGTGTTGATTGTTGATAATGCAAACTGTGAAGCTTTAATAATTTACCTGATAGGCATATCGTTTTTACGTGTTTTATAAAGAATATTATTTTTCTAACTTATTTGTGTTTACATCCTTTTAACTCTAGAAAACAAATACAAATTTTTCGTTGATCGATTCGTATCAAAACAATTGCGTAAAATCCGCATGATTAATTTAACATTTTCAAAACTTCATATTACATGAAAAAAATAAACGTTTATTTCATTACATATTTTACACGAGAAATATATACAGGGTGAAAGGTAGTAGGTGAAAAAGGTCTGGAGGGATTAACGTATAGCACGAATCGTTGTATGAATTCCTCATCCAAAAACAATGATTCTAGAGTTATTAATTTTGTAAATATTTTTCTAAAAATTCCCGATTTGCTAGGAAAAAATTCGACGATTTTATTTCCTACTTATTTCTACACAAATTTTTGGTTAATCATTATTTTATTAAAGTAAATTAATAATCATCACTTAGAGTATAAAACTTTTAAATTAGTTGTAATTGATGGATTGGCCGAGGCAGACTATCACCGTGGCCTGCAAGGTGTCCGTCCTGATTTAACATCATGCGATTATTAATTATAGGATCACATGAAATGTGTCACTCGATCTGACTTAAGAAAAACGCTTCGGGCTTGTATCAGGAACCGTGGACGTCAGTTTGAGCAAAAAAGTGTTTTTTTTTTTAATTTTAGAAACTTTATGTACTTTCTTATACAGGGTGTCTGGTGGCAGATTTATGTTTTCAAATTTAAATAAAAAATAATATGTTTGACATATAATTTTACTAAAAGTATTAAAAGATAGAGTAGAAATGCGGATTTCATTTTTTAAAGATAATGTCATCCAAATGTCTTCCATCCAGTTGCACACACTGTTGGAAACGGAGCCTCGTATTCCGTGCCACACGCTGCAGTAAACTTTGTCAATTGCGCTGATTTCTCGCCGAATATTTTCTTTTAAGTCCACAACAGTTCGCGGATTGTTGGCGTAAACTCTCTCTTTGAGGTAGCCCCACAAAAAAAAATCCATTGGAGTTAGGTCGGGTGACCTCGGTGGCCACGTGATGTCCCCAAAGCGACTAATCAGTTTTTGAGGGAGATTTGCTCGCAACAAATCCATCTAAGCTCTGGGCGTGTGTGCGGTCGCACCATCCTGTTGAAACCACGTGTGTGATGAGAATGATGAATGAGCTCGCAGGTTCGGCAAAAAGAAATTCGAAATCATGAGCCGATAATTCTCACCATTGACATTCGTCGCTTGGCCCCGTGCATTTTCAAAAAAAAATGGTCCGATTATCCCATTCGTGGATAAAGCGCACCAAACAGTTACCCTTGGGCAATGTAATGGTTTTTGGTGCTTCAGTCGAGGATTGCGAGTTCTTAGAGCCCAGTAACGGCAATTTTGCTTGTTTACGTGTCCGTTTAAATGAAAATGAGCCTCGTCGCTTCAAAAAATGGAATTCACAGTGCGAAAACGCTCCAACATAGTTTCACAAAAAAATTTGCGTGACGCAGTCATTTTTTTTCAATTCTTGAATTATTTGAATTTTAAAAGGATGAAACTTCATATCTTATTTCAAAATTTCATGCACAATTGTTCTTGGAAGTCCCAGTGAAGCTGCCCTTTTCCGTATCGAAAGTCGTGCATTTTCACGTAAACTGCGTTCAACCAGTTCAATGTTTTCGGGGGTCCTTGACGATCGACTAGGTCCTGGCCGTGGTGTGTTCATAGCCGAAGCAGTTGCGCGGAACCTCTCCACCCACGAACGAATTAAATTCACACTCGGCCCATCGCCTATCCGTCGAATATTGAAATGTGAACAAAACTGTCGGCGAGCGAGTACGTAAGAATCGTTACTTTTGAAAAATGCTTCAATAGCGAACGCGCGATGCTCATCCGACCACTGCGACATCGTGACTAAGAAATCCGCACGATCAGTGATTCTAATAACACCACCTTCCCCCCGCACTGTTTATAACTTATTAAGATATTCGTTTTTTAAAATATAAATCTGCCGCCTGACACCCTTTACCTTATCGGATAGGTACTGAAGTCAGGTACTTATTTATGTGCTTTATACGTATTTTTTAAAAAAATATATTTTAAAATTACATAAAATTGTAAGTATGACGCCTTATTTGTTACCGTTACAATTGTCAAAGAACCTAATTTAAAAGTTTTATCCTCTAAGTGATGATTATTAATTTAGTTTAATAATAATAATGAGTAAACAATAATTATTACATTAAAATTTGTGAAGAGATAAGTAAGAAATAAAATCATCGAATTTTTCCTATAAAATCGGGAATTTTTTGAAAAATATTTAAAAAAATAATAATTCCAGTAGCATTATTTTTGGATGGGGTATTCTATACATAGATAGATAGGATACGAGCTATACTTTAGCCCCTCCAGGTCTTTTAGACCTATTACCTTTAACCCTGTATTAATGCCTATATTTATTTAAATGGGTCAATAGCAAAGAAAAATATAAATCATTTCGAATTTGTTAAAATCCAATATATATGCTTTCATACCTTAGACGAGATAAGCAAGACGTTCATCCGATGACAAATGATACACCTTCCCGTAACAAAATGTACCTAGGATGATATACACTGCAACGCTTTGTGCGTGACGGTATGAGACATGAAATGTAAATTTCCATTGTCCAGGTAAATTCACTAGTTCAAATCCCTCTTCAAACTGTAACACAGTAATGTTTACAAACAACTGTTTAGCGGTACTTCATACGTATGTACTTACGTATCGCGACGCTATTATATTGTACCCCTATATATAAAAATCGTCAGTATAAATAGGGTAAGTTAGTTAGTAGTAAGAGAATAATTACTATCATATAATATTAAAAACTTTTCACTTAATCTATGGTCAGAATATTACCAAACCATAGATATAGGGAAAATTTTTGTGTTGGTGAGACACGATCGAAGATTTAACTTCAGTTTGAAGAGGGCACCTGATGAATGAATGGATCGAAGATTTGTTTTAAAAAGAAAACTACAAGTGAATTGCAAAAATACATTTATTTATTGCTAATAGTATCACGTCATAGATAACATAATGGAAACACGTTGGAAATAAATAACAATTTTTTTAGTAATAAATTAAAGCGAAAATAAATGCAACATAATTCTATATCAAAAACAGTATAAAAAAACCTTATTGTTTAAAAAAACATTTTACACAGATTAAATATGTTTTTATTTTACTATAGGCTATGACTTGACCACGAACAATTTCATATGTTGAGTGACCACGAGGTTGTAAATATTGAAATATGCTCTCCGGAAATTCTCCAGTTTGCCCATATTGACAGCGAAATACAGTAATGCTGTCATGGTGGCAGATATAATGTATAAGTTGTATATAGAGCGAATATAGAGCCCGGCGGAATCGAACTAGGAACTTTTTTGTTAATAGGCAAATGTTTACGACGCGGTTATGAAATATATGAAAATTATTAATTTCGAGTATTTTATGCTCTCAGTTCGAGATAATCCTTCCAAATTACATATTTTACAATTTTTTTAAGTTTATAAGTGATAATCGGAAAGGACAAGTTATAAAAACGGGTAATAATATAAGGAGTAGCTAATGTATACCATGGTGTCATGCCACCAATATAAAGAACACAAAATAAATCACAGCTTCGTCCTCGAACGTCCTTCAAGGAAATACATGACACAACTTTACTTAATAGACGTTTACAATACGTGTAAAATTATCGTAATTTAACGTCATTTCTGCTTTAGAAAGTCTTTCCGCTGCTGCTGTAGCTTCTGTTCTAGCAGCGTTATCTTCTCCTGGTGCTTGGCGGCTTCCCTTGTCAGCGCTTGTATGGCCGAGTCCTTCCTCGCCACCGCTACTTTAACCCTGGTTACGTCAAAAGTGTTTACAGGCTACAATAATTATAGCTAAGCGAAATGAGCTAGAACTTTAAATATATAAGGTAGGTATAGATAAATGTATTCTCAATAAATTCAATTTACAGTTCATCATTATTGGCATCATCATCAGCCCAGGGTAGCCCACAGCTGGACATAGGCCTCTCCCAAGGAACAACACAAAAATTCATAGTTGCTAAGAAAAGCAAGAAATAAACACTGTTTAAATTTTTCTTCCTCCCAACATCTTACGGAACCCAAGCCAATCTCATCTGCACGTGGTGCACCCTGCTGAATAACAGACGAGGCTCTGATCACCCAGACTGGTGGCCTAAGGGCCAATTTCCTTCAATGAACTCTTGGATTTGTAGATCTTTCATGGAGGCCTATGTCCAGCAGTGGACGTCTATCGGCTGGTGATAATAAAAAATAAATATATGTTATAATTGGTTGTATCATATAATAAACGTTATTCGTACATTCTGAAGATGTCTATAAATAATATAATATAGTATGAATATTTTAGGATAATTAATTATTTAATAGAATCCCTCAACAAATCGACATCATGTCTCAAAACGAAGAGTACAATTTAGTGCAGTGTATATTATCCTAACTAGCGTGTGTTATGGGCCGATGTATCTCTTACCACTAAGAAAACGTCGCACTCGTCGATTAGTTGAAGAAATAAAAGAAAATTTACTTGGCGTAAAGTTGATGCATTTGCTCGTCGTGGGTCTTCTTTAACTCGTCTATTTCCTTGTTCAGAGCGTCAACTTTACATCTCCACGCCTCATCACAACTCGTCTTGGCATCCTCAATCTGCGCCTCCAATTGGATGTTCTTCTGTAGATGCCATTTTGAAATATATATAATATTAAGCAGATGTTATTACTATGTCTACATCTATGGTCTGGTGGTAATAGATCCACGCCTACAGTTCACTGTAGCACGTAATTGGGCAGGATCGACCGGTGCGACACTACCCTCTCACAGAAAATCAGCGTGAAATGGCTGGCTTCCTAGTGGCTGCCATATTTCGTCTGATGAGTGAGAGAGCCGGATGCCCATCCCTTTTCCTTTCCTTCAGACCACCCGAATTTTGACGTTTATTAGATGGACCGGTGCGACTTTGCAGTGTTCTAGGAGCTGTGATGTTGCATTTGGTTAGAAACTAACTAGTGTCTGGTGGTCTGTCCCCTTTTATTCCTACTCCTGTTCCTCCGAAACCTATCCTATATTTTACCCCTCCCTTCTTTTAAATGTTATGAGATGGCAACGGCCTAGTAACACTTTTGTTGTTATTTGCGTCAGTGGGCAGCGGCGAATTCACCTACCACCAGGTGACCCGCTAGCTCGTTAGCCTCCGTTATAATATAAAAAAAAATAAAAATATATCTGTTGTAAATATTATGTTACAGATATTTTTACTAACGGTAGGTCCTTCGTGCCGGATGCAGTATTAGTTTGCCTCACTTCGATTTTATGATAGTGTGACAATTTCAATGTGTAAATTTGGAACTTCATCAGTTTGTGACAATACATGATCAATAAGACCAATTATACAATTTTAAGATACACTGATGTCTAAGATCTAATCCCAGAGGTAAACGTCAACACTTGTCTTCAATTTACAAGGCCTTAAGTGACAGTGGGGCTAGAGATGATAAGGTGTGGTAGTACAGAACAATCTGTTCCTCATATGCACGACAGCCGAAACAGAGTGATGCTTTTGTTCCAGATTTACATACTGAGGCTGGTAGCTTGGGTAGAAGGAAACGCGAATTAAAGAACCCGTGCACAATTTTTTTTATAATTTCTTCTCAGTAGAAACTGGGTTATGAACAAACAGACTAATAATTAAATATTAACGTTTAAATTCGTACGAACAAAGTAAACAAATGAAAAATTTAGAGATTCAATACTACCCTTTTAAAAATAATTCGCACTCTAATAGAATGACAATAGTTTTTACTTTCTGTCCCTGTCTTCTTTTACTATTTAAAATGTTTTATTTCTCATATGCGTTTAAAGAAATAATAAAAAATATTAATACTAATAAGTAAAAAGGGTCACGCACAACAACTCGCGGGACTCGAGCCAACCTCACCTGTTTGTGGTGCACCCTGCTAATCTATAATCGAGCCTTTGGCTTTCCGCAAACCCGTATTGGGTCAACATGGTTGTAAATGGCTCAAATCTCCACACATGAACCCCTAAAAACGACGCCACTAGTCCTCGGCGGTACTGGTGGCTGTGCTGACTGCAGCGCAAGACTGTGCCTTGTGCAAATCTTTGAGAGCTTATGCTCAGCACTGGACGTTTATCGGCTGATGATGATGATGATAAATAAATAAAAGAATAAAAAAAAATAGACTAGGGCATCGCCCAAAAACATTGTGCACCTCTGTGAACACTTTGTTTCTTGTTTGGAGTTGCCCGATGGTTACTTCCAGTTCCGCGCCTGAAGTGAACGATGTTTTCATTAGTTTTAAGTCATTACTTAACTATCCGTTACATTACCTTACATGAGGTTAATTTTTAGTCCAATATTTTGTGCACATAAAAAGTAATCGTTACAGTGATCCGGATTGAAGGAAATAACTAAGACAATAAATGGGTTAACATTTTGTATCTTAACTCAACTAACAAACGGGGCAGTGCTTATTTTAGCTTATGTGCTATATAAAAACGATAAACATTGAAAAATGCTTGATTATGTCCAGCAGTGGACTAAAGTGGGTTAGTTATAATCTGATATATACTATTACTCACATCTGTCTTCTGTCTGTCTGACTCGCGCCTGCGCGTCTTGATACCGTCTCAGGGTCGCCTGTTCCGTTTCCGCCAACTCCTTCAGCTCTATCTCAAACTGCTCCTTATTCCTCCTGGTGAAAAGGAATGTTATTCCTTTAAAAGATGCTCATCTTTTAATATTGACATCATCTTACCAAACTGAAGTATCAGCATGATCTTAAGCAATAACGTGAACAAAAATTATTACCGTCATAATTCATGGAATCACTTGATTGTAACATCAATCTTCATTATCATAATGATCAGATAGGAGATGGCAATGGCTAAATTTTCTATATTACCACCAATATAAAATCAATTTATAATAAAAACTGTATAAAAACATCTATGAGTGAAAGCTATTGTAAATTGGTCTTCATAGCCGAAAATCTATAACAAGATTCGTTACTACCGCCAATCTAAACTTGTAGCGAAAATGATGTTCACCATCAACTAATACATTTCTTCACATCTTTAAAATTTGGATTTACATTTCTATTATTGTACAATACAATGTATTTACCTCAACGCTTCCTGCAATTCCTTTCTACCTGCTTGCGCTTCAGCCTCCATGCTCTCTATGGCTTTCTCTATCTCTCTGTCGCGTTCCAACTTGTACTGCGCCGTTATTTCCGACACCTTCCTTTTAAATGCCGCCTGCTGCTCAGCCTCAAATTCTCTCTTATGCCTTTCAAATTCTTCTTCCATTTCATTGCGATTTTGTTTTAATATTTCCTAGAAACTTGTGTTTAGATAAAGTATTCCGAAACTTATGATTTGTTTTTGTAGTAAGATAAAAAAAAGTTTTTATATTTTGGCCATCAAACAGTGGTATGCAAAGAAGCAGTTTTTACTATATAAGCGACGAAAACAATGAAGTGTAGTGTTTATTATCCTAATTAGCAGCACCACAATGTTCTCCGCCAGGTGAACGTTCGGCTGACCTCGTATGAAAATAATAAATAAAAGAAAGAGATAACAAACGGCATGAAATGAGATATATAGTGACCGCTTAAAGCCATCCAGGAAATTTTTGGAAAGTAACTATATATTTCATTACTGCTAAAATCCCAAAAATCCGATTACACTACCTTGACTTTCGCCTTCTCAGCAGCCATCTCCTCGGCCAGCTCCGCGCGTTTCTGTTCAAGTAACTTCTCCTGGTCCTCCCTCCATTTCTCTAAAATTTATTGAAATAAAAATTTAAGGTCTTTATTGTTTTTAAAGAAGATAAACAGTGAGAGAAATTTAGTCTCCTTAAAAAACCAACCTATCTACACCTATCTACGATACATTATTTTCCTAGATTCTGATGATATAAACACTTGAAAGCTATAGCGACTCTTACAGCTCGTCTGATACTGGGCTCGTGGATCGGTATCCACTTCCTATTCAAATACATTATTGTAATAATTCTTTTCGCGTTCCACTGGAATATCATCTAGCCACAGAAATAATAATAATAAAAGGTTTTTAGTGGAATTATCGACGCGTCGTTTTATTCTCCCTTTCACTCTCTATCTCACCGACGCTGGACCGTTGCTGTCTCTCCCTCTCGCTCAGCTGCTCTGCAGCGCGTTCGCTCTCCGCCCGCAGTTCGCTTACGAGGCGCGTGCGTTGCTCCTGATAAGTCAATTCTATCTCCAGAATCTGCTTCTCCAGTCTAAAATTGAAAACATAAACTTTAATCTATTAAATCTAAGTATCACTTAACATCAATTAGAATCAGGTTATGAAGACTTAAAGACTGATATGAAAAAAAAATTAAACATGCTATTGTTTTGTAACCGAATAAAAATTATAAAAATTTCTTATTAACATGATTCCCAAACGTCCATTGGGAGTTAATAACTAAAAATATTTAATAGGGCTCAAATAACCTTGAGCTAGCAATCTGCCTCTCTTTGATTAGCGCATCCTCTTTCTCTTCTTCCATTCTCCTCCTCAGCTCCTCCAGTTCGCTGGTGTGTTTTGCCTGTGCCCGGCCCATTTGTTCAGCGTGCGCCATCTTCAGGTCTGATATCTCTTTCTGTTGTCGCTCCGCCATTTCCCTTAATTCGCCCTCTAAACCTTTTACAGTCAGCTCCTAAAATAATTTTTTTTCTTTGTTTTAAATCTATACCGATGTTATCAGTTTTTCACCTTGAACCAATATTATAAACCTAAATACTAATATTATAAAAGGACAGATTGGTGGTAGGTGTTTCAAAACGCCGAGTACTATATGATGTTGTGTCAGCATCATTATCAACTGACAGACATCCACTGCTAGACATAGATAGGCCTCCCCCAAAGATCTCCACTTCGATCGATCCTGCGCTGCCGGCATTGCCGATTTCCGTTACGATCGCCACGGCTATATCGGGCACTAGGGGCCGTCCTTTGTTGGAGTTAGTCGAGGGGAATTGGGCCGTAAATCCACCACTTTGGCCCAGTGCTGGTTGGTGGGTGGTCCGAATCTTGTCTATTTTTCAGCAGGGTACACCACGTACAGATGAAGTTGACTTGGGTTCCGTAAGATGGGCGGAACCCCATACACCCATTGATGCTGTGTACATCATTCTAATTAAAACCAAGTTTTTATAGGCAAACATGTCATCATCAGATGAATTTTCGGTTTGTATCATTTTCGTCGAATTAAAAAAAAGGCAAACTTGCGGTGTTATGATATTAGCTAACCTTTATCTTCTCCGCTTTCTGCTTGACCCACCGTTGCCTAGCTACCTGTAATATGTTTAATGTGATAAGGTGAACAGTAAAGTATAATAGGGTACAGTAAAAAAAAACATGCATATTTTTATAGTCATCAGTCAAATAGTGAAATAATGAATGAACGAAGATAGTATGAATTTCATGATGAATACGCACCTGTTGGGCGGCAACCATCCTATCGTGTTGGTTGCGCAGCTCCAGCTTATAACGCTCCTCGAGCGTCTGCACGGACCTCTTCCACCGGTCTTCCATACTGCGCCTCTCGTCAACTAATTGCTCTATGCGGTGATTCAACGTTTTCTTATCATTAATTAGCTATAAAAAAATTACCACTGTTGTAATTATGTTATATTATTTGAAGGACATCGCAGTCAGAGATATTATTCGGTTAAACGTAATCTTGCATAAAGTTGCCACGATTGATTTTCTACAATCAAATTTAGCTATTCATTAACTACTCAAAACATTACCTGGGTAGTTTAAGGTTATTAAAAACCAAAGAAAACGGCAAAGGTGAAGTATTAAAGTATAAATCATATTAAAGTGTGGATATCAAAAAGCATATGGGGGAACCTTTGGGCCGTTATTAGGTATATTTGAAGTTCGGCACCTACGGCCTGCGGATCGGATTCCTGCGACTCTTACATTTATACCTGATCTATGAAGTTCTGATGTCGTTTTATAGTTTCCTCGCACTCCTGCTTCACTTTTATAGCGTGACGTTGCGATTGCTTCTCCAAATTGTTTACTTTGGTAATCATCTAAAACAGTATTTTTAAAAATTGAACTAAATATAAATTTCTCTTAACATGCATAAAATATAAAGTCCCATAATGGTTCCACTGTTTAGATTCTTGGGCCTTCTCGCACAAGGAGAGGCATGATTATCTATATACCATACAAGCTAAGTGCAGGTTAGCAGATTATACATATTCACAAAATCTGTCCGTTTGGAAACATGGTGCTCATAAGGAGGGTCGCTACTCGCACTTCCTCGAGTTGTATACAGCGAGGGAAGGTACTTTCTTTAAGCTATAGTTTTACATTCAGATTTAAAAACTAATAACCTAAACATTTATACATATACTAAAGTTATGAGGTTACAATTTTAGTATTGAAATGATAACATCTTGGTATTTAACAATTGATCAACTTTTTAACAGGATTTAATACATATATTTTTTAATATACACACGCACCTGTTGCTTGTGGTTGGCTAAGCTTTCTTGTAACAGTGCGATGCAACACGAACGCTCTTCTAACTGCAGAGAAGCAGTTACGAGCCTCTGCGCCAACTCTGTGTGCGGTAACTTCAAGAGAACTTCTAACCTGTAATTATTTATAAAAATTTGATAGTTTTTTCGCCCTTTTGGAGAAATCAACGTTGTGTAGGATTTCCACCCATTAATTCATCCTTGATGATCGCCCTCATTATAAGAGGCCCTGGTAACTTCCAAAAAACGCTTCTATGCACCTCTGTGCTATGCATGTCTCATGGGCAAGTCTTTTCCACCAACCATACTATGCTATCATCTACGCTACACTACATAATATTTGTACTATATTCTCAAACACTCAAACGTGATACTACCCCAAAATTTTCTGGTTTATCTCTTACCAAGATTTTTTATATTCCCAAAACCTGGTAGCAATTATCGGAATCAACGATTTAACGAAAACAAACGAATCTTTTGTAAGTTATTATTTTAATGTGTTCACTTTTAAAGCAATCGGATTAAACTGGTCAGATCTTCCCGGAAGTATACGTACTTTGGTGTAGCCTGAGGAGTCGAATTTGTTACGACTGACAAAGCATCATTGGCACTTTGTTCAACTTTTTCCAAAAATTCAAAAATCTCTCTGAAAATTTAAATAGCTATAAATTAAGAAACAAAATATTTATTCATGAGAATATTTCTAAATAGTACGTACATAAAATTGTCCTTTGGCATGGAGGTCCTTTCGTCTTCTTTTAACACCACATTTTCAGTAACGTTTACATCCGAATCTGCTGTAACAGGATTATCCCCGTAACTTTCTATTTCTTTCAACATGGAATATATATCGAGAACTGTTGATTTAGAATCTAATTCTTTAGGTTTAGGTAGATCTTCTACTAGACCGATATTTTCATGCGAAGGGTTTACACAGTTCTCAGGATCTATTATTGTTACCGCAGGTGTTTCTACTTTGATAACCTCTTTCACGTTTTCTGCGTGATCAGTAGGAACAACGTCTATGACTCTGGGTGATGGAATTGTCAATGACATCCAGGAGTCGACATCTTTATCGTTTTGAACACTTTCTATTCTAGCACTAAGAGGTATTTTACTCGTGAAAATATTTTTAGGTGATTGACGTTTTATATTATCATGTACAGATTTCATAACAGTATTTTTGCTGCTCCTACATTCCGTTTTAGAGCTCGAACATTTATCGTCTAGTTTATTATTATTATTGATTTTTTTATCAAATTTTTTAAGAGTTTTTATCACATTATCTTTAACTCCTTTTGGGTAGTCATGTTTAACTTTTAAATAGTTTTGTATAAGTTCCTTGGTGGTTACTTCAGAGATGTTCGATTTATGATTATGTAAAGAATTTTTATCTTCGACTTTTATGTCACTTATATCAGAACTCTTTTGAGAACTTTCTATGGAATCGTATTTATCCTTAAATTGGTTATCATTTTCGAATATTACGTCAATATTCAATGGAGTGGGTGATATGGTGTCAGTTTTTATATCTTTAAGTGTTAGTTCATGCAAATTATTTATAGCTTCTATTTCTCTTTTGTACTCTTCTATAACTTTAGATGTATAAGCTTTCGTGCTACTATTAAGTAAATATTTAGGATAATCGAAATTCTTATTTTCACCATTTACTTCTGTGCTTACATCAGTTCTTTCAGTATTCTCAGATTTATCTGATCTGTCAGGAGAATTTTGTGGTGGTAGAGCTAAATGTCCTTCTTTCTTTAAAAAGAAATCTTTATACAATAAACGACTGTGATTTAATGGCTCCGTCCATTTTTTATCAAGTGGGTACGTTTTGCGATAATCTTTGTCATTGCTTATAGTGGATGAACTATCTAAACTTTTTGGTTGTTCCTGTAATTTATTATCAGAATTAGATTTTTTGACTAAAGTAGTAGAAGGTAACGAGAAGTTTTGTGAATACGTTATTTCTTCCTTTACAACGCTGTCAGGATATCCGGAATCTTTGGATGAAGAGTCAGTATGTATAATAGTACTGGAAAAAATTGTTTTAAATAGATCATTATTTCTATTAAAGTCATCAGAAAAACTTCCATAGGTCCTAGATTCATTTGGGAATTCTTGTGTACGTTTTATTTCGTCACGAGGCTCGTCTATGTTTTCAATGTGTGAAAAACTGTTAAGATCTGGAAACTGTTTTAGTTTGTTATTCAAATGCTTGTCATTCAAAGGTGTTTCAGGAGATAAATTTGTCTTAGTATTGTAAATCGATGGAATACTTTCAAGTTCTTGCATGGATTCTTCTTCAACTAGTGACAATTGCTGTTTGGTTAACTTTAATCTACTAGAGTATGTATCTATCGATTTTTCTATGTCATACTGTTTACTTTCAGAATCAAATAATTCATTACTTGCATTGTTATCTTTACATTTATCGTGACCATTAAAAGCAACAAAATAAGATTCATATGTTTTGTTTTTGACTGTAGGGGATGCACTTCTGTGATACAAAACATTTTTATCTTTACATGGAGATTGTACCCTTTCTGTAATAGTTATTTCTAAACCATAATTATGATCTGTTTTATCATTATTAGCAAGTTCCTCTACTTTACGACCTCTTTTTACTATGTTTCTATATTTGGTTGCTTTTATATTTTTATTTTTAGGAGTTGTCTGGGCTTTAGTTTTGATCTTAGTGCCTAAACTGATAAAAGTATCCTCAGATCCATAATCAGAGGCATTGCTACACATTTCTTTATCACCACGTGCTGTAAAATTTTCACATGGTTTTGTGCCAAGTAATTCAGTTGTTGGTGGAAATATTTTAAGATGAGATGTATTATCTGAAATTGAATTAATTGTTAAACAAATATATAGATTAATATGAAACTGAAAAAATTATTTGTAATTGTTTACTGTTGTATGACTGTAACAGATCTGCACTAAAATTTTTTAAAAAACTTCTAGTAGAAGGAACTCTTTCTTTAGTATCAGCAGAGAAAGGTCTCTTGTATCTCTCGTGGCTTTCCTGGAAAATAAGCAATGTATCATCTGAAGGAAATGCCAACAATTCTTAATTTCAATTATATATTTTATTATAACTTATAGCAATAAATTTTCATATAAAATTTTGTTTAATGGTGTTATAGTAAAATATCCATAATTGACAAAAGGTTATTGTAACTATTTTTTATCTATATTTCAGTAATCCATTTAGATTTTCATTACTAATGTATTTAAATCTAGACGATGACTATTTAGAACAATAATATTACCAATAATAACATATATTCTGTACTCTAAAAATGTTGAACTTTTATGTATTGTGTATGAAAAATGTTGTCAACAGCCGTTTAATGTAGCAGTAAATAGATGAACATAGGTTTCATCTACTCCTTACACATTAATGAAATAAGTATCTTTAAAAATATAAGTATCATGTAATGTTTTGTAATGCTATAATGTATAAATCTATTTTTGAATATAAAGGATATTTTTCGCAGAATGTAAATATTATGCGAAAACATATTACCGGTGTAAAACATGAACTTTGATGAGCAGAGCGCGGTCGATTTCGTATATTCTTTCGATCATCTTTTTTCTTACTTCTATACGAAAGATTTACCGGGGAACCAAGAAGACGTAAGTTATTATTATCTTTAGACATTATAAACGTGCTTTAAAATTAGTTATTTGTAATATACTTATTTATCATGCTAATACTATTATAGAACAAACAATATTCAGTAAAACGTTATACAATTATTGTTTGTTTCATTGTCAAGAAGCCGTTGCTGGGCGACAGTGTCACTTCAATAAATACATTGAATTGCCAACAACTCCAATAATTAAATTTTTTTATTTGTCTTGTTTGTTCTTAACCTCAATATCAAATAGAATTAAGTAATGATACTGTTGATAAATAACACAAACTTAAAAGCAGTTTTTTAATCTTTCATGGAATTCTCGTTTGGATAATGAATTTTTTTTTTATTACTTGTTTAAGTCATTGTTTTCCTTTTGTGTTAATTTATTTGCTTCACAAAATAGCTACTTAATTATTAGTATTAGATAAAAAAAAATCACCTAGCAATAATCACACTTTGTATTAACCTCTTCGGTTATGTTTGTCTTTGTGCAAAGTTGAGGTGTAAGGATTCATGCACAACAACTCACAGTGTCTAAGCCAATTTCACCAGTTTGTAGTGCACCCTGCTAATCAACAAACGAGGTTCTGGCACTCCCCAATCCACATTAGGCCAACATACTGGATTATGGCCCAAAATCCTTCTATATGAACCCCTAAAAAGTGGAAATCTTTGGTGGAGACCTCCAACAATGGACGTCTATCGACAGATGATGATGATGAATAAATATTTAAAGATTCACTGTAATTTAAAATTTTTTTCTTGAATATTAATTATATATAAAGTTAAAACAAAATCAAATAACGAAATCTACCTAATTTTGACAATAAATTTTAAAGAAACGTAGCAGCAAATATTATTTATGTAATAGGTAGAGATAATTTATACCTGTCTATTAATTAAAAAAATGCAAATATAAATTTAATATACTGTGAATCCAAAGTTATTAAACAACGATTTAAGGAAAAAATTAATAGGACATGTTTTTAAATTTCTTTTGTTTATTTTAATAAGCATTAACAAAACGCACTAGTACGTATGACGTCATCGACAAAAATACGGTTGTGTATTTGATCATCGCCGCAGTTGTCTCTTATGTCATTCAGTAGCTGTGGAAAAGCGCAGTGTTCTCGTATCTCGCGTTGAATTTAACGTCAGTTAAGCGCCTGCTGAGCTTACTAGAATATTGAAATTGATTCGGTTCTTCAGTTACGGTTTAGGACGTATTGCGCACTTTGTCAAAAGTTATTTGGTTTAATTTAATGGACAACAATTTCTCGCTCTAGTGTTTAGATTTTAGTGGTTAAATTCAAAAATCAAAATGTTCAGCGGTATTGCAGGTGAGATTGCTTTTTACATTTGTTATATTTGAAATGAAAGTTTATTAGCATGTTTATCATTAGATTATAAGAAAAATTTTTAATTACTATTACTGCACAGAAAGTACAGGTATTGATCACGTTTGTACTTACGCTTAAGAAATCACAGTTTTAACGGTTGTTATTATACATATTAGACGTTATGGTATCGTCTTTATTAGTAAAATTACATTATTTATACTAGCCTAAAAAAAATTAAAACGTCCAAACTTTAATTATGTTATTGATGAATTATAGTTGCAGTTAAAATATCTATTATTGTATATTTTCTTAAATTGCTAGTGTGCATTGGCTAAAGAATTATAGCGAGTTTGCTAACAACGCAGTTTTAAATATTTTCAAAATTTAACTTTATATTTAGTAATAGTGTATTTACTTGCATGTTTACAAGTAATTAGTATTATTATTAACCATTCATTTGTTGCACTTTTAATCACAAATTTCACATATATATATATTATTGAAGAATTCAATTAAGTTCTCTTGAAACAGAAGAATATTAAAAAATAGCTAAAAAAAAATTACCGTCGAATAACCTCAATGTGATATCCAATGTCCTCTAGGTGAGGTAAAGATGAAAGTTATAAAATATCCAGTTCGAACTGCAGTAATTTTAATATTTGATCTCTGACAGTCGATCTTTCTAGTACAGTAGATTGCGACAATCGATTTCAGGACTAGCGTAAATTTCATGACTTTTTTATTTTGCTAGTTCTTTTTTTAATTCACTTTTATTGTTCGGGTGCCTAACCCTTATTCGAGTTACTCTAATATTTCATATATTGTTTCAAAGGTACCATTTTAAATACCTTTATATACGGAGTGAATGCTAAATTTTTTTCTATCTATATTGGCTCTATTGTGTCTGCCTTCGAAAAATGGTATTTCTATTTTCCACGGTTGTCAGCAAATATTGTAAATAATAAAATAAGATAAAGCCTTGAATAATAATATAAGTAAAAGTTTTGATATAAAAAAAAAAAACTATTTCGAGTAATGCAACCTATGACATGTTCATCTTATGCGACCAAGATCAATAATTATTGAAGTACTGACATGTAGCTTTCATAACTCTCTGTTTATAGTACACTTAAATAAATTTATAATTCTAAACGTTTACAAAGATAAGACTTTATAGTTGTTGTGACTGTAATTAAAATATACCTTCTTTTATCGCAACGAGTCATTGTTTATAATATAAACAATCTGTTGTTGTTCACGAGTTACATTATACATATGCCTTTTCGTATATTTAAACATTTCGTTTCCCTGGCTCGTCCCAAGTAGATGCGCACTATTCGAATTATATCGGTGACCATTAAAAATAATCGGTTTAGTCACACATATATAGCTAATAGGAAACTACGCAATATGTCCGACATATTTAATATGTTGATGTCGTTTTGTTATGTCAACGAAAATAACGCATTTACTCACGCACCGTCGACATTAATTATTCTAGCCAACATCTAATGTGATTGCATAAATATGTAATTGATGGTTTTATTAAATAAATCGTTTAGTATTTATTTACAGATTGCTAGATATAGACCTCTCTCGAAGGTCTCCATATCGATTGGTCCTGCGCCGTCCCCATCCAATGGCTTTCCGCGACCTTCACTAGATTAGGTCATCTTTGGGAAGGGCCTTCCAACACTACGTCTCCCAATATGCCGCCGCCACTCTAGAACTTTACTGCCCCATCGGCTGTCAGTCCTTCGAACAATATGCCCTGCCTACTGATACTTGAGTTTAGCAGTCTTTTGGGTTGAGTCGGTAACCTTAGTTCTTCTACGGATCTATTTTCTGATTCGATCGACTGCCCTTTGTGTGACTAAGCCTTTATAAGAAAATTTTCTTTTCTTGAGAAACGTAGTAATACTTTATTCATTGATTTGTTTAAATGTATATCCAGCTTTAAATAACTTAAGAACTAAGGTACAATTAAGTAACAATAATGTTAACATTAATGCACGACATTTTAAAGACATCACAACGTGCGTTGAGACCAAGTATCACCAATATTAAATAAAATTAGGATGATAAAATAGATTTGTAAAACAGAATAAATAATAAAGTTATTAATGAAACAAATATTAAAATAATAGTTAAGTAATATATAATGGCGGATATACTGAGAAGTAAATTAAGGTAACTTTTAAAAACGTTTATAATGTACTAGCAGTTCCATCTCGCAAGAGACCGGACGAAATATAGTGACCTGATCACCAACCGACGCTACTCGGAGAGGACACTAAGAAAAAGAATGTACTAGCTCTTCCCCGCCCTCTTAGCTGAACGTAACACCTCGACAAATCCCTGTGTAGAAGGAATTTTGTAAAATCCATTCTTAACTGACTTCTAAACGGCAGAAGCAATATCTCTACCGAATTTAGAGTTTAACTTTAATGGTTTCGGAGATCTCGTGATGTCAAAGTTAAGATTGACAATATATAGACCTTAAGCGAATCAAGACACATTTTTAGGAGTAGGTCTGGGATTATTTATGGATGGATACTCAAATTTGGGAAAGGCACATTGTTCGAAGGACTGACGGCCGATGGAGTAGTAAGGTCTTCGAGTGGCGGCCGCGTACCTGTAGCCGTAGTATTGGTAAGCCTCCATAAGGTAGACCAGACACAGATCTGGCGAGAATCGCAGGAAGCTACTGGATGCGATGGATATTATATCAGAAACCACATGTATTGGAGAATTTTTTTTCTCTTTAATTCTCCATATTGAATAAACGGAAAGAAGACAAAGGTCGATACAGCCACGTCGTGATTACTATTGTCATTGGAGTTTTGATAACACAATGATCGAGCAAAGTACTACAACCTTTGTGACTTGATTAAAATACATGTATGTTAAATAAGGTAAAAATTTAAAATTCTTATGTACATTTAAAATGTCATCATAATCAGCCGATAGACGTCCACTGCTAGACATTGGCCTCCCTCAGAGATCCTCACATCAATCCTGCGCTCCTCACATTCAGCGGCTTCCACTGACCTCAGAGTCAGCACGACCTCTGATACCGTCGGGTACTAGAAGCCGTCGTTTGCAGGGTTCATATGAGAGGATTTGGGCTATTTCCTACCACGCTGGCTCAATGCGGGATGGTGGGAGCCAAAGCCTCGTTTGTTGACTAGCAGGGAGCATCACGAGTAGGTGAGGTTGGCTTTGGTCCCATGAGTTGTGCGGAACCCCTTAAACTCCATACAAAATGTATTCATAATTTATTTTTTTATACAATGAGGTGACAAGACTAGCTAGATGGTCACCTGATGATATACCCGGATCACATTGTGCTCGTCGCCTGAATACGTACAATGTTAATACTCGTTAGCTCAGTAATTTCACTAGCTATAATGCCGTTTAAACCGGAACTCGCTGACGTTTGCACAGCACTGTTTGTCGGCTGCAATAGGAGCTGCGGAGGTACCTACCTAGATGGTCTTCAGCAACAGACCTATCATCACTGTGTAATTGATGTTAATTTATAACTGTAATGTTATTATTTAAATTCTATTATATCATTTAACATAAAATATTACGGATATTTAACGCAACCTTATAACGAATATGACGGAGTAGTTATAATCTGAAATATTTGTATAGGTTATAAAATTTTCATCATCATCATCATGTGATACCTCCTTTAAACTAAACTTTAATGTGCTCCGGTTTGAATGAGGCTGTGGCAACGGGACTTACGTCTTATATTTTGAGGCGACAATCACATTGTAGTACTTTGTATATCATCCTAACGCCACGTTATTATGGACAGGCATATAAGTTACCATCAGGTGAACGTGGCGCTTGTCTCGTCTCTTCATCGAATAAAAAAAAATGTTGCAACGACGTTATCATATAACCTTATTACGTAATACACGAACACCCGCCGTATATACTGCGACATGGTGACAACTTAAACAATGACAGTGTTTTTTTAATACATACGATAAAATCTATTTAAAAAAATGAAAAGCCTTGAATTCTGTCTGACCGTGTAAGGTCATGCCAACAAACGATATGTTCCATAGTAATATTCTGGAAAGAGTGAAATATGAAGCTTTCAAATTATTTATTCATGTGCCTGAAGCACTGGTCGACAACCTTCTTCATCGAAAGAGACATTTTTAACTTTTACTTTATTAGGACATTATTACAGTAATAATTACGATTGAAGAACAATCACGCTTGCCTTTGTCAAATGTCTTAAAATTGAATACCGTACCAATAAAAAAAAAACTGTGACCAGGCTCCATATATCTCTTCTTTATTTGTAGGAGACAAGACAGATTCTTGGAGTGCATAACCACTAGTCCCCTGGTTAAAAACCTTCAACAAGAAGCTTTCAATTTGATCGAACAACAAATAGATTTCTCTTTATTCTATGAGGCTACGAAACGAGCGGGAGGTTCAGCTGATGGTAAGTGATACGCCTGCTCATAACGACGTGGCTCTAGTTAGAATGGTATACCACCACATTTTGTAGACAAGATTTAGATTTCATCAGTAATCACACTAGCTACAGCGCCCCACAGTACCTATCTAGACGGTTTCCGACAGAGACTTACCACCAGTAAGTTGGGTCGTTTGCAGTGCGACATTTGACCGTCACCCAAGAATGTTACGAGGCCAAGGTTATTGAGAGGCTTCGACATTGTATAAAGTGGTGGGGTACCTCCTCTCCAATGTGGGTGGGAAGGAATATTGTTATACAGACGAACATTCCAGCATAACGTTTCCGGTTCCTTAGGAGTAGCCAGTTCCCGTACTTCCGAACATGACTCCTCTGCAACGAAAACACTTGGGATAAAACTGGTTCAGCTGTTTGTAGTCAGCTCTTTCCTGACTGTTTAGTAGGCTTTTTCAAATTTAGTATATTATAGCTTATGTCCAGCAGTGGACGTCTAACGGCTGATGATGATGATGAAGGAATGATTATATTTTTTATCAATGGCGAAACAACAGCTGTTGCATAATAAACTGATGATTACAGTTATAGTATAAGGCATTGATGCGTTATTTAAAGACACATTCAGTATCCAAAGTTCAGTGGTTAACTACTTATCTAATAACTCGGCAGTTATGAGTTTGATACCGGGACACAATATTTGGTTGGTGTATGTTAATCTGCAGCTGTAATTGTTTTCCGGATAAACTTGAGAGCTGGAGAATTCTTGGTGATCATTTCCCCATCCACAGCTGGATCCCCATGTGAAAAGGTCTAGTGTTAGCTCATTGTAGATAAGAAGAAACACAATTAAACATGCTTGGAAACCGTCCGAGTATATTGCATAAAAAAATTCTGCAATAATTTCATTGTAAGAGATAAACCACGAATATTACTACATGTACTAGTAAAACGTATTTGTGATAGCCTTACTGTGCAGGTTACTGGTTACTAGTCTTACTGCTTAATATTTTACTGGTGATCGTTCTTGTCAGACACTGTCTAGATGGGTACCTCTGTTATTACTGGAGTAACGAGACTCAGAATCTCATGTCTCAAAGCGTCGAGCATAATGGGGTATAACGAAACAATAGGTGAAAAGGTTTTTTTTTCTATTAGTTTGGCAAATATCTCCCTTCAGCCTTTTTGTCTTTTGAATTTCGCGGCTATGTACAAAGCGCTACAGAGCTCGTATCTGGCAATACTATACATAATTTGAAAGGTCTTGACATAACCTACAAAACGACGCTATGCATAATTAGTTTGGATATTGCGTTCAACAGTTATAGACGTGTAAACATATAGTTCACTAACGCCGAAATTCGCGCTATTTTAAAGTTTTCCTTCGTTAAAGGCAAATCCGCTAGAGAAACGTTCCGTGAGATTAATGGTGTTTTGGGGGATGGTACTCTATCACTTCGAACCGCGGAGGAATGGTTTCGACGATTCAGAGCCGGTGAAAACGACACCATGGATAAGCCAGCCGGCGGAAGACCTGTGACGACAAATACCGATCAAATCATGGACTACATCGAGTTAGACCGGCATGTGGCATCTCGTGACATCGCCCAGGAGATGGGAGTTAGTCACCAAACCATTTTAAACCATCCGCAGAAGGCTGGATACAAAAAAAAGCTTGATGTTTGGGTGCCGCATGATTTGACGCAAAAAAACCTTCTGGACCGAATCAACGCCTGCGATATGCTGCTGAAACGGAACGAACTCGACCCATTCTTGAAGCAGATGGTGACTGGCGACCAAAAATGGATCACATACGACAATATCAAGCGAAAACGGTCGTGGTCGAAGGCCGGTGAATCGTCCCAAACAGTGGCCAAGCCGGGATTGACGGCCAGGAAGGTTTTGCTGTGTGTTTGGTGGGATTGGAAGGGAATCATCCACTATGAGCTGCTCCCATATGGCCAGACGCTTAATTCTACCATCTACTGCAAACAACTGGACCGCTTGAAGCAGGCGATCGACCAGAAGCGTCCAGAATTGGCCAACAGGAAGGGTGTAGTGTTCCACCAGGACAACGCCAGACCACACACTTCGTTGATGACTCGTCAGAAGCTACGGGAGCTCGGATGGGAGGTTTTATCGCATCCACCATATAGCCCGGACATAGCGCCAAGTGATTACCACCTGTTCCTGTCCATGGTGAACGCCCTTGGTGGTGTAAAGTTGAACTCAAAAGAGGCTTGTGAAAAGTGGCTGTCTGAGTTCTTCGCAAATAAGGAGGGGGGCTTCTACGAGGGAGGTAATAGGGGGACCGGAAAGTAATGTCGTTTCTGCGCATGCCAATACTTGATTGTCATTTGTCAGCTCATTGTTTTGTTCAGAGGCGTACCAAAGACATTGTGAGGTTATAGTGATTTCTTTACTTATAGACAATTGAATTACAATTTTTTTTTGTAATTTTGGGTAAAATGGCCAGCCAAATACCAGAAGAGGTACACATCCGGCATTGCATGCTCTTTGAGTTTCGCAAGGGAAATAACGCAACAGTTGCTACCAAAAACATTTGCGATGTTTATCCAAATGCACTGGACATTCGTAAATGCCAAAGGTGGTTTTCCAAGTTCAAATCGGGTAATTTTGATCTTTCCGACTCGTATCGATCAGGAAGACCATCAGCGTTAGACAACGACGTGTTAAGGGCGGAAGTGGAAGCAAATCCGTGTCAGACGATCGAGGAATTGTCAAACAGTCTCAACAAACCTTGGTCGACCATCCAAGAACATTTGAAGCAGATTGGAAAAGTAAGCAGAGCAGGTGTTTGGGTCCCGCATAATCTGTCCGAACAGAATAAGGCTAACCGATCAATCACATGCAACTTATTGCTTCAACGACACAACACAGAAGCGTTTTTTGATCGCTTGATCACAGGAGATGAGAAATGGGTCCTGTATGATAACCCAAAACGCAAAAGGCAGTGGCTCTCTCCAAATGAAATCCCTCGGAGTACTGCTAAGCCAGGTTTACACCCCAAAAAAGCGCTTTTGTGTGTTTGGTGGAGTATTCGCGGCATTGTTCATTTTGAATTACTGAAACCTGGAGAAACTGTTACTGCAGACCTCTACAGCGAACAATTGCAGCGAGTCAATCAATCTTTAATTGAAAAGTGGCCAGCGATTGTCAACCGAAAAGGCGTCATTCTCCAACATGACAATGCAAGACCGCACTGCGCAAGGCGAACTCTAGAAAAAATTAATGAATTGGGGTGGGAGGTGCTGCCTCATCCACCATATTCGCCCGATGTTGCACCATCGGATTTCCACTTATTCCGAGCGCTGCAACACTTTTTAAGTGGCAAAACATTTGCAAATTTGGATGATATCCAAAATGCCATCTCTAGATATTTTGCCGAAAAACCAATTAATTTTTATCGATCAGGGATTGAAAATTTACTCACTAGATGGCAAAAGGTTATTGACAATGATGGGGAATACATCATTGATTAAAAATAAAGACTCGTTAAAAATGTATGTGTTTGTATTTAGCGTAAGAAAACGACATTACTTTCCGGTCCCCCTAATATTATGAAGTTGCAGTCTAGATGGAAACAGATTATCGAACAAAACGGCGCATATTTGAACTAAATCCGATCACTGTAACACTTTTTATAAAGCATTGAATAAAGAGCAAAAAAGCGGAAGGGAGATATTTGCCAAACTTATATTTAATGAAGTGACCAGACGAGCGGGACTTTCACCTGATGTTAAGTGATATGCTTGCCAATAACGTGGCGCTAGTTAGGATGGTATAAGCAGCATCACATTGCGCTCGTCGTCTTGAGATCAGGATGAAAATCTCGTTACCCCAGTAATTACACTAGCTACAATGATCTTCAAACCGGAACACCTTTGCACCATCTTTGCACAGTACTGTTTGGCGGGAGAAGTAGGTGGTGCGATGGTATCTACCTAGACTGTGTCCGGCGATTGACATGTATCACTAGAACATCTTTTGTCGTTGGTTAAATAGTAAGTTGTGCACTTCCGGTAGCTGCGGATGGTCATATCCTCGGCTCTACTGCATATGCGTCGCATTTTGGTTATTTCGGGCGTTCTTACGTACTATATGCGTTTTAATAGAAACGAAGGAATATTAGTCACCCGCTTATTGCGAGTGTTCGTGTAATTTTAGATTGTTATAGACGCCAACACTAGAAAATCTTTGGCGGTGCTAGATTCATAACAGGTTTACTGGTGGTAGGTCTCTGCTGTCGGAGACCGTCTATGTAGGTATTGCAGCCGACAAACCGTACTTTGCAAACATTGCCATGTCCCGGTTTGAAAGGCGCTGTAGCTTACATCTCAGGCGATCACTGCAATATGCTTTAGTATATATCATCCTAACGACGCGTTGTTATGGGCAGGTGTATCACTTACCATCAGGTGAATGTTCCGCTCGTGCCGTCGGTTGAATAAAAAAAAGGTTTTATTATTTTCTATTTTACGAATCGATTAGAGGAGCGAGAAGTTCACTTTGATTGTAATATAATACGTTGATAACAACGTAGCGCTAGTTAGGAATCTGGACGGTCTCCGACAACAGAGACCTGGCGTTCTAAACGGTAGGGTTGGTAAAAGGGTAGAGAGGGGTGTAATCCCCTAGTTGTTTAATCTCTCATTTATTAATAGGCACTTTGATAACGGTTTAACTGTTTGAGTGTAAGAGAGTTAAGTTTTAACAGAACATTTTAATTTTTGTAGATATTAAAACGGTACATAACTAAGTTGTTTATAATGTTATGACATTTATGTGATACATAAATTTGTTTAAGAGTGAATGGGCTTTTTTCAGACTAGTGCGATTTACCATCAGGCTGCAACCTCACTTATCACCGGAAGGTATATAGACAAGTGCTTGTTATATGATATACGTATTAGAAATAAATGTCTTCTTGAACTGCTTTCTAGGGTCTGCGATTATTTAAAATTTGTTTCGATTTATAATAAATTAGTTTTTTTTCTTCTCACAATTGTATACTGTGAACTTCCATGGTGTAGGACTGAGAAGTGTAATCAAATACAGAGTACACGGGAATGCCAGTGTAGGCGTTTCACGACCGGACCGGGCCCGGTGCCCGTGTACTCGCCGCCTCGAGGTCAGGGCCGGCAACACAGAGTTTATTATAGGGCTGTATACCAGTTTCCTTTCCCACGTTTCAAAAAATCGGTTAATGAACAGAATCGATTTTTTTTTGTATCCTACATACTAAAAATTACATATTTAATACGTATTACTAAAAAAAATCGATTGAACATATTAAAAATCCATAATTATTTAATAATCATCACTCCGTACGGATAAGTTATAATACATGAATAAATATCAATAAATTCTATTCAGATAACTAAATTCATAGTTTTATGCTATAAATGTATAAAAATATTTAATTTCAACAGAAACGTATTTTTCACCATTTCAACAGTTAATGTTCAAATTCATCAAATTTCGTCTCCTTGAGACACAGCGTATCGTCTCCATACCCTAATTTTATTAACTATTATACAATGGGTGGAGGATTTGCGGGAGGCCAACATTCAAGGTTTCCTAACATTCAAGGTTTTTTTTTTCTAGTTTCTAAGTGAAGCAATCAGTTCATATAAGTATTTTTAACTGGTAACTCTGTTTAAGAGTAGATTGAGAGCAGCAGGGCGCACATTGTGGTTGAATTAATACTTATGAGTCATACGTAACTTTACGAAACTATGAGTAGTGTTAGGAATGTGCTATGCTAGTATGTCTAATGTTAGACGTAAAACAAGATTGAAGGTTACGAGGAAACGAGATAGTTACATCCATTCAATCTCACTGGATATAAATATTGTGTAATGTTCTTGTTGCTGTTCTTGTAAGTCGTGGTTGAGGAATATCTGGGAATGGACTGGCATACCCGGAGGGTCCGAATTGTTCCGCCCAATCAGACATAGAAAGGACTATATCACGCTGATCGTCAACCTTCACTAGTTTGAGAGTCACTAGTTGAGATTTCTTTTTTATCTACAATGGGCTAACACGTAATTTCTCGGAATAATAAGTATGTTATATGTTGCTACAGCTGGAACCCAGTAATGATGTTAACAGCAGACTTCTAAGACTGCGGCTAGAAGCTAACGATCAGGTTCAAAAAACCCTACAAAGAACCTAACTTTGTGATGCTAGTATCGAATGAGACTTCTGTATTACTAAGCCAATCGCTTAAAAGAGATAATCAAGAGTATATAACATTAAGTTAATCACTTAAATTGTACTCGTCTGAAGCTGATGTGGAATCGAATCTATGATCAAATAAGTTTATGCTATTATTTATGGTAACATGAGCTTTGGGATTGGACAAATATTGGTAGAGTAGAATGAAAACTAATCCGCTCCGCGATGACGTCACCAAGGTCGACCAGTGACTACATCCCGCGACACAACCTGTCTTCTATGTCTCGTTCTATAGCATTGTTTTGAACGAGGAGGCAAAAGGATACGGGAGTTGCGAGGGTGCGAGAGGGACAATGATGCGGGAGGAGTAGGTCGGCCATTTGCTTATAAAATTCTTTGCATGCGCTTTTGGAATCTCGTTCAACAATATCTTACTTATTTATCGCTTAATCATTATTATATACATGAATACAGTAAGATTTTTTTTATTGTATAAATAATTTTAAAATATGACCATTAAAATCAGTTAACTATAATATACAAGATATAACAATTAATAGTAATTATGACAATATCCAAACTGATGTGGATGGACCGGTCTCTGTTGGAGAGCGTCTAAGTGTGCTGCAACCCATGTTGCTGCTAACAATTACTTGAGTCTAAAGTACCGTGTTTAAAGGGTGTTGTAGCTAGTGAAATTACTAGAGTAACGAGACAAAATCTTAATGACTATAAACACAGTGTAATGCAGTGTATATCTAGTTGGGTATAACTGTATCGCTTTTTTCTGTAGTCATACAGTAGTGTGCAAACCTCACTGAGTTGCAGTATGAAGAGAGCTGCAGCTAATGTAATTACTGGTGTAACGAGTCTCGGCATCTTATATTTAATCACGATGTGGTACAGTGTATAACTAGCACCATGTCGTTATGGGCAGGCGCATCGCATACCATCAGGTGGATGACCTACTCGTCTTGTAATATATATAAAAAAATTATATATACAAGTACCAATTAATAGTAATTGTGGAAGATATTAAAATGGATTATTCTTTGTTAAACCATACCAAGGCTTTAATGACTTAAATACTCACTTGACATCATTGTTAAGTAAGATAAAATGTCTGAAAAATTGTTCTGCTCATTAAGATTACTCTACAGTCGGATTCTCAACCTTACAGCTATGAGTCAGATAAAGAAAATGGCGTATTATTAACCATTCTTAACATTGTGAATTTTTTTTGTAAACAATACTATGGTGAAACTGCTTGAGGAATATGGTGTTGAAACAGCCTTCAGTTGAACTAAATTGTTAACATTTTACTCATTATCGTCATCATCAGTCGATAGACGTCCACTTCTGGACATCGTCTTCTCCCAAAGACCTCCACGTTTGTAAAGGTGAACCCTTACAAATCCCTATATGAAATATAGGGGGACTTGGGCTATTTTCTACACATCTACCCCAATGCGGGTTGGTGAGAGCTAGAGCCTCGCTTGTTGATTATCAGAGTGCACCACGGGCAAGTAAAGTTGGCTTGGATCCCGTGAGTTTTGGAGCGGGAACCATTGCACAAAAGTATGTATAGTTTTACCATAATACTCTTTGACAAAGAAAAATCAATATAAAAGATACTTTGCGTATTTATCTCGTAATAACCTTTTGATACGTGGGCGGGAACGTCACTACCTAACCGCAACGTCTAACGTTCTGACTCTAGCAGCCGCTGAGCGCGTGATACGGAGCGTGACTAATTGCGTCGTGTATATAATATATTTTAACCATCAACAGATCTGTTAACTTTGTTTCTATATATATAGAAACAAAGTTACCAGATCGGTTGATGGTTAAATAAATAAGGTAAATAAATACGAGTTAAAGCTTATGCATTATCGTTTACCGTTGTGTCAGCCATGCAGTCTCGGTCTAGTAAGAATAGTCTAGTAATAAAGTCCTGCTTGTCGTAGAAGGCGACTAAAAGGGTGTAGGTGTTTCGCGGGCTTTGTAGATGGGGTCCCTTATCGCTCAACAAGCGAAGCTGCGTGGAACAGCGTATGGCTCAGCGATGATGACTAGTAGGATGTGACCCCTCCTCAGAGACGTGTTAACACAAAATGTAGAGATATTGGTGCATTTTATTAGAGATCCCACGGCTTGGCTGAATGCACTGATGCAGACCACCGAGGGGGTTTTAGTGAGTAAGAATCTCACGTAACCTTGACGTTCCCCTAGAAGCTGGGTATCTTTCGAAGATTTCCTCCCCTGAAAGCAAAAAAATGTCTTTATTGTCGGATAACGTCTATATACCAACGCAGATCTGATATCCTCAGTCAAACAGTAGTTTGCAAGCATTACCTTGGTTTCATTTGAAGAGTAGCTAGTAAAGTTACTGGTATCTAAGACTTAATATCTTGTGTCAATGAGACGAGCATAATGTGAAGCAGTGTCCTTAATCATAACTAGCCAAGGTGATATGCTGGGCAAGCACATCACTTACCTTTAGGTAAATGTAAAAAAAATATAGGTGAATTTAATCTTTATACTATTAAGACATCTAGTAGTTGAGTAATATTCAAAGTTATTATTATATATATATATATATATTTTAATAAATCAATGCTATAGCTAGGATTTGATAAAAGTATTAACTACACATTATGTAGTAAACCAAAAGGATTGAAGTACTTAGGGGTTGCTTTTGCTTTAACGATAACTTTGTACTTGTTAAAGACATAAGTTAAAAAAAACCTTTGTATGTTTTTTTATTTAATTTCTTAAGTATATAAAGTAATTTCAATGCGAAAGATTTTATTCTATTGCTACTAATATGTTAAAAAGGAAATGTCGCGTAGGCGAGCTCTTGTTTTCGAAAGCAATTTTGTAATTACGTGGGTATAAACGTTCACTCTGAGATATAACTGTTGAACTGATCTCCTGGAAACAGTTTTGACTGATGACGTCATAAATGTACTATCAAAATTTATTAAAACTAGCTCGAACAATAATTCTGTACATAATACTTGCGTATAATAACGAATGTATTATATGCTATTAAGTTATATACGTGGAGATTATACCGTGCAAATCCCTGACAACCACTGGTAGTAAGTCTGTTGCTGAGGATAATCACTACCAATAAATCTAGATAGCTATATCAACATATCCATTATTTCGACTACAAAACAATAGTATACAGATAGTACTCTGTTTCGGTGTGAAGGGTTATAACTAGTCAACTTGTAACGGTAATGGGATTTTACATCTTATGTCTGATCTAGAACTGAATAGTAATAATTTATATAAAATATTAGGAAATAAGAATGCCAGCATCGCATCTAGTGGCTACTGGAAGCGTATAGCCGAAAACCTGATTAGGTGGCGTTCTTTGTGAGAGGGTTATGTCCAAACAGTAGATTGCATCAGGCTGATAATAATGATGAAAGACACCAGAGAAAACTTCTTAATATATTTGGTAAATGTATAGCCGTAAAACTTTGTAACAAAAAATAAATAGCAAAGTATGTGAAAGAAATTAGATTAAAAATTAATAGATAAAAAAAAATGAGCTTAAGGATTTTAGAAAAGGGTAATTAAATTAGTCTTAGAAAAGAGAATACCAAGTTAAAGTGCAAATTATAGAAAATAAATAATTAAGATACCAATAGCTAATCGACGTCTCTGACGTGTAAGTCTCAAGGTGACGAGCACACACTATAGTGCAGGGTATATCATCTTAACTAGCACCACATTGTTACGAGCAGGTGAACATTCAGCTCGTTTCGTAGAATTAAAAAAAAATATACATTTTAGCGACGGACTAACTCGTTTAAAACTGTAACCTTCAGATAAAGAAAAACGAACAATAGGAGTACACACGTAGCTCATTACGGAGCAAGTCACTAAATTACAATAGATAAAACAATTGGTCTATATTGAGTGTGTGTGTGAGGTAACCAAAAAGTAATATTAAGATAGTAAAAGCCGATAGACAAGCAGAACCAGTTGTCGCAGGTTCAAATCCACTTAGTCAGATCCTCTCCGTTGGACCTAGAGGCGGAGTTTCTAACGTCCATTTATATGTGGGGTATAAAGGGTCCCCCGCACAATAACTCACGTGACCCGAACCATCCTCATCTACTGTTGGTGTTCCCTGCTAATCAACAGACGACGCTCTGGTTCCCGCCAACCCGCATTGGACCAGCGTGGTGGGAATTGGCCTAAATCCCTTCATATGAATCCCACAAACATGGAAGTCTTTTGGGGAGGCCTATGTCCAGGACTGGATGTCTATAGGCTGATGATAATTTATATGTGGGGCCCGGATCTCTATCCACAAAAGAACTGGCTTAGCCAATGGTTACACGCTCTACAGTCTCTGATTGAACGGTGAAAGGAAAAACTGGCCCATCCTTGGATTAGGGACAGAATTGTCGATGCTGGGTTGCCAGTCTTTAATGATTGGTTAAACAAGCAGCGTGGTGCATTGACCTTCCGATTGGTACAGGTGACGATGCTTGAACGCTTCAGTAAGTACCTGTGCTATAATGGTCGAGCCAACGAAGCCATCGCTGTGTTAGCGAAGAGGATTCATCGAAGCACACATTGTATGTCCTGATCTAGCTAGACCTGCATACGTTGAGATCTCATAACTTAAACTGTGACCTCTCGCTTTGACCTTTCATTAACACTCTAACAGAACAAATGCACCATTAAATTATCAATGATAGTTAATTTTGGATTTTGGTTAAAACCTAACCCTTTCTGATTTGACAAAATTGACTACAAGGGACTTTTATCTACATAATACGGAGAAATTGCTACGTTATGAAAAAACTGGTTATTGACAGAATATATTAGACAGAATTATGTAGCTGATATTTTGATAGGACAGATATTTGAACTTTATGTCTAGATGTCGACTACAAAATGTCTAGGGCACTTGGAAGCTCTGGAGTTTTTATTTATATATCTATAGTGCAGGATATTTTCTTATTATTTTACATTTGAGAGTAACTAAAGTGATCAGGATTTTTCTTTAATAAAATGGGGTCAACGTACGTTCAGTAGAACAGGAGCAAAACAAGTTAGGCGGTACCCAAAAGTCTAGCTTTAGGTATCGATCGGGCAACACCAGACGGCTTTATGTCCTTTGCGGAGCCGCTCGTGACCTACGCACGAATGTATTAAATAAACAGGTTTTATGTCAGACCTAACCATTAGATTAATTGGAACTAATAAATTTTGATGATTATTTTTTTAAATCAACATTCATATGTAGTCGTTAAACATATCCTTCTCGCTATTTTTTGTTTTTTCTCTGTCTTTAGGTAGTAGGAAATACTGTAATCTGGGTATCACCGCAGCTGCTATATCTACTGCCAACCAGTACTGTGCAAATATTATAGGGTTCTGGTTTGACGGACGATGCAGCTAGTGAAACTGCGGTAAAGATACTTTACATCTTATGTATATAAGGGACTAGTACTATACATTGAAAGAGAAATTTAGGTTAGTAGTTTTTTGGTTGAACTGAGAATGACTGTCTGAGTAGTATTATGTTGAAAATATTTTTAAATAACTTTTGGCACTGATCTGGCAATACAGTTCAGCAGTACTGTATTCAACGAGATATTTTTAAATCGTGTAAATATCTACATTGGGTCGAGGAGATTTGAGCCAACTGGTACTGAACAGCTGACGTGGATCATTTAATTGTAAATATGATATTGTAAATGACTAGTTAAATGCAGCACGCTTTTGACGTAAGGAAAATTATATAAATTTAGTGTTCAGGTTAAGCTTTTCAGTATTAGGAAACCAGAAAAACATACAGTACCAAAAGCCAAAGAGTTAAATGTAAAAAAAAACCTAATTAACAATAGATAAGAAAAAACAGATCGGGTATTTAAAGCGGCATACAATGTTTGTCTCATAACAGATTTGTGGGTGGTCGTATTATTATACGAAAAATCGATGAGACCATCCAGTCTTTTTTTTATGGTGTTTCTCACCGTAATAATATGGCGTTAGTTAGGATGTTGACATTGCACCACACTGTGCTCGTCGAATTGAGACATATTAAAGATCTGGTGATCGCGAGAACCCACTGGACGCGAGCAACGCGGGACCGATCGATGTGGAGATCTTTGGGGGAGGTCTATGTCCAGCAGTGGACGTCTGTCTACTGATAATGATGATGTTGATGATGATACATATATAAAAACTGTCCACTTAATGTTCCCTCTGCTGGGACTGTGGGACCTTCTCTCAAAGGAGAATCAAGGCAATTCATCTATCACGCTGACCAAGTGCGAGTTGACAGATGATGTAACTTAAAAGGGTCAATAGAAAAAGTCAGTTTTATTTAGATTACAAAACATCAAGAGTACCTCAGATATAAATGTGTTCGATGATAGGTTAAAGTATTGTGCAGCTGACCGCTTACACTTCCGTTCGAGTGCTCCGCAAGCTATTTGGGTCGGCGATCAGATCAGGCCGTTGCGAAAACTCCTGGACGGTGCAATGATCTCTAATACGCCTCGATTGGATTCATATATCTATAACTATATCGTTACTACAAATTTATATACGAAATACAAAGTGTACTTTAGATTACTCTTCAATTATACCTGTAAAGAGTACACGTTTTATTCCCACTACAGGGACTCGACAGCTTCTCTGACAAACCTACCCAAGTACATAATGTATATAATTAATCAAGGCAACGAGACGAGCTGGATATTCTACTAATTGTATTCGTCGCGTTAAAACATAGTACTTAAAGTTTTATTACTCCAATAATCTTAAAAGCTACAACGCCTTTCAAACCGGAACACAGTAATGTTTACACACTGCTGTTTGACGGCGGAGATGGGAATTGCTGTGGTAACTACCTGGACAGTCTGCAGCAATAGAGACCTTTTTTTTGTTTCGGATGATACCCTGCTTCAGGGAGGAAGTCAGGGTTGTGTGATATTCTTACTCACCAAATACCCCGTGATGCTCTGCATCAATGCATTCGTAGAGGCTCAGGCATCTCTTATAGAACGCACCGGTGCCGCTCTACACTTTGTGTAACACGTCTTTGAGGAGGAGCCTAACCCTCCTAGGCACCATCGCTGAGCCATACGCCCTCCCACGCTGGTTCGCTTGTTGAGCGATAAGAGCCACCACCCTCAAGGTCCGCGAAACTCCTAGACCCCTTCGGCCGCCTTCTACTGCAGGCAGGGCTTACCTTAGTCCTATTCATACTAGCCCGAGACTATAGGGCTGAGCGACAGAGACCTATTACCAGTTATTATAAATACATAAAATCATCTAGTACTTGTACTTATCTTTCTCATTTATTATAATTGCACGAATAGATATAACATGATCATTAAAAAGAAACAATCACGATAGTTTAGTTTATTAGTAATTAGTTTTTAGCTACATATCATTATGTAGTTATTAATTCTTTTACGTGTAGTTATTCGATGGCATGGAAGATTATCATATCGTTATCATTTAACATTTAAGAATATATATTATATTAATGTATACTTTTTATATTTCCATGCTTTCCAATAGACAAGAACCTCGGTGAGTTCAATTATTATTATAATGTTTATTACTTGATATTATTTTTTTATTTTAACTAATAGGGGGACCGGAAAGTAATGTCGTTTCTGCGCATGCCAATACTTGATTGTCATTTGTCAGCTCATTGTTTTGTTCAGAGGCGTACCAAAGACATTGTGAGGTTATAGTGATTTCTTTACTTATAGACAATTGAATTACAATTTTTTTTTTGTAATTTTGGGTAAAATGGCCAGCCAAATACCAGAAGAGGTACACATCCGGCATTGCATGCTCTTTGAGTTTCGCAAGGGAAATAACGCAACAGTTGCTACCAAAAACATTTGCGATGTTTATCCAAATGCACTGGACATTCGTAAATGCCAAAGGTGGTTTTCCAAGTTCAAATCGGGTAATTTTGATCTTTCCGACTCGTATCGATCAGGAAGACCATCAGCGTTAGACAACGACGTGTTAAGGGCGGAAGTGGAAGCAAATCCGTGTCAGACGATCGAGGAATTGTCAAACAGTCTCAACAAACCTTGGTCGACCATCCAAGAACATTTGAAGCAGATTGGAAAAGTAAGCAGAGCAGGTGTTTGGGTCCCGCATAATCTGTCCGAACAGAATAAGGCTAACCGATCAATCACATGCAACTTATTGCTTCAACGACACAACACAGAAGCGTTTTTTGATCGCTTGATCACAGGAGATGAGAAATGGGTCCTGTATGATAACCCAAAACGCAAAAGGCAGTGGCTCTCTCCAAATGAAATCCCTCGGAGTACTGCTAAGCCAGGTTTACACCCCAAAAAAGCGCTTTTGTGTGTTTGGTGGAGTATTCGCGGCATTGTTCATTTTGAATTACTGAAACCTGGAGAAACTGTTACTGCAGACCTCTACAGCGAACAATTGCAGCGAGTCAATCAATCTTTAATTGAAAAGTGGCCAGCGATTGTCAACCGAAAAGGCGTCATTCTCCAACATGACAATGCAAGACCGCACTGCGCAAGGCGAACTCTAGAAAAAATTAATGAATTGGGGTGGGAGGTGCTGCCTCATCCACCATATTCGCCCGATGTTGCACCATCGGATTTCCACTTATTCCGAGCGCTGCAACACTTTTTAAGTGGCAAAACATTTGCAAATTTGGATGATATCCAAAATGCCATCTCTAGATATTTTGCCGAAAAACCAATTAATTTTTATCGATCAGGGATTGAAAATTTACTCACTAGATGGCAAAAGGTTATTGACAATGATGGGGAATACATCATTGATTAAAAATAAAGACTCGTTAAAAATGTATGTGTTTGTATTTAGCGTAAGAAAACGACATTACTTTCCGGTCCCCCTAATATAAGTGAAAGTGGTTAAGGTGTATTTAGCAGAATCGTCAAACTTTCTATAATGTGTATTGGAGTTATACGAAATTGAAGAACACTTTTCAATGATACATTAGTGTTAAAGGAATCGCCGTGATGGTGTTGAGGACTGCTTTATTTAGTCCTCGAGTTGGGTTATAATAGGATACTTTAGAAAGGTTGCAGTTGCATTCCATACCAAGAACTTCTCTCAAGATTCTTAAAAAAAAATCTCGAAGATTTTCACCTCTTGAAACAAAAAAAAAATTAAATATGTCTATCCGTTTGTTAAACTAAATGATAATTTTTTTTATACATTTTTACCTATAGCAAATTCTGTGTATGGTAAGATGTGTTTTTTTGAACAACTCACTGACATAAACTTTTTGTTTTAGAGTTATACCTAACATTCACGTGGGATAAATATATCAAAAAAAAATTAACAATAAATACACAAGAATTACTTATTCTTCATCCACTTTGCTCGCAGTAATACATAAGTAGATTTGAAATTTGTCAAAAATATTTTCGTCCAGCGGCAACTTTCCGATCTCCGGGCCCTCGCCCTTTACCCCCGCTACCCCTAATGGGAGTAACATATCGTAAAATCTTAGCTGACCTATACAAGGTAAAAGAAATATTCAACATTAACTACTGTAAAGTACTAAAACAATTATATAAAGATATAGAAGACGAAATATAATATTTTATATTATTTTACTCCTAGTACGTACTACTGTATTCATACTTACGCTGTAATGTAGATCCCCGTAGAGAAATAATGGCAATGGTGTGAGGGGCGACATTCGCAATTTATGGTACATAACGGAACACGCCCACAGAGAAATTAGAACAATGCTGCCAAGGCGCGGCTTTATAAGGCCGGTCATTGACCCGCCTTATGTAATAGAATTTAACATAGATATATGAAACAATGTATGAGCTTTATAAATTATATTATTATATGCTTGTTGAGAGACACGTTACATAAACTTGTGATGTTGGTTTCCGGAGTTGTATACAAAAGTTGAATGTTTGAAAGTAGTGGGAGATAAAAAAAACATGCACTAAAACTTATTTATATATATATATATACGTATAAGAGATTGCCACCTTTATAAGTAGAGACTCATTACGATATCTGGAACCATAAAGCCCTAGAGACTAAAATTTGGTAGGAATATTCCTTATACCGAGTATACCTCAGCTAAGAAAGGATTTTACAAAATACCTTCCCCAAAACAAATTGCAAGGGTGTTACAGCAACGCGAGCGAGAAACAGATAGTTTGTATACATAGTAAAGTTATTGCATACCTCCTTTTCTTTCTTTTATAAATAGATAACAATTTCTATAACATGCTGTGGCCTTCTATATGCCTAATGATATACTTTCCCCACTGGGATCACATTCAGAGATATACAAGGTAAGAATGATTGGAAAAATCAGTGCAGGTCAACCTAAGCGGACATATTCCGATCAAATCGGAGATGTCTTAAAGGAAGGCCGGGTCAAAAGCACTCGCAACCGACGAGCGTGCATGAAGACGCTTATGAAAGTGGAGGAAGTGAGAGAGGTGTGCCAGGATCGTAGCAAGTGGAAAAAGGTGGTCTCTGCCTATCCCACTGCGAACGATATGTATATATGTATGTATGTATGGATCACATTCTTCTTTGATAATCAAAAAAAATATATTTTTTCAAAATATGGGAAAGTCGTGAGTAAACTCTATCAAATTCCTTTATGAGAATTGCAGCCCTAAACGGACATAAGCGAACCAACCGGTTTACTAGTTGATGGTCATTGTTACCGGAGATCGTTTAGGTACGCAGTAACTATTTGTACTGAATAGTAATGTACTGACATTACTGTGTTCACGATTAGTGGTTGCTGATAAGTTTGTTAAGAATCCGTCTAGTTAGCCCAACACCCTTATTTTGTTAATGAGAATAGTAGAACTAGTGTACTACACTATAGCTGTTCTGGAGGCAGATCGTCTGTACAGCAACACTAGTGGTGATCTCGATCCTCAGACACGAGGAAACGAATCTAAAGAGAGTAATATAGGTAATACGCTTCACCATCTTTGATCTTATTGCTACTTAATAACTAGTGAAATTAAAGTCAAATGTTAGCGAATGATAGGAGAAGCACATTGCTCGAAAGATGGAGGGACGGTCGTTGGAGTAGCAAAGATCTAATTCTGACAGGCCATCAGTGAAGGTCAAAAGAAACCGATAGATGCAAGCAGCGTTGGACCAATCGATATGGAGATATTTAGGAAGTCTGTGAGCTAATGATGATGATGTTATCACAAACTTTACTATAATAATTATTATTAATGATTGTTACAATATTAATATTTTTTTATACACTTTAATGTTAAGTCTTATTACTTTTTAACTGTTTGTGTAGTTGTCTGTTTAAATATATACTGTTTAATAAATATATACGTGGTTAAATTACGTATACTCGTAGTATTGGCGACAGTAGTCTGGTGGTTTACGTAACATCCGCAGTGAGCTTTATCGATTTTCTCGTTCCGACCGGTCAAGGTGCCTTGATGGCTGTGAAACATACGTATACTCTTTTATTATACACATATATATATATTTTAACCGCATTAAGTAGTTCTTAAATATAGTGATTCTTCTCCTTCGTCGGAGTCTCGTCAGAGTGGTCGTGGTCATCACTGCAGGTTTTAGTCGCTAGCTTCACATCATGTCGCCATTCTTCTCTGATGGCCCCCTTCCAAGTGTATTCATATAGTGGTAACGCTGATGAGCCATGTATTGCCTTCATCTAATCAGTCCATCTCATAGGCATTCTTCGTCGTGGCCTGGTACCCTCAACCTTTCCCTGGACTACAAGTCGCTCAATAATTACTTCACTTCGGTGACATATGTGACCAAATAAGGTGAGGATACAAGACTGTACCAAATGTGATAAACGCTGCTTAATGCCTAGTTTTCGAAATATAGACTTATCGGTACGATATTCAGTCCACGATACTCCGAGCATTCTTCACCAACACCACATCTTTAGAGCGTCTATCCTTTGCTCTACTTCTTGCAAGTTTACATTTTTGCGGCATACAAGAATATGGGGAATACAAGAGCTTGAACTAGCCGGATTTTTGTAGCTCTGCTGTATATGATATGTTGAGATTCCTCCATATTTTCCTTAGCTTGTTCATTGCAGACATAGATACTACCATACGCCTCTTCACTTCGTCTATACATCCACCGTTGTTCGTAACTAAGGCACCCAGATAAAGTGATTAGGTTGAATAAAAAAAATACAATTTACTAAGTATTTGATTCCTTTACCATCATATATAGTCTCAGATAATTCATATCCTATGTCCTAAGAAAGTTGATGTATCGATTCCTAAAAGTAAAAATTCATTAAGAACTCTATAAGCGATTTATTTTTTAATATCACAAAAGAATAATGTCTTATTTATGGACCTGTTTTTCTATCTATTTAAACAAGAATCAATAGTAAAAAGATATTTATTCATGTTTATAACTGATAGTTACATATTCACCTGATGCGAGGTCGGGGAAAGGCATGGGCTTGACTATCACTAATGTTATCTTAGTCTGCCCTTTGATCGTTGAAATAGCCGCTCATATTAACTTTAGTGATATATATTTTTTATCAATTAAACATTTCCACACATGGGAACAAAAAATTATAACATATTACAATAATATTAATAAACAGATTAGGTTTTTAAAAGGATTTTCAGAGTATATCCTTCTTGATACCATAACGGAAGATCACTGGTATATATGATATCTAACGAAGTATAATCATAAAGATAACTTTTACTGAGTAGTCAACTTTACACGGCGTTAAGTGATAAAGTGGCAGTGAATGGTGCTTGCTTAGAATACTGTAGCTCTTATTATGTTGACAGAGGGAGGAAACTAGCGAGGAACGGGAAGGGTTCAAAAAACAGCAAACAAATTTGGCAACACGTAGCCTCTGAATCGAACTTTAGGCTTCTGTATTACTAGGAAATCAAAGAATAACGGAAGTAGATAAAAAGTAAAAAAATATAAAGATTGGATTAAAAGTAATAAAAAGGTTTGAGGACCATAGGTCTTAAAACGGTTTATGCAAACTAACGGCCGCACTGGGTCGTTGGCACGTTAGTGGTAAAAGGTTTTGACTGTGGTTTGGCATCAGCTTCCGCGATGTCATTGGCCAGTGAGGTGGTTGTTAGAACCATCTGCACCCTAACTGTGTGGTGCTGGTTCCGGAAACCCGCAGCAATGTTATGGCGACAGATTAACGGCAGCTAAAATCCAACCAGGGATATGACCGTGTGTCGAGTAACATGGACTGTAGCATTTAACCACTGCACTAGTATCATTATCAGCTGATAGATGTTCAGTGCTGGACTTAGGCCTCCCTCAAAGATCTCCAAATCGATCGGCCCTGCTGCTCGCATCGTCGGGCACTAGAGCGTCGTTTGTGGGGTTCATATTGGGGAATTTGGGAAGTTTCCATCACGTTGGATAGATGCGGGTTTGTGGGAGCTAGAGCCTTATTTGGGTGGGTGCACCACGAGCAGGTTAGGTTGGCTTGGGTCCCGTGAGTTGTGCGGGACGCATTACGCCCCTGCTGCTGCAGCCACTACACCAGGCTTGCTGTTAAAATAAGATGAGAGATTAAATAATCATTATTATCTTAATAATTTCACACATCCATAAAATTTGCTCGTCTATCGACCACAATGCTTACTGACCTTAATCCATTTACAGTTGGTAACCGTTGCGAATACGGTGAACATATAGCAGATCGTAAAACTTTACTGCCTCTCCACTAACAGTTAAAGTAATCATGAAGATGTTTACTGTAGTAAATAAATTTTGATGATAGTTTCTAAATAACGTAAAATTTTTATTGTTACTATTAAAGTGTATTACGAAGTGGCGATCACCAGGATATTAATTTATAGATGATTAGTGATTAAAATTTTTTTTTTGGTGGAAACATCCTGTAGGAGCAACAGAAGAGTTCTATAAAACTCGTACCTGGTTAAAACCCTTCAGTATCGTAATAAACATTTTTGACCGGAACTGATCGTTAAATAATTTTACTGGCTACAGAGAATATTTATACAGCACCACATAATCTTCTGGTCTCGATCGGGTTAATGTTTCGCAAGATGCTGGTAAAGAAATTTAATAATATTTCCGTAATATTTGCACATTGATGAAAAAAAATTTGATCTACTGTCGCAGTGCCATAGTCTGTGATAGAGAAAGGATGGAACTTCTTTCTAGATTTAGGTCTTAGACTCAAACTTAATGTTATCCGAATGTACCCAACACCTAATTAGACGGTCACTCTTTTCTATCGGCGATGGACGAATAGTTACATAAAGCCGGAATTTTTACATGATGTTACCATGACAACGAGGACGATGAAGTTTTTATTGTTTTAGTTAAATATTTTTAGGTTTCCTATACTTCAACATTCGAGTGCTTGAACGAACTTGTGCTTATTTTCATTTGCAACAGTATTTGCGGTTATCTTTAGGTCAAATGGAGCTCGGCAAGTTTAATATAATTTTTTTTCTCCGTTCACATACTAACTTTAGTATAAAAGCAGGTGGTATTAAAGGTCAGCGGGTGCCGGCCAGCCTGATGTCCTTATAGGGACTTCAACTCATTCCGATGGACGTGTTTTGGTATATTTGAATTGCGATCCTTGCTTCAGTGAAACATCGATTATATACTATTAACCCTTTGCACTCGAGCGGTGAGTCTCACTCACCATGTGATTTAATGCCACAACTCGAGAGGTGATCGTCGCTCACCACTTCGTTCGCTGCGGTCATTCAATCCGCAGCGGTGACTGTTTAAGTTTTGTTTCTTCGACACGGGTTCCTACGCTCTTTGTGGGTAAACTAATGAAGTGTAAAATGATATCCCTTCAAACGGAGATAAGGGTTTCTTATCTGAAATTAGTGCGCAACCACGAACCGGACTGCATTTTCGGTCTCAGTTCGAACTTGACAGCTGTGGCGAAAAGACTAGAAAAGTTGAAGTTTGTGACCCCTATCACCATGGAAGGTAGTAGTGAAATAAGCTCGAGTGAAGATAACTTTGATTTGGAGTCGCTAAACGAGGAAATTTTTTTAAAAAAAATATTAATATTATTGAGATACAAATTTTTCTTCCACATACTTTCTCAGTTTTATCTCGACGGTATTTGTTTGGTAAATAAAATTATTGCAGTTGAGATTGCATTGTAACACTTGAGACACCGATATGGTGTTTAAGGGTATTTGAGCAATAAATTAGCAATTTTTTGTTAACTTCTATAATCATAACCGTTATTAAAATAGAGGAGATATTGTTAGTTACAGGGTAATCCTTTGCGATTGTATCATCATCTTCATAATTTAACCAATAGACGCCCACTGCTGGACATAGGTCCATAAAGAACGGTCTTAACGCTGTTTCAATCCAGTAGCTCCCAGCGATTTTTTTTGCCATTGTTTACTAATCAACATCATCATCATCATTAAGTTAATCATCATAATCAAAAAGTTTCTAAAGGGTGTCTGGCGGCAGATTTATATTTTAAAAAACGAATATCTCAATAAGTTATAAACAGTGCGGGGGGAAGGTGGTTTCATTAGAATCACCGATCGTGCGGATTTCTTAGTCACGATGTCGCAGTGGTCGGGTGAGCATCGCGCGTTCGCTATTGAAACATTTTTCAAGAGTAACGATTCTTACGTACTCGCTCGCCGACAGTTTTGTTCACATTTCAATATTCGACGGATAGGCGATGGGCCGAGTGTGAATTTAATTCGTTCGTGGGTGGAGAGGTTCCGCGCAACTGCTTCGGCTATGAACACACCACGGTCAGGACCTAGTCGATCGTCAAGGACCCCCGAAAACATTGAACTGGTTGAACGCAGTTTACGTGAAAATGCACGACTTTCGATATGGAAAAGGGCAGCTTCACTGGGACTTCCAAGAGCAATTGTGCATGAAATTTTGAAAAAAGATATGAAGTTCCATCCTTTTAAAATTCAAATAATTCAAGAATTGAAAAAAATGCCTTTGCGTCACGCAAATTTTTTTGTGAAACCATGTTGGAGCGTTTTCGCACTGTGAATTCCATTTTTTGGAGCGACGAGGCTCATTTTCATTTAAACGGACACGTAAACAAGCAAAATTGCCGTTACTGGACTCTAAGAACTCGCAATCCTCGACTGAAGCACCAAAAACCATTACATTGCCCAAGGGTAACTGTTTGGTGCGCTTTATCCACGAATGGGATAATCGGACCATTTTTTTTTGAAAATGCACGGGGCCAAGCGACGAATGTCAATGGTGAGAATTATCGGCTCATGATTTCGAATTTCGTTTGGCCGAACCTGCGAGCTCATTCATCATTCTCATCACACACGTGGTTTTTTTTTGTGGGGCTACCTCAAAGAGAGAGTTTACGCCAACAATCCGCGAACTGTTTTGGACTTAAAAGAAAATATTCGGCGAGAAATCAGCGCAATTGAACCAAGTTTACTGCAACGTGTGGCACGGAATACGAGGCTCCGTTTCGAACAGAGTGTGCAACAGGATGGAAGACATTTGGATGACATTATCTTTAAAAAATGAAATCCGCATTTGTACTCTATCTTTTAATACTTTTAGTAAAATTAAATGTCAAACATATTATTTTTTATTTAAATTTGAAAACATAAATCTGCCACCAGACACCCTGTACTAATACACAATTGTAAAAAATTTACACATTTCATTGCTAAGGTTTATTAATAAAATAGAAATCACATTTATAACAAACTTTACTTTTCTTTTTAATTGTTTTTTAGTCTTATAAAAGAAACCAATCTTATATATGTTAATTGTGTAAAATTATATAACAGGCGCTTTCCGAAGCATCGGAGAAAAGACCGCCTCTCTGTTCGATCGTAAGAAGAAGGACGCTGAGCAGATTGCTGCGGAGAAGGCGCAGGAGGCTGCCCACGTCGTAGAAGATCAGGTGAAGAAAGCGGGAGAGCTTATCGGTGGAGCTCAGCAGAGCGCCAACGCAGCAGCTGACACCGGTTCGTTTATAAATCAATTATATATTCTTCGTGGTAAATAACACCTAGTACAGGATATACCCTTTTACGTCAATAATTTCACAAGCTACAGCGCCTTTAAACCTGGAACGTAGTAATGATTGCGATGATACTTGAACGATCTCTTACAAGAACAATGAGGTTTCTGAAAGCTTCAACCAGCAAAAAATATCTAAAATTAAAAATTATTTAAAAGTACCTAATTCTAATTATTCTGTGTTCCTTCATTGTTTGTTTCTTGAGTCTGTAAAAATATATAATCTTGTAGATAAATAGTAAGTTTCTGTTGCCGAAGTACGTCTAGGTAACTGCACCCGCAGCTCCTATTTTTGCCACAAGCAGTTGTATGCAAACGTTTCCATTTTTCGGTTTGAACGACGTTGTAGTTAATGAAATAACTGGGATAACGAGATTTACGGGCTAGATTTACAGCTCATGTCTCAAAGCGACCAGCACAATATGGTGCTGTGTATAACGCCATGGTGTCATGAACATATTTGTTTAATTACCATCATGGGAACGTCTACCTCGCCTTGACGCTTCTTCAATAACAAAAAAAAAAAAAAAAATTCTTCTGGAAGATAGTTCTTATTTTTAAGACTTGTATGTTCAAGGTTAAATTTGTAAACTTTTTGCGCTTGGCATTCCCTCCCCAGGTATAATGAAACCCAAATTGGAATTCCTTATCCAGTTTTTTTTTCAGTTAATTTTCTGGATGTTTTCAAATACAGGTTTTATCGTCTCATGGCTTTCGGCGCTTTTACCTCACGCCGTATAAAAACGAGTCAGGCAAGTTGGCGATAAAATATGTGCGCGTGCGTTGTCTTGTTAAAAACTTTACTAGGTTCCTGTAATGTTAGTCAATTGAACATACGAGAAAATCCAATGCGTATTTAATTGAAATATATACATCATCATCAGTCGATAAATGTTCACTGCTGGACATAGGTCTTCATCCAAATATCCCCACGTTGATCGGTCCTAGCCGTCTTTTGTAGGGGTTCATGTGAGGAGGGACTGTTCCCACCACGCTGTTCCCATGCGGGTTGGTGGTAGCCAGAGCATCGTTCTCAGGCCGTGGATCCGGGTCCACGAGCCCAGTGTCAGATGAGCTGTAAGAGCCGCTGTGGCTTCCAGCCCGCTCAAAAAACAAGAATATATAGAGCATCGTTTATTGATTAGGAGGGTGCACCACGGACAGATAAGTTGGGTTGGGTCCAGTAAGTTGTAGTGCGGGACCTCTTACACCACTGCTGGATCTCGTACACCTCTAAAATATATACAAGAAATTGTATTAAATCAATAATTTGTATCATTTAAGAAGCAATCTCCAGCTCGAGCTTTCGATGAAGGAAAAGATAGTAAACTAACTAACAAGTCATATTCGCCAACCTGAATTTGGTTAACATAGATAAATGGCTTTGACTCTTTTATCCCAGCAGTGGGAACATTAAATAAGGAACTTATTATTAACCTGTACTAGTTTATTTCTATCAATACGAATATACAAACTTACGAAACAGTGTATCGAATAATATCTTCGGTGGTTTTCTCCTAACTTGGTTTCTTTCTACTATTGTTAATTTTAAAGGTACTGATATGGTCTTTGCACCAAATTTTGAGACCAAGACTTTCATTAGCGACACTTGTTTAAAAATCATTGTTACATAGTCGATCTCCAGCAACTGAAAGCATATTAATAACAGTTGTAAGGTACAAATACAAATATAAAGACAGCTCATCGTGGAACTGCCAACCAAGAGAAAATATTATTGACCTTGTGGACAGTCCGTTCTGAGTAGGAGCAAAAAAAAATTGCTGTGATAGAAATAACAACATAATAGGTTGTCAAATATCTCCCTTCCGTCTTTTTGTCTTTTGAATTTCGCGGCTATGTACAAAGCGCTACAGAGCTCGTATCTGGCAATACTATACATAATTTGAAAGGTCTTGACATAACCTACAAAACGACGCTATGCATAATTAGTTTGGATATTGCGTTCAACAGTTATAGACGTGTAAACATGGAGTTCACTAACGCCGAAATTCGCGCTATTTTAAAGTTTTCCTTCGTTAAAGGCAAATCCGCTAGAGAAACGTTCCGTGAGATTAATGGTGTTTTGGGGGATGGTACTCTATCACTTCGAACCGCGGAGGAATGGTTTCGACGATTCAGAGCCGGTGAAAACGACACCATGGATAAGCCAGCCGGCGGAAGACCTGTGACGACAAATACCGATCAAATCATGAACTACATCGAGTTAGACCGGCATGTGGCATCTCGTGACATCGCCCAGGAGATGGGAGTTAGTCACCAAACCATTTTAAACCATCTGCAGAAGGCTGGATACAAAAAAAAGCGTGATGTTTGGGTGTCGCATGATTTGACGCAAAAAAACCTTCTGGACCGAATCAACGCCTGCGATATGCTGCTGAAACGGAACGAACTCGACCCATTCTTGAAGCGGATGGTGACTGGCGACGAAAAATGGATCACATACGACAATATCAAGCGAAAACGGTCGTGCTCGAAGGCCGGTGAATCGTCCCAAACAGTGGCCAAGCCGGGATTGACGGCCAGGAAGGTTTTGCTGTGTGTTTGGTGGGATTGGAAGGGAATCATCCACTATGAGCTGCTCCCATATGGCCAGACGCTTAATTCTACCATCTACTGCGAACAACTGGACCGCTTGAAGCAGGCGATCGACCAGAAGCGTCCAGAATTGGCCAACAGGAAGGGTGTAGTGTTCCACCAGGACAACGCCAGACCACACACTTCGTTGATGACTCGTCAGAAGCTACGGGAGCTCAGATGGGAGGTTTTATCGCATCCACCATATAGCCCGGACATAGCGCCAAGTGATTACCACCAGTTCCTGTCCATGGTGAACGCCCTTGGTGGTGTAAAGTTGAACTCAAAAGAGGCTTGTGAAAAGTGGCTGTCCGAGTTCTTCGCAAATAAGGAGGGGGGCTTCTACGAGGGAGGTATTATGAAGTTGCCGTCTAGATGGAAACAGATTATCGAACAAAACGGCGCATATTTGAACTAAATCCGATCACTGTAACACTTTTTATAAAGCATTGAATAAAGAGCAAAAAAGCGGAAGGGAGATATTTGACAACCTTATATAAACTGAGTTGACTAAATGGAATTAAACATTCAAATAAAAGTACCAAATAACTAAACAAAAAAAAAGCATTAAGTAAAAGAGAGAAACTTCTGTCTCAGGGTAATTAGTGAAAAAATTGTAAACATATTTATAGTAAAAATATTTTTCTTAATATTCATCAAAATCAAAAATGTGGTTAAGGTAAAATAATTTTCCTGAATGAGCAAATTGCTACCATCAGCGTCTGTCAGTGGCTGTTTGTAGAATCTATTTAATGAGATCCTTCAAAATATAATTGTATAAGGGTGTAAAGATATAATTGCATATAGATTTAGGGGGTCCCTCACAACTCACGGGATCCAAGACACCCTCACCTGCTCGTGGTGCCCCCTGCTAATCAACAAATGAAGCTCTGGCTTCCGCATCTACATTGGGCCAGCGTGATGGGAAATGGCCCAAACGCCCTCATTATGAACCCCTACGTACGCAATGTTTGGGGGACACCTATGTCCAGCAGTGGATGTCTATCGGCTTATGATGATGATGATCAGTTTTGAAGATAGATTAACCAGTAGCGTGCAACAACTTCAGGGCGTATAAACTTGTTTATCTAACAAGGTTACCTTATCTATTGGATTATCTTCAATTTTATATTTCAGTAGCTATACGGTTCCTTAAGGGATCAGTCGTTAGTTTTTTTTTTTATTTAATTTCTGTTATTAAACGGATGAGCCATGTCTTTCTTTAGTTCTTTGTTGAATATTGGTAAGATAACTTTGTCATTATTAAATTTTAATGGTAAATACACTTGAGTGTTAACTGTATAGCATATATTTTAAAGAAAACCAAATTAAGAGAACAGATGGTATTTTACTAACTTTTGATTTTTTTTACATGTTTGTGCAAATAGAGCTTATAATAATCAAAACTAATTTAATAGATAAATATTGACCTTTGGTCGAGTTAGATACAAATTTTATTTTTTGAACTGTAACTACCTAATGTATAATTTAAGGTATTCATTTGGGGGTTCCCTGGGAGTTTGTGGATAGAAAGAAGTAATCACAATTATATGAATTAATTCATCTTCCGATACATTGAGATGAATCGTTCGGATCAATTGGGTTAATAGTTTGACTCATAATCAAGTGGAAAAGTTATTATTAGTCCAATAACTTTGATTGGTTACGAAATATGGTTCTCAATAAACATAAATCGTAAATGTGATTTTACATTATTATCTGTATTTATAAATAATTTTTCAAGTAATTTCCCATCCCACCGGGGAATTCGAAAAAATTATATGTACTTTATAACTTGTGTTACGCGTCTTCATTTTATTAGTGTTACTTCGAATTTGCGTATACAGGATGACATTGTCCTGATTAATCACATAAGACATAGGAAATAATAAACTTAATGGAAGCTAATTTTTTACAGCCTCGAACGTCAAACACTCGGCAATCGATGCTCTGGACAAGGAACTCTCGAAGGTCTCCCTCGCTGCCGGTGAAGCGGTCGACGCCGCCAACAAAGCAGTCGCTGATGGGAAGAAAGTCGTCGACACTACAAAAGGTATGATCAATCACATTACAATAGCAAATTTCCAGATTTCCGGTGAGCTTCACAAGGTACGCACAGTTTATAAAATGTCACAATTTAAAGCACTAGATGAAGTATTACACTATAGCACATTTTTACAAGTACTCTTTTATTTTATTTTGCGTTCGAGATTTTTGGTTGCTTTATTTCGATTTTTTTTTTTCTTATAAATTCTAGACACATTAGCGACTACTGTCGACAACACGAAGAAGGCAGCTGAGTCAGCTTACAACACGACTAAAGGTAAGTAATCGAAAGGAGGTGCTTCTCTCTCTTCTTCTTTAATATCCGCTTTTGATAATCTTGTAGATACTATCAGTAGTACGGTTGAGGGCACTAAGAACTTAACACTATCAGCAGTTGATACCGGCAAGAGTTACATCGGAAGTGCAAAAGGTAAAGATATAATTTATCTATATGTTCACTAATCACTTCCGGGTGTATTTTTAATTATTGTTTTCTTAGTACACCAAAACTGTTACTAACCTTTTCGGGTAAATATTGGGTATCAGATTTGTATATAATTTTTTATTTAGTACTATATAATCTATTTTAGTAACATTTGTTGTTTTTTTTATTAAGAAAAATATATGTATTTGTAGATAACGTATCGAATGTTGCACAAAGTAGTGTAGACGCAGCACAAAAAACCGCTTACACCGCATTTGAAGCTGGGAAATCTTACGCTATTGGCGCAAAAGGTACATCCTGTGATCATTACGTTTGTTAGTACGTTTATTTAGTGTGTACATGATAAGATTTTTTCTTTTGTGTAATAGATTTAGTTGCAAATACGGTCAATAGTACAGTTGAGACGACACAGAAAACGGCACAGTCCGCTATAGAGACAGGGAAATTATACGCTACCAGTGCAAAAGGTATTTAACAGTTATTTCATAAATAGGCGGTATTAACTTCGATGTAGATATTAATATATTAAAATATCCAATAACGTTTTAGATGTAGTAGCGAACACAGTTCATATTGCTGCCGATACAACACAAAGAACAGCCCTGTCTGCTTTTGAGACGGGAAAGACGTACGCTAATAGTGCAAAAGGTATCCTGTAATTCAACTCCTACAGTCATCTAGAATTCCTCTTTTCATGAGCCAGTCTCGTCCATACTCTTTTGGAATACCTCGCTTAATTATATCAAACGTGAACCCAATAAATTTGCATTTAATAGGACGCTTCCTCTCAATTATCTGAAGACTTAACCTGTCTGATACTTTTGTTCATTAATTTATTATTATGTTCACTGCTGGACATAGGTATCTTGAAGGTGTTCTACAAAACACCGTCTTGGTCTGTTTTAGTCCAAAGGCTTCTATTGATCTTTTTAATATCATCTGTCCATCTAGTGGTCGCCCTTCCAGTATTTTGAGAGCAGGTGTTTATCTGTTGAGATGATGATGATGATTGCACTGTATCTTTATATAAGCATTATATATATTATATGTTTTTATTATATCTGCATTCAAAATTTCTATATCCTACAAGGTTGATATTATTAAATTTATCGAATCGATCGAATTATCAGAGCTAGTGTATTCAGGACGAGAGCGCTTCACCATCAACGAACTTATTGACATTTTACGCCATGGAAATTTGAAGTCCTACGTAGATAAAAAGGGTAAACCAATTTAAAATGTGATTGTAGATACTGTAGCAAGCAACCTAAGTGCAGCAGTAGGCACTACACAAAAAACCGCACATAACGCTTTTGATACTGGAAGAGCTTACGCTACTAGTGCACAAGGTAATAAATGTATAATTATATATGTATTCATATTTATTACTCTGTGTTGGATTACTTTTGGTCTTAAGTGCTCTAAGAAACATTGTTGTAACAAAACAATGATACAATACATGGACTATTTATGACGTTCGTGCAAAAGGTAATATTGTCATGCTCTATTAGAACAATAAATTACTAAAGGCAAATTTAATAAAATAAAAGTTATTGCAAAGGCAGTGAACAGCATTAAGACAGTATTTGATACGATTTATAATACTGTAGGAGCACAAGAAGAAATAAATTAAAATTTTAAGTACTACTAAAGAGTAATAGATCTTTCAGTACAGATTTCATTACATTTTTTATATTTTTACTGAATTTATCTCATTTATGTACCTGTAAATGATAGTACATAGTTGTTATTATTTTAGATAAAGTCTCAAGCACAATAAACAGTACTGTTGATACGACACAAAAATCTGCACAATCCGCGTTTGATACGGGAAAGTCTTATGCCGCTAGTGCTCAAGGTACCCGATTGTAAATAGACACTATTTTAATAATAATAGGTTGGGAAAAAAGAAATCCATTATTTTTATATGAACTTCAGGACTTTATTTAATATACTTCGGATTGTCCGATTTGGGTCAAATATGCACCGTTTTGTTCTATGATTTGTTGCCATTTTAAAGGTAACTTCATAATGCCTCTCTCGTAGAAGTCCTGGTCTCTATTTGCAAAAAACTTTAGTAGCCGATTTTCACAATCTTCCCTAGATGCCAATTTTTTATCACTAAAGAAATTTTATAATGCAAGAAAAAGATGGTAATTGCTTAATGCCAAGTCCGGACTGTATGGCGGATGCATTAAAATTTCCCAACCAAGCTCCCGAAGTTTCTGGCGAGTCACTGTAGACGTGTGTGGCCTAGCGTTGTCCTGGTGGAACACGACACCTCTCCTGTTGGCCAATTCTGGCCGTTTCTGGTCAATTGCTATCTTCAAACGGTCCAGTTGTTGACAGTAGAGATCAGAATTTAGTGCTTGGCCATATGGAAACAACTCATAATAAATAATCCCCTTCCAGTCCCACCAAATGCACAGCAGAACCTTCCTGACCGTTAGTCCTGGTTTGGCCACCGTTTGAGGTGCTTCACCGCTCTTTGATCATGATCGTTTTCGCACAGGGTTATCGTATGTGATCCATTTCTCATCTCCAGTCACCACCCGTTTAAGAAATGGGTCTATCTCATTCCGTTTGGCCAAGGCTTCGCAGATGGAAATTCGATCCATCATGTTTTTTTCTGTTAATTGCTGTGGCACCCAAACATCGAGCTTCTTTTTGAATCCAGCTTTGTGTAAATGGTTTAAAACTGTTATGTGGTCCATTTTTAGCTCCTGGGCGATGTTACGACTGCTAACATGCCGGTCAACTTCGATCATTTCTCCGATTTTATCGACATTTTCGGCAACCGGCCTTCCTGTGCGAGGTGCATCTTTAACATCAAAAATTCCTGAACGGAATCTACGAAACCAAAATTGCACACAATTGGCTGTTACAGTATCGGGTCCATAAACATCATTCACAATTTTAGCCGCCTGGCTTGCATTTTCGCCTTTGTCAAAGAAAACCTGTAAAATGTACCGAATTTTTTCTTTGTTCACTTCCATTTTTAACACCCTGTAACTCACAATTGAATGCACCAAACAAAAAACAGCAAAAGAATTTTTTTACTGCGAAATGTCGTCACCTTTCCAACGAGCATAAATCTGAAACTTTGATCGATACTTTACGAGAAATTTATCACTACAGCCATCTACCGAGAAAATAATGGTTTTATTTTTCCCCAACCTAATATAATGAAAGGATATTACTACTGAAAATAAATAATAAAATTGTGATTTATAGATAAAGTATCGAGTACATTAAATACCACCATAGATACAACACAAAAGACTGCGCAATCTGCTTTAGATACTGGCAAAGGGTACGCCGCTAGTGCAAAAGGTAAATCTATTTTTGAAGTCATCTACAATTTTGTGCTCGATATTTATTTATAATATAAAGAGACATTCACAGCATTAAAGATTTAGGAAAAATCCGAAAGGGAATTTCTCATTTTTATCATATTGAATTTGAATGATATAACTAAAAAAGAAAACTTTACAGACAAACGCAGTAGCTAAGAAAGTAATGACAATATTAAGGTAATCAGTTTTGTTGTAGTGTGTAGTTACCAAGCTTATATGTTAGAGTATTACTTATTTTTTATTTGAAACTGATCGCTTCATTATTATTCCTTTTCATTTAGATACTGTTGCTGATACAATTAAAAGTACAATAGACGGATCGAAAAGCGTGATAACATCAGCCGTTGATACTTCGAAATCTTGTGTAGATAGTGCTAAAGGTATCTGTTGCTATCTCCACCCAAAATATTTTTGCCTTTAGTGTGATATAATAACTTTCGTTTTACTAACAGATGATTATCGTGCAATGTTGGAAGTAGTGTAAAAACATTCTAAACTTTTAGATAGATGCTTTGTTTGTGCGTTTTTGCCTTAATTAATTTTTAATGTTTTCTTAAGTCTAAATTTGTTTGTGTTTCATAACAATGTCATGGCTTTAGATACTTCACAAGTAGCAATGCAAAACACGGTTGATACTACAAAAAGCTTTGTTCAATCGGCGTATGATTTGGGCCGAGCCTATCTAGATACAGCTAAAGGTAAAAGCACTGATTGTTTTTTTTTTTTGCTCATACGATTCAATAATATTGTTTTCGTGTTTTTACTTTATAATTAATTTGTCCAACATTATTGCTTATAATGATAACTATGTTAAAACTTTGTAGATACGGTAGCGAGTACTGTAGATAGCACAAAAAGGGCAGCTCAAAGTACTGTTGAAACGGGAAAGGCATATGTAGATTCCGCCAAAGGTAAACATTAAATTATAATATAAACAAAAATTTTAATAATTCATGGGAAGTATTTAAATCTAATTGCTCAATGTATAACAGCACAGGGCAAGGTTTAAATTGACACTACTAAACATAATTCATGTTTAGATTTAGGTGTAGATATAGGATATTTTTACATTTTCTATAAAATAAATAATAAAATCGAAGAATTTTATTTAAATGGCGATATGAAATCAACTGTTTTTAATGCACAAACAAATGTTTTCTTATGCTGAAACTGAAACACAAATATTTTAAAGTATACTCGTTTATATAATAGCAACAGGCATTTAAAAGTAAGCAGGTCTTTAACTAGAACATATATTTCAATGTCAATAACTAAATTTCATGAAATTACTCGAATGTCATTCCACTATCTTGAAAAGGTAGGAGTATCGAGACTACGTTGAACGATTCTTGCCATTATATTCATGCCACGAGATTTATATTATACCAAATATTAAGTATGCTCATAGACTACATTTGTTTGTAGTTAAAATAATACTCGTAATAGTTAGTGTAGTAAATAGGAGTAATAACGTTACTACATCTGCAGTAGAAGGTACAGGAGTTATGGAAATTGTAAAAGTGTGTGTGTTTTCCATTGTAGATTTATTAGTAAATACAATTCAAAACGCAGTATTAATGTATTCATACATTACCTGTTTATATTTTTGTTTATATTTTAGACACCGTAGTTAGCACTGTAGATACAACTAAAAGTGTTGCTGCATCTGCAGTAGATAAAGGTGCAGCGATTATAGGAAGTGCTAAAGGTATCGTAATATACGTTTAGTGATAGTTGTATTTATTTTTATTCAAATTACTTATTTTTTTAATTTTTTTAGACACGGTAGTTAACACAGTTAACAGCTCAGTAGATACCAGTAAAAATTTTGCTACATCTGCAGTTGGTAAAGGTGCAGCAATTGTAGGAAGTGCTAAAGGTATTGTAATATTTGTTTAAAGAGTAATGTGTGTATTTTTATTTGATATATTTATTTATATTTTATTTTATAGACACAGTAGTTAACACTGTTAGCAGCACAGTAGATACAACTAAAAATGTTGCTGCATCTGCAGTAGATAAAGGTGCAGCAATTGTAGGAAGTGCTAAAGGTATTGTAATATTTGTTTAAAGAGTAATGTGTGTATTTTTATTTGATATATTTATTTATATTTTATTTTATAGACACAGTAGTTAACACTGTTAGCAGCACAGTAGATACAACTAAAAATGTTGCTGCATCTGCAGTAGATAAAGGTGCAGCAATTGTAGGAAGTGCTAAAGGTATTGTAATATTTGTTTAAAGAGTAATGTGTGTATTTTTATTTGATATATTTATTTATATTTTATTTTATAGACACAGTAGTTAACACTGTTAGCAGCACAGTAGATACAACTAAAAATGTTGCTGCATCTGCAGTAGATAAAGGTGCAGCAATTGTAGGAAGTGCTAAAGGTATTGTAATATTTGTTTAATGAGTAATGTGTGTATTTTTATTTGATATATTTATTTATATTTTATTTTATAGACACAGTAGTTAACACTGTTAGCAGCACAGTAGATACAACTAAAAATGTTGCTGCATCTGCAGTAGATAAAGGTGCAGCAATTGTAGGAAGTGCTAAAGGTATTGTAATATTTGTTTAATGAGTAATGTGTGTATTTTTATTTGATATATTTATTTATATTTTATTTTTTAGACACAGTAGTTAACACTGTAGATAGAACTAAAAATGTTGTTACATCTGCAGCAGATAAAAGTGCAGCAATTATGGGAGGTGCCAAAGGTATTATTGTTAACGCGGAACGTTATATTTATATTTTCGCAAAGTATTTAATTCCGTTTTCCTTTTTAGACACAGTAGTTAGTACAGTCGGCAATACTGTAGATATGACTAAAAATGTAGCAGCGTCTGCAGTAGACAAAGGTGCTGCGGTTGTAGGAAGTGCCAAAGGTATGAGCAACGTTGTGGAAAGTATTGCTGTTTTTAAAGTAGATACATTAATTGTAAATTAAAATAAATTCTCCGTAGATACTGTAGCGAGTACGATAGATACAACTAAAAATCTCTGCTGTCGATAAAGGAATTTCCATAGCTGGAAACACTAAAGGTGTGTTAAAATATACATTTTCAATGTTTCCTGAAAAACTTATCCCAATAATTTTTTTTAAATATTCTCATCGAGATTTCAGTAAATTTTTAACACTCAATTTTTCGAACATTCTTCTGAAAATATCTTTGACTTTCCGTGTATTGATTCTGTTACATCCGTTTCTACTGGCGGTTTCATCTAGGTGGGTACTACTGCAGTGCCTATTTTAGGAAATATATAGTACTGTGCAAACATTACTATGCTCCGGTAAGGGGACAACATCTTAGGTCTCAAGGCGACGAGCGCAATGTGGTGCTATGTATATCACTCAAATTGCACCTCCTTATGGGCAGAGGTATCACTTAACAAGTGATCGTCCCGCTCCCTCGGGTGGCTTTATTGTAATAGGTTGTCAAAAAAAGCACTCGAATGTTGAAGTATAGGAAACCTAAAAATATTTAACTAAAACAATAAAAACTTCATCGTCCTCGTTGTCATGGTAACATCATGTAAAAATTCCGGCTTTATGTAACTATTCGTACATCGCCGATAGAAAAGAGTGACCGTCTAATTAGGTGTTAGGTACATTCGGATAACATTAAGTTTGAGTCTAAGACCTAAATCTAGAAAGAAGTTCCATCCTTTCTCTATCACAGACTATGGCACTGCTACAGTAGATCAAATTTTTTTTCATCAATGTGCAAATATTACGGAAATAATAGGTTAGCAAATATCTCCCTTCCGCCTTTTTGTCTTTTGAATTTCGCGGCTATGTACAAAGCGCTACAGAGCTCGTATCTGGCAATACTATACATAATTTGAAAGGTCTTGACATAACCTACAAAACGACGCTATGCATAATTAGTTTGGATATTGCGTTCAACAGTTATAGACGTGTAAACATATAGTTCACTAACGCCGAAATTCGCGCTATTTTAAAGTTTTCCTTCGTTAAAGGCAAATCCGCTAGAGAAACGTTCCGTGAGATTAATGGTGTTTTGGGGGATGGTACTCTATCACTTCGAACCGCGGAGAAATGGTTACGACGATTCAGAGCCGGTGAAAACGACACCATGGATAAGCCAGCCGGCGGAAGACCTGTGACGACAAATACCGATCAAATCATGGACTACATCGAGTTAGACCGGCATGTGGCATCTCGTGACATCGCCCAGGAGATGGGAGTTAGTCACCAAACCATTTTAAACCATCTGCAGAAGGCTGGATACAAAAAAAAGCTTGATGTTTGGGTGCCGCATGATTTGACGCAAAAAAACCTTCTGGACCGAATCAACGCCTGCGATATGCTGCTGAAACGGAACGAACTCGACCCATTCTTGAAGCGGATGGTGACTGGCGACGAAAAATGGATCACATACGACAATATCAAGCGAAAACGGTCGTGGTCGAAGGCCGGTGAATCGTCCCAAACAGAGGCCAAGCCGGGATTGACGGCCAGGAAGGTTTTGCTGTGTGTTTGGTGGGATTGGAAGGGAATCATCCACTATGAGCTGCTCCCATATGGCCAGACGCTTAATTCTACCATCTACTGCGAACAACTGGACCGCTTGGAGCAGGCGATCGACCAGAAGCGTCCGGAATTGGCCAACAGAAAGGGTGTAGTGTTCCACCAGGACAACGCCAGACCACACACTTCGTTGATGACTCGTCAGAAGCTACGGGAGCTCGGATGGGAGGTTTTATCGCATCCACCATATAGCCCGGACATAGCGCCAAGTGATTACCACCTGTTCCTGTCCATGGTGAACGCCCTTGGTGGTGTAAAGTTGAACTCAAAAGAGGCTTGTGAAAAGTGGCTGTCCGAGTTCTTCGCAAATAAGGAGGGGGGCTTCTACGAGGGAGGTATTATGAAGTTGCCGTCTAGATGGAAACAGATTATTGAACAAAACGGCGCATATTTGAACTAAATCCGATCACTGTAACACTTTTTATAAAGCATTGAATAAAGAGCAAAAAAGCGGAAGGGAGATATTTGACAACCTTGTATAAAAAAATATCTATTTATCTTGTATTGAATGTGTAGTATATTTATATATATTTTGTTTATCTATGTATAATATAATATGTTCTAGATCGTTCTTAATTGTAGATACGTTATCGAGCACTCTCAATAGCACTGTAGACAGGACAAAGAGCGTGGCGGGCACTGTCGTAGACAAAGGATCTAATCTTTTTGTTGGTGCTAAAGGTATTATTATATTTATTTTCATGAATTTGGTGTTTGGGTGCTTTTACATTCATATTTATATATAATATAATATTAGTCTTAAAATATATATAATATAATTTTATCTGTGTTTTATCGTACGGTCGCATGGTGTTTGGTGAATTTTCTTTCTGATGCTTTAAACTTTTGTGCTTTACTAATTTTCTGTAGACGTGCTAACTTCTGTAAGCGAAACGAGCGACTCTGCTGCTGGAGAGTCGACAACTGTCTCTCAGAGTTTACAAGGTACTACTTCTATGTTTTGCTTACCTTTTTTTTTCACTTATATTCTATGATTCTATTTTCATATAATTTATACGTTATTATTTAAAAATGTTATAATAGTTTCTATTGTGTATTTAAAAATTTTGTAGATTACGTTCAATCGAAATTCGACACGGTCAAATGCAAAGATGCTGCAGAATATTCGGCCGGTATATAAAAGTATTGAGTGTTACTAAACGATATAACGTTTGTGTGATTTTTACCTTGAAGCTATTTTAACTTTATGAACTAACGAAAAATTTTAAAATCAATGATTTGCTGTGAAATAATTTTAATGATGTATTTTAGGCCTATTAATAAAACGATGTTTGAATAAGGCTTCAAAGAGTGTGATGCTGTTTGTGATAAGAATTTAGTGTCTATAATATGTGTTCTTTCGCAGACACTATCAACACTACTGTAGATACTACTAAGAAGGCTGCGGAAGACGCTAAGGCACAAGCACTGAAGGCGGCTGAAGAAGCCAAGGAAAAGGCAAGGTTGGCCGCTGAAGCTGCTAAGGAGGAAGCTAAAAGAGCTGCCAGTGAGTAATAACACGTGTAAAGGAATTTTCGCAAATTTCCGTTTTCGATGCATTTTAATAAAATTTAATAATTCTGATTACAAATTCACATTTTCTTGTATTTTATAAAGTTTTCATACGGCTGCTCCGAATTTCCACTTGTACTGTGTATTAATAACAAGACACCTTGGTGATAGACGCAGCAGTAGAGGAATCGAAGAAGGCCGCCGAGAAAGCAGCGGCGGATGCAAGCAGCGCGGTTAACACCGCCGTCGATAGCACCTTGAAGCGGGTCGAGGACGCAGCCGACCAGGGCTTGAAGAACGCGGGACAGGTCGTCGACGCGAAGATCAAGGACGCCGACAAGTACCTCAGCGAGAAGCGTGACGCGGTAGTTTTTATAAAAATAAAATTGTTTATGTAACAAATCTAGACTAGACTGGGACTAGTTGAGCGAAAACTGCTAGTACTTTTTTTTTCTACGAAGCGATGGAACAAGCGGAACGTTCACCTGATGGTAAGTGATACCCTTGCCCATAACAACGTGGCGCTAGGTGGAATGGTATGCTTCTCGCCCTTAAGCATATGATTTTAAGATTCGTTACCCCCAATAATTTCACTAGCTTTAAACCGGTACACAGTAATATTTGCACAATACTGTTTGGCGACAGGCGGTGGTACCTATCCAGACGGTTCCTGGATAATAGAGACCTACCACTAGTAGTAATAGGCACGTTGCTATATGAAGCTTATTATAGCTTAGCTTTGTTGGAGCTCTCCATATGAAAAACAGGAGCTGACAAACAGTAGTGTGCAAACATTACTGTGTTCCGGTTTAAAGCTAGTGAAAATATTGGAATAATAATACTTAACATCTTATATCTCAAGGCGATAAATAAACACAGTGTATTGCAGTGTATATCATCCTAACTAGTGCCCAATTGTGAACAGGCTTTGCCTTATAACATGAAGTTGTTGGTTTGAATCTCGAATCACATATTATGGTGTTGGTGGTGCCACTCTTGAACTGGTAACCAACATAACAGCATTGCATTGTTCCGACTGTCGTCATGTTACAACCAGAGTTTTCTAAGAGACAATGCTTCACCATTTATTGCCGCTTAAGACCATTTGAAATTGAAGGCGTGTTGTAGCTAAAAAAATCGTAATAATGTATTTTATACTTTCAGTTGGTAACAAACTTTTCTACGGCCGCTCACGATGGTGCAGAGGGCGCTGCCGGACTCCTCAGCAAGGGACTCGCCGTTTTCCCAAAATAAATTACCTTTTATTTTTTAACCCCTACCTACCATTTATAAACACGCAATATATTTAAATTATTTTTTAAAAACTCCCACATAACCATGTAAATACTACATGGTATTAATATTATATTATACACAAATTGTACTATAACTGGATATTTTACAGATATGAAAATCTACCGATAAATATATGTTATTGTTATATGAAAATTTTATGTAACCATAAATGGAATAGAACTGTGTATAATTCATATATATATATATATATATATACAACTCTGATTCTGAATGGATTTCTTATAATTTGCATTTTATTGTAAAATCTCAGAGCTATTTATAGTTACTACAATTTGAATCATATACAAAAAAAAAATTCTGCTTAGTCATTAAAATTGAAAAAATCGCTATTTTTACTCGTAGTTGTATATAAGTTACTATTAAGTTTTTTTTTACTGTAATGATTACATAGCATTTGGAATGCATTTGGCTTTTCAACATGCTTAAGTAATACCGTCCGATAAAAGCGTATAAATTAAAAATAATAAAAAAAATTGGTACATTACTATAAGCAGCATAAAGTACACAGTAATGTTTAAAAATTTTGCTATAACTTTAAATATTGTTAAATTGCTTAGCAAACACTTTATTGGCTTAAACTCAATGGGCTCTAGTTCTTTGCTATTTGCCGTTAGTGAGAAAAAAAAATACTGCTTAGTGGTGCATTATTTTTATATTTTGTGATATGGTAAATATATAAACAATGTGTAATCTTAATCTAACACAAAATTACATAATTTTTTGAATAAAATAATCTATTTCATTAAAAATTTTTAACGCCTAAACTTATCTATACAAAATTAAAAAAAAACTAGAAAATATCTAAATACGGATATCAGCAAAAAACGCACAAACTTATTATTTAACAGTGTTTTTTATTATAATTCCGTATTGTTTGCTGCATATAATATTTTATTTGTAGTTTTGTGTCAAGTTTTATTTAATAAACATATTGCCATCAACTTTAGTTTTTTTTTTTCGGAAAGAAAAAACCTATACCTTAGTCATGACTTAAGTATACAAATTATGTAACAATATCAACAGATGCTTAAACAGTAAAAATCGTTGCCAGTTCCTAGATTGATGAGGGCCAGCTGAATGGAGGTTTATTTAACAATAACGTATTATAATGATCAATATTAAAACACTTCGTAAATATTGTTAAAGATTGGCTGTCAGATTGACTTGTCTCTGTCTTGAATTATATGAAACAGTTGCTCTATATTGGTGGTTGCAGTACGTTCCCTTATGTTTTGCAAATCAGTTTGTTTTACCCTTAAAAGGAACAAAAAACATTTAAAGTAATGGCTATTAACTGGCGTACTACAAATTCTTTTGATATCGAGACGTCTTTATAGAATTAATCAGGGGAACGTCTTGCTCGTCTCCACTTTTAATTGAAAAAAAAAAAATTGATTAATAACCCATCCAGTGCGATCGATGGACAAAAGAACAAGTTATTTCCCGCTTCTTATTTATTTCATTAAAAAAATGTGTTATTCTGTTATATTTTTTTTATAAAATGTACCAAACAAAACATTGTTGAACAAAAAGGTAGAGAATGATATTAGGCTGTCCAGTGAGCCTTGTAGGTAGTAAAGAGAATAAAAATAAAAATTAAGAAATTTTTACGAGAAATACTTATTTTACCTATAAAGCTAATCATAACAAAAATCTCTAAATTGTTTTGACTGTATTATTGTAAATTTTAAAAAAAATAATTCGAAATAGTTTCCTATTATCTATACCGTGCCTATACAGTACATATGGCCATTGACAAACAAAGTTTGGTGTAAGTGTCAGTTGTTGTCAATTGTAATATTATGTGAAATGGTGTCCCTAATCCGAGCAGGATTTACATTTACAAAACATGCAGCAGTTACAACATCAATTCGTGCTTTTTCTACGACCAGACAGTTAAATTTAAAAGAAAGTAAGACTAGTTTCTTTAGTTCTGAGTAAATTATTTGAAATAACCTAAACTTTAATTCGGTGTAATTTATTTGTTAATTGTAATTATTTTAGTTCGAGAACACATTGAAGGATCAACTTTGACAGTAGAAGGCGTGTCGGTGCCATCGCCTAGGGCGAATTTGCTTATCCGCGCAGAAGATCTCTCAGGTTATGTGCCTGTGAACGAGGATTCTGTGCAAAATCCATGTTATATGTGCGCCCTGAATTTGGATGTAAAACACACGGACGTGCTGATTTTAAGTCAGTTCGTACGATCCGATGGGTGTATGTTACCCCGTCGCATCACCGGGCTGTGTAAGCGGCAACAGAAAAAATTAGGAAAACTAGTTACAATGGCCCAAAAAGCAGGTGAGCTTTATAATTCTATTTATTCCTGTTGAAAACAATGTATAAAATTTAAACAACATAGTAAAATACATTTTTAGTATATTGTTTTCTAATGGTAGTAGATCCATTGGTGGTTGGGCTTTGTTACCAGATACTGTCTATGTAGCTACCACCGCAGCTCTTACTTCTGTCACAAAACAGTACTGTGTTGCAGATTGATAGGAGTTATAGCTAGTGAAATTACTGAGGTAATGAGACTTAATATCCTATGTCTCAAGTTGACGAGGGTAAAATTGTGCAGTGTATAACACCATAGCTAATGCCATGTTGTTACGGATGGGTGTGTCACTTACAAACAGTTGAATGTCCCACTCATTTTTTGCTACATTAATTAAAAATAAATATGAATATTTTTTTTAACTTAAGCTTTACTGTTAAATATCTGATTACAATACTATTAGGGGGACCGGAAAGTAATGTCGTTTTCTTACGCTAAATACAAACATACATTTTTAACGAGTCTTTATTTTTAATCAATGATGTATTCCCCATCATTGTCAATAACCTTTTGCCATCTAGTGAGTAAATTTTCAATCCCTGATCGATAAAAATTAATTGGTTTTTCGGCAAAATATCTAGAGATGGCATTTTGGATATCATCCAAATTTGCAAATGTTTTGCCACTTAAAAAGTGTTGCAGCGCTCGGAATAAGTGGAAATCCGATGGTGCAACATCGGGCGAATATGGTGGATGAGGCAGCACCTCCCACCCCAATTCATTAATTTTTTCTAGAGTTCGCCTTGCGCAGTGCGGTCTTGCATTGTCATGTTGGAGAATGACGCCTTTTCGGTTGACAATCGCTGGCCACTTTTCAATTAAAGATTGATTGACTCGCTGCAATTGTTCGCTGTAGAGGTCTGCAGTAACAGTTTCTCCAGGTTTCAGTAATTCAAAATGAACAATGCCGCGAATACTCCACCAAACACACAAAAGCGCTTTTTTGGGGTGTAAACCTGGCTTAGCAGTACTCCGAGGGATTTCATTTGGAGAGAGCCACTGCCTTTTGCGTTTTGGGTTATCATACAGGACCCATTTCTCATCTCCTGTGATCAAGCGATCAAAAAACGCTTCTGTGTTGTGTCGTTGAAGCAATAAGTTGCATGTGATTGATCGGTTAGCCTTATTCTGTTCGGACAGATTATGCGGGACCCAAACACCTGCTCTGCTTACTTTTCCAATCTGCTTCAAATGTTCTTGGATGGTCGACCAAGGTTTGTTGAGACTGTTTGACAATTCCTCGATCGTCTGACACGGATTTGCTTCCACTTCCGCCCTTAACACGTCGTTGTCTAACGCTGATGGTCTTCCTGATCGATACGAGTCGGAAAGATCAAAATTACCCGATTTGAACTTGGAAAACCACCTTTGGCATTTACGAATGTCCAGTGCATTTGGATAAACATCGCAAATGTTTTTGGTAGCAACTGTTGCGTTATTTCCCTTGCGAAACTCAAAGAGCATGCAATGCCGGATGTGTACCTCTTCTGGTATTTGGCTGGCCATTTTACCCAAAATTACAAAAAAAAATTGTAATTCAATTGTCTATAAGTAAAGAAATCACTATAACCTCACAATGTCTTTGGTACGCCTCTGAACAAAACAATGAGCTGACAAATGACAATCAAGTATTGGCATGCGCAGAAACGACATTACTTTCCGGTCCCCCTATTATTATTGAGTTTATTTGAATAATAAAGGAATTGAAATAGTTTCATTTAATTTATTTTTTCTTTTCAGGATTGATGATCAATCTCACACCAGCTCAGTGTAATAAAGATCCTAAAAAGAGAAAGTTTCACAAAAAATTCAACACATATTTTGATGAGAGTACAATATTTATGAGAAGAATTCCAAAGCAAAGTGATAGATTTAAACGATAATTTACATTTTAATTAATAATGTAAATAAATAAAATTGTAGTGAATATGTTGTTTAAATAAACTTATTTATATAGTTATCATTGAAATGTCTGCAGCCTAGTGCTTAGGGAGTAGACATATGAACAAAAAGATTTACCTCCTTTTTTGTATGAACAGCAAACAAGTAGAACAACTTGCCCATGTCAGTGTTCCTGTCTTAATTTGATGTGTGTTGTCAAGAAATAGACATATCGGCTGCTGCTAGGTTAATACTAGTTAAGTTAGTAATAGTTACTAGGTACTAGTAGCAGTAGTTAGTACTAGCCTTACCACCACAGATCACATCACTAAAGATCAGGTTGGATCTGTCAAGCACAATTTTTTTAAATAAAGAAATAAATTGATTTAATGAAAAATAAAACTAACGATTTTCTTTATTTACTTGTTTCCTTGTTTATTTACCAACACAAAAAAATGATATGCTGTACATTTAAATAATACATTTAATCGCTACAATTACTATTATTGATACCAGCGGTGTTGAACGAGCTCAAACTGGGGACGAGATTTAATCACATGTAAATATATTAGTGAAGCTGAGAAACAGTTTTTATTTAAACACTGGAAACATTGTTGAAGCAAATGATGTTTTTAACTGTAGCAACACAGATTTTATTAAATTCTTAAAATGGAGATTCACATGTTTTTAAGTGATGTTACTATTTAATGTGGTTGTGACGTACTGAGGAATGACAGATATTGTCCTTGTTTTTTCAGTGATACTATAATAAAACAGGTGTATGATCAATAACACACAACAGTGAGGAGCTACATAGAACATTGACACAGCATAATACTTCTGGAGGTGAAATAAGACCGTCTTGCTCCTTCACATCAGCTACTGGGCTTTAAAATAGAACACAGTAACTTTTACACAGTACTACTTAACAGTAGAAATAGACATGTTCTAAAGACAGTCTTCGGTTGGAATGATTACCTACTAGTAATTCCACTAGCTACGATCCCCTTCAAGCCTTTATACCATATTTTGTTAATAATAATTATAGGCTAAATCTCATTCTTGAGTACATTAGCACAATCCAATATGTAACATCTTAGTATTGATTGTTTTTTTTTTTTTGGTAAATCATCACAGCCTTTCATAAAGGAACAGGTACCCAAGCTCCTTTGGAGGGTTTTCTGAGAGAGCAACCTGAAAGAAATTAACATAATTAGTGATACAGATATAGTGGTGGTAGGCCTCTGTTGCCGGAGACCTAGGTAGATATCATAGCTGCTTCTATATCTTCAGACAAACAGTATTCTGTTCCAGTTAGAAGTGTGCTGTAAGGCGACGAGCACAATGTGTTATATATCATTCTAACTAGCGCCATATTGTTATAGGCAGGTGCGTATCTCTTACCATCACGTGAGCGTTATGCAGGTTTCTTTGCTTGGAAATTTCTAGATCTTTCTGGAATATATTGTTTTGTATTAAGGCATTAATTAAGATTTAAATATACACGATTGTCAAAATATGGCAGCTGAATGGTTTCCTAATAATAAATAAGCTAATAGCCTTCGACATGACCTCACTAATTGAACTCGGCGCCATTTCCAACAATGAGATATTCAAGGCCATGTATCCACGCTGGTCAACAACAGATCGGTGGAACATACGTCCATATCAGCTGACTGTCGTTTTTTTTCGTAAAAAGGTTTTTCTGTACAAAAAGCTCAAGGTCACTGGGATTTCAACTCGCACCTCTTACAGGCTTTCAGTGCGTGATGCCGATACAAAAGCTGTTACTTCTGCTCTCTTACTTCAACCATAGCCACTCATTCATTCCAAATGAATTCAGAACAACAGTACTGTCTGGACCTTCAGGTATACTGGTACAGTTGTGGAGTACCACCTTTCCCACGTCCTCATGTTATATAACTAAAGGGTGTGGCGGTGCATTAACGTATACAAACAATTACCTTGTTGTCGTTGAATATGACCCAGCGTCCCTCGTGCAGCACGTGGCACACGTAGTGGCCGACCATCGTGGAGGTGCCCATGTGAGATATGAACGCGACCAGCTTGTACTCTGCGTAGGGTAAATAGGATATCATAACAAACAGCAAACGATCAGTGGATAGAAATATAAAATAGAATGTAGTTATGTACTAAATGGACTATACTAGTGCGCCTTACTATCTGCACATTGTAACGAGATACATTAATTTATAAAAATAAAATTAATGATTCTAAACAAATATATCAAGTATTAAATAGCTCAGATAAAGTTTATAAAGTATATGGATTTGAAACCGTGTAAAGTGGTGCATGACAAAATTGACATTTAACATCATGTTGGTGGAGGAGGTGAGATACCAGCCGGCTGTAGTTGGTGGTTATTTGAGTAACTACTTGATTATACTCCGGTTCGGGAAGAGTGTTAGATGACACTTCGGTGATATCGAAATTCTCAGAACCATGTCTTAGAGCTTCGGCTCTATGATACGTGGGTGCTCGGCGTCTTAGTGGCTTGCCACTATGATACGTCGTGTTTAATAACATTTGTTTATTCCAAAGTCAACTCGAACTGTGTCGATGCATTATGAGGTAGCGGAAGCGGACGTGAGCTACTGCCTCGATGCTTATCAAACATTGATATTGCGTCTTGTCGTAGCGGGACGTTTGCATCGTTATTGAACTGATGCGTCTTACAGATCTGGTAGGCTGAGGACTTTTGCAAGATATTGATGTCTTGTGCGTCTTTCATGATGATGTGCGCCGATGTTAGTTGATTGAATGTCTGTCGCAGTTCGGTGATACGACGTCTTCGACGACTTCTAGATTAAATGTCACTTTTGAAGGTTGCGCCTTGCGTTATGGTTTGACACTTTATCTTATTAGATTTTTCCAAGTCGGGTCCCTTGATGACGGGGCTGCAGACTGTCTGGCTGACTGTCTGCTATTTTATGGAAATTGCAAATAAAGGCCTCAATAGCTCCCCACCTTTTAAAATATGTGGCGAGTTGTCGGTGGGCGAGACAAACTTCATCAAAACAGCATTTTACTTAATGACAAAGACGCTATGCCTGATGGCTCATAATAAAAATGATATTTATTGGCTGTATCCACTACAGTAGTTGGTGGAGTTATGCATTTACTTCATGAACGGTGATAGCTGGTGGGAGTACAATCTCTCAAGGCTGCGATGTAATCGCTTTGCTATTTTATGAGGTGAGTCTTAAGAATTAATAAATATTGTAAACCCGTAACAAGATGTGAAGACCTTTACAAGCGTGAAGGGATTGTAAATAAGGAAATAAATCACACAAACGGTATCAGACTATCTTAACAACTATTCATCCTTCTATATAAACCTAAAAGAACTAAATATTACTATAAACACAACGTAGAACAAGGGTCCTAGTCGAGACGATCACAAATTAATATAAATAATTAATGGCCAAAACATAAACATTAATCATACTACAAAGAATAGTGTGTATCAACCTGGTCACGTACAATATGATTATCTGCGTACTAAATATAGTTTTAAATTATTTAAAACTTATTATATTTAAGAGTTAGGGATAAAGGTTACAATTTGGTGCCGTGACCAGGATCACATTAATAACTGAATAAAATAATGTAGGCTTAGCCTACAATTGGTTGCTTGTGAAATGGAAAGGTTTTGAAGGATGGAATTTGCCGAGATAGGATGAAGTCTGGGGGTGGTATAAAAATACTCATAGAAGTATTCTTTTAGATTCCTGGCACAAGTAAGGGAATAATTGGCAAGAGTGAGTGAAAAAGGGAAATATATATATAGTGAAGTGACTCTAGTAGTAAAGTGAAAGTGTCATATACTGTATAGTGTTTTAAAATAATCAGCATTATAATTAATTTAGAACAATAATAAGTGATAAAAATGGCAAACAAGAAAGCGAAAATGTCAAGTGCTAAATCTAAGAAAAGTAATAATGTGAAAGACTTTAAGAGGATGTTGAAGTTAACCTTAAAATCGTTTGAAAAACGGATGTTACAATTAAGAAATGAGATCAACGTTACACGAAGCAATGAAACCACAACAGATGATAACTCTAGTGTTGTAAGCACTTCTGCTAGTAGTGCACCTGAGCAGAGACAAATAGTATATAATATAAACAACATTAATATTGAAAAACCAATTTATGGTGGTAGAGAAACTATCCACCCGGTAACGTTTCTAGAGGATCTGACCAATTATCTAAAAAAGGTTCAGGCTAAGGGAGTAGAGATAGAAACTGCAATGGAATGTCTAAAGGGCGAAGCCAAACATTGGGCTCGATTAAATAAGAATAGTTGGTCTAGTTTTGAAGACTTCAAAACAGACTTTCTAAGTGTGTTTTGGGGCGAAGAAGAGCTAAACAAAGTACGAAGACTTTTGGTTCATAATACGTGAGACAAATCCACATATCCCACTATGTTAGGATACTTAAACTTGATAGAGCAAGGTCAAAGGTTGACTTATCCTATGCCAGAGAAACAATTATTATCTGATATTATTGGTCATTATCCAAAGGACGTCCAACAACTATGGAAGTTTTCCAAACTTGAAAGCGTTAAAGATGCTATAAGTTTCTTTAAAGATTTAGATAATATCCAAAAAAAGATAGAAGGTCGTGTGACTCACAACGATGAAAGAAAAAGAAAATTTGATACAGTTTTCAATAGGAAGCAAAAGTAAGTACAGCAATCATGTAAGAAATGGCGAAAGCCAGAAGAAGGAAAAAATGAAAATCAAGTAAATGAAGTAAAGGTCGTTAACGAAGTTAATGCTGAGGAAGCAACTAATTCAAATTTAGTAAACTAGTGACTACTAGAGTGGCGGCCACGTAACGGAAGACGTAGCGTGGGCAGGCCCCCCACAAGGTTGACCGACGACCTGGTCAAGGTCGCTGGCAACCATTGGATGCGGGTGGCCCAGGACCGGTCTGAGTGGAAATCTTTGGGGGAGGCCTTTGTCCAGCAGTGGACGTCTTCCGGCTGATTGGATTGGATTGGAAACCAGTGACTGAACTAGTTAACGGTTCAATCACTAATGTAAAAGGGAACATTGCATTAGATATTTTAATGAGATCAGGATGGCGACCTGGTCAAACTCTTGGTAAAAATCAAAATGGTATAAAAAGGCCTATCGAAGCGATTGGTCAATTTGATAAAGTAGGCTTCGGTTATAAAGATCACATAAATGATTTAATCGAAACTCTCAAAGTCAAGTCGAACTTACCAATAACTGAGTTATTTATACAAACAGTGTTTGAGGAAGACAATGATGATTGTCAAAAGGAAATTATAAAATATTTGCGATCTGAAATTAGTTTAAAAATATTTGATAAAAGCGTCAAAGCTCTCCTGGATACAGGGAGCGATGTAACTTGTATTTCTGAAAGTCTATTTTTAGAACTTAAAAGTAAAAATTATAAAATGTCTGTCTTGCCAGTAAAGGCGTTACAAATTAAAGGTGCTGTAGGGCAAAGAAGCACAAAGATTCAACAAATGCTCATTTTACCAATAAAGGTCGGCGAGGTAGTTTTTGAGACTCAACCATTAATAATTGGTAATTTATTAAGACCATTAATATTAGGGTTTGATTGGATTAAGAAAAACGAAATTTTAATAAATTGAAGACAAGAAAAAGTTGGTATAGAGTTTAGTATTAAAAATAAACATTATTTTATTCCATTCATAAATGAAGCAGAACATAGTTTGCATAATAATTGTACAGAGAAAGAAAATTTTATTGATGTTATAAAAATTGGGACCACTGTACCAAATCAAGAAAGATTAAAATTATGAAAAGTATTAGAGAAGTATAAGAATATGTTCACAGATAAATATTTTTTTTTTTTTTTTATATTGTCACGCCTTTTTCCCAATAGGGGTAGGCAGAGGTGAATAAATCACCCACGTTTCGCCAGATGTGGTCAGATTAGGTCCCATGTAACAGGGGGCGAGCCTGTTGCCACTTTATTGGGACCACCACACACACACACACACACAAAGATGATATCAGTGTGCGGGTTTCCTCACGATGTTTTCCTTCACCGTTTTTGTATCTCGCTGTTGTAACTAAAGTTCACAAATGTACATAACTCAAATATTAAGTCATTGGTACATGCCGAGGTTTGAACCCGCGACCTTCGGAATGAAAGCCGCACGCTCTAACCATTAGGCCAGCGAGCAGGTCTAACAGATAAATTAGGTAAAGCAAATTGTTATGAATATAAAATAGAGATGATAGATGAGACACCAATAGTGTCATATTCTTATCCGATACCCTATGCCTATAGATCGAAGATGGAAGAGAAATTAAATGAGATGGAACAAGCTGGTATAATAGCAAGGGCTTCAACGCCTTATAGTAGCCCGTTAACGTTTACTTTAAAAAAGGATGGATTTATACGAGTGCTGTTGGATGCTAGAAATATTAACGAAAAGATGATCGCTGAAACTGAGAAACCTCCAATTCAGTTGGACGTATTAAATTCATTTCACGGAGCGAAATATATAACTTCAATCGATTTAAATAAGGCCTATTTTCAAATACCAATAAATAAAGATGGAAGAAAATATACTGGATTTACTTTCAATGGTAAATCATATGTATACAATGTGTTACCTCAAGGACTTGAAACATCTGTAGGAAGTTTTAGTAGAGCGATGAATCTAATATTGGGACCCGAAGTACGTGAATTTTGTGTAAATTATCTCGATGATTTAGCCATTATTACATGTGGAACATTAGAAAAACATTTAGCACATATAGATATAGTATTAAATAAATTAAACAAAGCCGGACTAACGTGTAACTTACAAAAATGTGAATTTATTTGTAAAGAAATAAAAATGTTGGGATATGTTATTTCAACAAACGGTATTAAAACCGATCCTGATAAAATTCGAGCGATTCAAGATTTTCCTATTCCACGGAAAATAAAGCAATTGAGGGCGTTTTTAGGATTCTGCAATTTTTATAGAAGGTTTTTACCAAATTACAGTGAAACCATAATACCTCTCTGTGAATTGTTAAAAAAGGATCGCAAGTTCATATGGAGCGAAAAGGAGCTTAAAGCTTTTGAAAATATTAAACTGCAATTTATTAACACCCTTGAGTTAAATCATCCCGACTTCAGTAAACCATATTAGCTGCAAACTGATTGTTCAGGAATTGCTTTAGCTGGGGTCTTATATCAAATAAATGCGAATCTTGGGTTATCACAGTAAAGCTTTGAAAGGTTCCGAGTTAAATTGATCTGTTACAGAACAAGAATTTTATGCTGTTATAAGTTGCCTAAAGAAATTTGAAACATATTTACGAGGTAGTAAAGTATTCATATTGACTGATCACAAAGCGTTATTGTTTATAAATAATATGCGATTATTTAATGGTAGAATTGCAAAGTGGATATTATATATTGAGCAATTTAATTACGACGTTCAACACATATCAGGTAAAAGTAATATTGTAGCGGATGTGCTCTGGAGGTACCCTTCTGATGGTAATTTAATACAAGAGGATAAGAGTCAGAGTTTAGAAATAGCTTATACAGAAATAGCACCCAACAATGACCTAGTAGAGAAATTAAAAACAATATCCATATACCAAAGTCAGGAATCTGATTTGAATTCAATTTTAATCAAGTTAAAAGAATTATCTAGTGAAGAGATCGCTAAGGATAACAAGTTGAAACGTTATATTGTAAAGAATGATATTTTATACTATCAGACAGATATAAACGAAGTTATATATTTACCTAGAGTTTTCCAGTTAGATATTATAGACCAAGTGCACATAGAGATGGGACATCAGGGAGCATATAAAGTTATTAAATATATTAAAGATCGATTCTTTTGGAAAGGGTTATCTAAAGATATTAAAAGGCGAATTAAAATTTGTCATTTGTGCCAATTATCAAAGAAAGATAATATATCTTATGTAGGACCGTGTAAATCGATCCTATCTAATAACATTGGAGACATGATAATGGCTGATTTGTATGGTCCATTAGCATCTGGGAACTTTGGGTATACTTTTATTTTTGTTATACAAGATTCATTTAGTAAATTCATAAAATTATATCCCTTAAAGAACTCTACTGCAAAGGTAGTAGTGACAAAAGTTAAACATTTTATAGAGATAATAAAACCTAAAGCTATTTTAACTGATAATGGTAAACAATTTATTAGCAACCATTGGAAAAATTCAATGAGAGAATTAAGTATAAAACCCATATACACCACTGTAAGAAATCCACGACCAAATACCACGGGGTGAGTGAACAGAGAGCTGGGCAGGTTGTTTAGAACCCTTTGTCATTCTAGACATAAGGATTGGACTATAGTTTTACCCAAATTAGAGGAATTGTATAATAACTCGTTACATGATAGTACAGGATTTACACCTTGTGAGATATTATATGGTGAAAGAAACGAAATGACTTTTGATTATTTAATTTTTCAAAATAAAAGGAAACTTGATGTAGATCAAGTTAGAGATGCGGTGCGAAAGAATTTAAAACAATCTAGCATAGTTAGGAGGACCAAGTTTGATAAAAGAAATAGACTGATTAAATACCACATAGGAGACTTTGTAAAAGTCCGTAGATCGACTAGATCGGACGCTGAGAATAAAGTTATGAGTAAGTTTAACTTGGCTTATGAAGGACCTTATGTTGTAGCAGCCATACCGTTTGATAATGTATATACTTTGGCAGATCCTCGAACTGAAGTGATTAGAGGAAACTTTAATACCATACATTTATTAAGATATTATAATTGAAAATGTTTGTAATTGATTTGTAAAATATTTTGATTTGTTAATAAATAAATGGGATTTGGGATCGGGCGAATGACTCAATCACATTTATTAAAAGATTAAAAGTTTAACATTAAGTGTTAAACAACTATTATAGGAAACGAATATCTTTGCAAAATAATTAAACTGAATTTTATTACCGCATATAAAGTCTATTGTGACATAAACGAAGTAACTGTAGCTTTATTAGACAAGTAAAACTATATAAATGTTTAGATAAGTGTATTCACATTTTAATAAATGTGGTTGGAGGGGTGTTGGGGCGGTCATTCCCTGGGGCGGGTAAAAAATTAACATTGTTTTTTATTTTATTTTCCTTATTTTAAATACTTTTTTTTTAAGAGTCGCATTTTTCTTTAGTGAGAGTCAAATTATTTTTTTTTTCATAGTTTTATAAAATTTTCACATTTCACGAACATGAACACTCTAAGAGTGTCAGTAACATAAAATTTGTGGGTGGATTGTAACGAGATACATTAATTTATAAAAATAAAATTAATGATTCTAAACAAATATATCAAGTATTAAATAGCTCAGATAAAGTTTATAAAGCATATGGATTTGAAACCGTGTAAAGTGGTGCATGACAAAATTAACATATAACATCATGTTGGTGGAGGAGGTGAGATACCAGCCGGCTGTAGTTGGTGGTTATTTGAGTAACTACTTGATTATACTCTGGTTCGGGAAGAGAGTTAGATAACACTTCGGTGATATCGAAATTCTCACAACCATGTCTTAGAGCTTCGGCTCTATGATACGTGGGTACTCGGCGTCTTAGTGGCTTGCCACTATGATACGTCGTGTTTAATAATATTTGTTTATTCCAAAGTCAACTCGAACTGTGTCGATGCATTATGAGGTAGCGGAAGCGGACGTGAGCTACTGCCTCGGTGTTTATCAAACATTGATATTGCGTCTTGTCGTAGCGGGACGTTTGCACCGTTACTGAACTAATGCGTCTTACAGATCTGGTAGACTGAGGACTTTTGCAAGATATTGATGTCTGCTGTGATGTCTTGTGCGTCTTTCATGATGATGTGCGTCGATGTTAGTTGATTGAATGTCTGTCGCAGTTCGGTGAAACGACGTCTTCGACGACCTCTGGGTTAAATGTCACTTTTGAAGGTTGCGCCTCGCGTTATGGTTTGACACTTTATCTTATTAGATTTTCCCAAGTCGGGTCCCTTGATGACGGGGCTGCAGACTATCTGCCCGCCCTATTTTATGGAAATTGCAAATAAAGGCCTCAATAGCTCCCCACCTTTTAAAATATGTGGCGAGTTATCGGTGGGCGAAACAAACTTGATCAAAACAGCATTTTACGACAAAGACTCTATGCCTGATGGCTCATAATAAAAATGATATTTATTGGCTGTATCCACTACAGTGGTTGGTGGAGTTATGCATTTACTTCATGAACGGTGATAGCTGGTGGGAGTACAATCTCTCAAGGCTGCGATGTAATCGCTTTGCTATTCTATGAGGTGAGCAATGAGCTCTCGAATGCACTCCGCGGATTGCGATCCGTGCTGACTACGTAGTTGGTGGTGAAGTCAATTCCAACACTTTACAATGTGTCTGCAAGTGCACCTGACTAGTGAAGGTGGTGGCTCGTACAAAAGACTAATCTTTGGGTCAGAATACCCTTTATATCTATTATGTGTCCTGGAATGTGTGCTGACCATACACTGTATATCTGGTTACGGTTGTATCTTGTGAGATGCCTACTCACATTGCCATGCGCAATTTGATCACAGTTTGTGCTTACGCACTAACAATGAGCCGAGTGCTCTTCTACTGGTTCGCCAGTATACCTTGCTGTGGACTGCGGTCCGAGGCCAATTAAATTCTCCCTGTTTCGGAAGGGGGGGGGGGGGGCACAGTATTTGGTTGGCGCTCACCGCATACGGCGGGGTCTGTTTGCTGGAGCCGTATGCCATCCCCACATTTTTTTATGTAAGGATGAGAACTTATACACTTGTGTCGGGGTCTTAAGAATTAATAATTATTGTAAACCCGTAACAAAATGTGAAGACCTTTACAAGCGTGAAGGGATTGTAAATAAGGAAATAAACCACACAAACGGCATCAGACTATCTTAACAACTATTCATCCTTCTATATAAACCTAAAAGAACTAAATATTGCTATAAACACAACGTAGAACAAGGTCCTAGTCGAGACGATCACAAATTAATATAAATAATTAATGGCCAAAACATAAACATTAATCATACTACAAAGAATAGTATGTATCAACCTGGTCACGTAAAATATGATTATCTCAGTACTAAATATTGTTTTAAAATATTTAAAATTTATTATATATAAGAGACGGGGGGTAAGGTTACAACATCTACACTTGACACCTTCAAGTGGCATTATGGTTAAGCACTAGTCTGGTAATTTAACTAGTATAATTTTTTTCTTTATATTATCACGCCTTTTTTCCCGAGAGGAGTAGGCAGAGGCGAATAAACACACACTTTTCGCCAGATGTGGTCAGATTAAGTCCCATGTAACAGGGGGCGAGCCTGTTGCCACTTTACTGGGGCCACCACACGCACACACACACACAAAGAAGATGTTTCCTCACGATGTTTTCCTTCACCGTTTGTATCTCGCTGTTGTAACTAAAGTTCACAAATGTACATAACTTAAATATTAAGTCATCGGTACATGCCGAGATTCGAACCCGCGACCTTCGGAATGAAAGCCGCACGCTCTAACCATTAGGTATAAAATATAGTACATACATAGTATATATACTACTGTATATATAACATATAAAAACATTCTACGCAAAAGTAAAATCATTTTATCATGAGATATCGTCAAGAGCTGAACGTGTATTTCTGTAATTATAACTAAAACCTTTTCATAAAATGTTCTTTTTTTAAAAAAAATATTACTTTTTGAAAATTTGTTCAAAACATGATATATATAAATAAAAACTTACTCTCCGGTCCATCCCTGCATCCGAGCATACGGTCCTCCTTCTTTGGAGGCACGTTTTCCGCATCGAGCTGGTCCGCCCGGCTGAAGATCCAGTCGAGCGATCTGCCTACGTCCCCGCCGGTCGCCCGCAGCGCCCTCTCGGCCTGCGCGCGCGTGAACCCCATGGATATGATGCTCTGCACGCTGGTCTCGTCCACCGGTGCGCTCACGCCTTTTTTCATAATTTTTTTTTACATCATACAAAAATCATTATTAACTGTCAAGTATGATATACTATCTATGAGTATGATATACATTTATCACCTGATGGTAAGTGGTACACACTTGTCCATAACAACGTAAGTATAATTAGAATGTTAGATAAATAGCATCACGTTGCGCTCGTCGCCTTGATACATAGGAAGTCGAGTCTCGTTAACTCGGCAATTCCACTAGGTACATCGCGCTTCAAACCGGAACACAGTAATCTTTTCACACTATTGTTTGGCGGCTGCGATAGGCGCTGCGGTGGTATCTACCTTGACGATTTCCGACTATGAAGACCTACCACTATTACAGTTTACCATCTTAGTAATTTATTCATTAATCTCTTAAGGAAATTATTTGACATTGCGACTCACCCGAGGATCTGGAGCCGGGCGGTTCGAACTTATTGGAGAAGTCCCAGTCGGTCATGTGCTCCATGAGCCAATTAGATGCGGCCTCCATGCCAGAGTTGTTCGTGTAGTACAGCGCTCGCTTGCACGCCTCCAGAGGGAATCCCATGTCCAGCTGAGAGAGTGGAAGGTTTTACACAACTGTTGCAAGCTGATCATCTCATGGTATAAATTTATCATGATTAGCCGATACACATCCACTGTTGAACATAGGCCTTACATGATCAGGTAAGGATTCATATGGGGAGATTTGGGCCATTTGCCACCGTGCGGGCCCAATGGGGGTTGGTGGGAGCCAGACCCTCATTTGTTGATTAGCAAGGTGCGCCACAAGCAGTGAGGTTGGCATGGAACCCATGAACTGTTGTATGGGACATCTTACACCCCATGGTATAAATTGGTAGAGGTGCTGGGTAATTAGGATTTTTACAAAGTCTTTTCATATTTGTCTATGGTCAATGTTGATCAGTTGCCATCGCAAAAGTTTGGTTACATTGTTTGTTTGGTCATCTATAAGTCATGTTCCATTATCCATATGTGGACATAAACGAAATCATAACTCACCAATTGCGCCAATAATGTCTCGTCGTATACAGGCGGAGGCACTTCCGTATTAGACTCCGGCAGCAGGATCTCATCCGGCATCAGTCCGCGGCCCCGCAGACAGCCTAGGTCTACCTGGGATGTTTATATTTAATTTTTAAATATCTTTACTATACTTGTGGCTCCAGCAGTACCATTTTTAGTACACCAATATTGCATAATGAAGAATCTATTTTTTTAAGGAATTTATTATTATCATCAGCTGTCGACAGGCTTCCGTTGTTGGACAAAGCTTGTGCATTTTGAAGTAATTATAGTTTCATAATTATTTTTATTGTAGCCAACTTCGTAGTGAAATTGCTAAGGAAAGCGTTTTGTAATAAGGAGGTGCTTCGTTCGATTCTGAGGCCATATGTTGAGGAATTTAGTTGGTAGTAGTATTTTTCCATCTGCAATATAACATTATTAGGAGAGTATTCCGGACGAGTATATTATAGTGAAACACACTATCTTATGTTATCTATCTTAATACGTTATCTTTGGGGGAGGCATATATCCAGCAGTGGACGTCTATCGACTCATGACGGCATTATCTTAGTTCTTCTTCTTAGACACATAAAATTATGTGATAATTAACTCATTGTAGATAAATAAGAAATAATAAGTTTTAACGCAAATATTTGAATTATTGACTACTAATAAAATATATACGTATGGCCCTATGTCCAGCAGTGGACATCTATCATCTGGTGAAGTATAAAAAATATTTAATGTTAGCAACACTTAAAAAGATTAAGTTGATAAAGTTACAAATGTAATGTTTAAGAAGTGGTTTCAAATCTACAACCTTAAATATTCCTGCTTTTAAGCTATTAATTCTTGGTGATCATCATTATCTCATGGATGTCCTCTGCTGGACATAGGTCTCTCATAATGACCGATACTGATAAAGATAGATAGACAGACAATCCTAATTCTTTATACTGGTGTTTAATATAAAGGTAAAAAAATCTTTATATACCTCCCATGGCATGTCAACAGCGACGTCGAGCTTCGCCGGCGTCCAGTCCTCCTTAATAGTAAACTTCTTCAGCTGGATCAGAAGGTAATCGGGAAACGTCGCCAACCGGGTTATTCTACAATAAGTAATATTTGGTAAAGGAGGTTCTGTGACATCCGGCACTTGGCCAGTATGGGGGATGAATGACGTTCAACTAATATCTTCTTATGAGAGAACACGAAAGGGAAAATGAAATAAATATGTACAAAAGGGTGTAGGGTTACCTGACAGCTCACATGACCCAAGCCAACCTCACCTGCTCGTGGTCCTGTTAATCAACAAACGAGGCTCTGGCTCCCACCAACACGTATTGGGCCAGCATGGTGGAAAATGGCCGAAATCCTCCCCATATGAATTCCCACCCGATCAATAATAGAAATCTTTGGTGGAGGCATATGTCCAGCAGTGGTCGTTCGCCTGCTTGTTCAAATTCATACAAAATTTTACTTTCGGAATCAAAGTAGACCCCTTAAAATTGTCAAATGTGTTACTGTAACCCACGGGTCATTGGTTCTATCACTGGTGGTAGGTTTCTGTTGCCGGAGATCGTCTAGGTGGGTACCATCGTAGAGCCTATTTATGCCGCCAAACAGTAGTGTGCAAACATTATTGTTCCGGTTTGAAGGGCGCTGTAGCTAGTGTAATTCCTAGGTATCGAGACTCGACATCTTATGTCCATCTTAACTTGCGCCACGTAGTTGTAGGCGAGAGTATCACTTACCATCAGTTGAACGTGCCACTCGCTTCTTCGGTTAATTACATAAAAAAAACCTTCAAAAACAAGCCAGACGATATTCATTACATTACTTTAGCAAGGTTTAGCTAGTAACGAGATTCTTACTTGGTCGCGGTGACCTTCTTGTTGACGGCGGTGCTGAAGAACTGCTCGACTATCTCCTCCCTCATGAAGCTTTCGAGGCACGCTTCAAAAGGTATCTTTGGCCGGACAACTTGCGATGGATCACTGAGTAAAAAAAGTTTCATTATTTAAATAAATTAAGAAAATATAAAAGGCTGCGCAGATGTATGTGCGTGTGTTGTTGTTTGTCGTCAGTATCGTGCTTACAGTCGTTGCCCGGCCGCTTCCGCCGCCAGACGACGCTGCTCGTAATCGCGCAGTTGCGGCCGGTTGGTGGCGCTGGTGAGCGACACAGGCAGTGGCAGGTGGTGCTCCGCCCGGCGCGTGTACCGAACGCCGCCCGACTCCCCGCACTGAACCCGCTCCTCCACAGCAAAACGGAGACAGTCCGCCGGGTTGGCGCGGTGCCGACTGTTCCTCTGCATTCATGCATGATGTAATTTATAACGTCTCTTCAATTAATGATTGTGGAAGAAGTTACTCTCTATGTGGACTTTAGGGTATAACCGGTCGGAATCCCGATTGTGCGTAGACCCGTCCATCCCCTCCAGGTATCGATGGAAAGATGCCATAAAGCACAACCAATGCGAACACCAGCAATGAACTGGCAGGAGGCATTGCGAGAGAGCCAAAATTCAGTTAGGGTAGCTGCGCCATAGAAGTAACAATGAGGCATGATTTACTTCGATGAAGGACTGGTTATTTACTTTATTCAAGTTAAGATATTATATTTTGCATCACATTGCACTCAGCCTTGAGATCCAAGATATTAAGTCTTGTAACCCCATAATTGCATTAGTTACCGATACCCTTCAAGTCGAAACAGTAAAACATCAGCTGCAATTGCCACTTATAATGGACATGATGAAAGAGACACGATAACAAACCTCGATTAGTGTCAACAGGTGCAGGTAGAATTCGTGTGCATCCTGCTGCCGTTTGCTCATAAACTCAGGGTGCCCCCGGCCGACCAGCTGTCGGTACATATGTGGAGAGACGCCGCGCTGCACGCCATCTGCTTCCGGGAACGAATACCGTCCTGACAGCAGCCCGACGCCGAGCTTCGCACTATGACATCATAAAATGTTATAATTTGTATAGTATTAGATATAAGATTGAGCTCAAAGTAGGTCTCTGTTGCCGGAACTGTCTTCTAGGTATGTACTTCTGCCGCCGAGCAGCAATGTGTAAACATTTCTGTGTTCCGGTTTGAAAGGGACTGTCCCTAGTGAAATTGTTAGGGAAACGAGACTTCACATCTTGTGCTTTAAAAAAACAAGCACAATACTGTATTTACAGTAGAAATATTAACAAAAAAAAATTAAAACCTATATTAACTCACGTTTGAACATTAAAATCATTGACTGGATCATCCGGGAATGTTGAAAATATTTCTGGTGCGCCCTCCACGAACCTTCGGATGAAGTCCGGCATTCTGAACATGACCTAAAGACAATAATATTACATTAATAAAAGGAAAAGGTAAAACTAATGTAGTAGCTCGCTGGCCTAATGGTTAGAGCGTGCGGCTTTCATTCCAAAGGTCGTGGGTTCGAATCTCGGCATGTACCAATGATTTTAATATTTAAGTTATGTACATTTGTGGACTTTAGTTACAACAGCGAGATACAGAAGGTGAAGGAAAACATCGTGAGGAAACCCGCACATGACTTAAAATTTATTCTAAGGTATGTGTGAAGTCACCAACCCGCATTGGGCCAGCGTGGTGACTATGGCCCAATCGCCCTCATACTGAGGGTAGGTCTGTGCCCCAGCAATGGGGACGTAAATGGGCTGTTATTATTACTAATGGTTGAAGTAATTTAATTTTTTTTTAATGGGAAATATCCTTTCGCTGCATATCCTTACTTTTTCCAGTAAAAAAGTGAGTTCGAAAATATCCTACCACCTTCCGAATTAGTCGGTGATCCCACCTGTACGACACTGTTGATGTAGCAGGAGTTGCCGAGGTTGTTGAGGCCGGTGAGCGCAGGCCCGTGCAGCGGCCGCAACTCGCTCCCTGACTCCTGCAGCGTGTTCCACTCGCCAGTACGCTGGTTCAGTTCCAACTCCAACTCGACCATTGATTTATCAGTCTGAAATTTATATGATACTAAATATGGGATAACATCGTTTTCATGTCTCAATAACATCGGGGTATTAGTTAAGATGTTTACACAGCATTGCCCTTATTGTCTTGAAACATCATCATCAGCCGATTTACTTCCACTGCTGGACATAAGCCTCACTCAAAGATCATCAAACAGCGTGGAATATTCAGGAGAGACCCATGTCCAGCAGTGGACGTCTGACAGCTGATGATGATTATTAAAGTAAGTTCACTAACCTTTTCTAACTGCTGTACATTTATACCAAAATGTTTCAAATGATCTGCTAGGTAAGGATCTTCAACCATGTCATCTTCAGCGTAAGAGAACACATCACCCTTCCCCTCTGCAGTGATTGTTCCAAGCTTCACAGCTAACGGATATCCAGTTGAACGGTAATGTTCCACCTGCAAAAACACTAATTTAATGCACGGTTTTTTTTCATCTACAATGAGCTAACACTTGACACTAATTTCACATGGTGATAAATGACTAGTAAATTATGGATGATGAAGAGAACTCACTCAAACAACTCTGGACCTCATATCATGATAGCCAGAACATATCAAATGCTGTGATATCTGTAGATTTAGAATGTTAGAGTGGTAGAAAGTCTGTTTGATAGTAACTAATCAAACTCCATTATGTATGACTCCATGCCACATAGTGGAATACAGGTGTTCAAGTTACAAGATCAGTTCTTCAGCACAAAAGAGATGGTGAAATTTCAATGTCGATTTAGAATTTATTCTAAGGTATGTGTGAAGTCACCAACCCACATTGGGACAGCGTGGTGACTATGGCCCAATCGCCCTCATATTGAGGATAGGTCTGTGCCCCAGCAGTGGGGACGTAAATTGGCTGTTATGGCATGGATAGTATTCAATCGTTGTATTCATAAAAATTGTATATTTTTTAATTGAATATGGATAAAGTTTTTGAAAATTATTTGGTCTTTGCTTTGTTCAAAGAAAAAAAAAGTTCATATTCTTCTTTTCGTGATTTTTTAACTGAGTGTGTACTGTGGGTGTTCAGGAATACTTACCGCATGGTCGTTCCCTCCGGAGCCATCAAAAAAGCGTCGCCCGCATAAAATGGATCCGTCGGTCAAGTTCAGCCACAAGTTCGCTGTGAGGTCGCACTTGGCGCATTTCCACCCCGACGGCGGTATCTTTTTTCCATTGTTTAATTGTTTCAAGTTCACTGCATGCCTGATAACAATATAGGTTATATGAATGCACTAGGAAAACTGGCGACGTGTTGTGAAGCGTGACACCAACACCTGAAGTGATGATCACGATCTCTCTGTCAAGAGTGATCACGATCTCTCTGTCAAGAGTGATACCGACGAAGATTTAAAAATATATAATAGGGGGACCGGAAAGTAATGTCGTTTCTGCGCATGCCAATACTTGATTGTCATTTGTCAGCTCATTGTTTTGTTCAGAGGCGTACCAAAGACATTGTGAGGTTATAGTGATTTCTTTACTTATAGACAATTGAATTACAATTTTTTTTTGTAATTTTGGGTAAAATGGCCAGCCAAATACCAGAAGAGGTACACATCCGGCATTGCATGCTCTTTGAGTTTCGCAAGGGAAATAACGCAACAGTTGCTACCAAAAACATTTGCGATGTTTATCCAAATGCACTGGACATTCGTAAATGCCAAAGGTGGTTTTCCAAGTTCAAATCGGGTAATTTTGATCTTTCCGACTCGTATCGATCAGGAAGACCATCAGCGTCAGACAACGACGTGTTAAGGGCGGAAGTGGAAGCAAATCCGTGTCAGACGATCGAGGAATTGTCAAACAGTCTCAACAAACCTTGGTCGACCATCCAAGAACATTTGAAGCAGATTGGAAAAGTAAGCAGAGCAGGTGTTTGGGTCCCGCATAATCTGTCCGAACAGAATAAGGCTAACCGATCAATCACATGCAACTTATTGCTTCAACGACACAACACAGAAGCGTTTTTTGATCGCTTGATCACAGGAGATGAGAAATGGGTCCTGTATGATAACCCAAAACGCAAAAGGCAGTGGCTCTCTCCAAATGAAATCCCTCGGAGTACTGCTAAGCCAGGTTTACACCCCAAAAAAGCGCTTTTGTGTGTTTGGTGGAGTATTCGCGGCATTGTTCATTTTGAATTACTGAAACCTGGAGAAACTGTTACTGCAGACCTCTACAGCGAACAATTGCAGCGAGTCAATCAATCTTTAATTGAAAAGTGGCCAGCGATTGTCAACCGAAAAGGCGTCATTCTCCAACATGACAATGCAAGACCGCACTGCGCAAGGCGAACTCTAGAAAAAATTAATGAATTGGGGTGGGAGGTGCTGCCTCATCCACCATATTCGCCCGATGTTGCACCATCGGATTTCCACTTATTCCGAGCGCTGCAACACTTTTTAAGTGGCAAAACATTTGCAAATTTGGATGATATCCAAAATGCCATCTCTAGATATTTTGCCGAAAAACCAATTAATTTTTATCGATCAGGGATTGAAAATTTACTCACTAGATGGCAAAAGGTTATTGACAATGATGGGGAATACATCATTGATTAAAAATAAAGACTCGTTAAAAATGTATGTGTTTGTATTTAGAGTAAGAAAACGACATTACTTTCCGGTCCCCCTAATAGAATAGATTCGATTTGAATTATTTACACTATAGTAGCGTAAATAGTTCAAAAAAGTTAACAAAACTATACCTCTTCATTATACTATAATCTTCACTATACTATAGTATAATCATGTGGTATACTTCAAGTGTTGAACAATAAGTATTTCTTTGAATCTGATATATATGTTTGATTATTATGTTATCTGAAGATATGTCTTTCAATTATTATAATTTTTTTTTATTATTTCGGTTTGGGTTTCCCTCATCATTGTCCTAATAGACATTACTGGTCCTCTAATCATCTATTATACTTAACATGTGTGAGCTAATAACTGTATCATCATAATCATGAGCCAATAGACGCCTACAGCTGGACATAGACCTCCGCCAAATATTCCTACATTTATCAAGTAGGGATTGATATGGGTGGAATTTGGTCATTTGTCACCACACTGCGGCCCAATTCGGGTTGGTGGGAGCCAGAACCTCGTCAGTTGATTAGCAGGGTGCAACATGAGCAGGTGATGTTGGCTTGGGTTCACGGGTTGTATGGGACCTATAAATATATCTTTTTCTCTCCTCCCCCGTCTCTTTAAACCAGAACTGGCATAAAAAACGCAGTGATTATTTTTACTGTATAACTCAGGTAAGGTAAACTAGTGATGATATGAATATTGGTGAAGATAATTAAAATAAGCAGCAGTTAGTTTTAAATCATCGTTGATACCATCATCTTGCATCAACGTGGACTACATTACCAAATATTTATTTACTTATTTTATCATCATTATCAGCTGCCAAATGTCCGTTTATTTACATAGTAGTAGTTAAATCCTAAAAAAAATGTTTTTTATCAATCATCACCATCAGTAACAGCAGACGGACCTTTACTGCTGGACATAGGTTTCTCCACATCTCCGCACTGAACGATCCTGTTTTACATAGTCCGTCCAGACCTTCGCCGGTCCTGTCCGAACATTATCATTGGAAGGATAGCACCATCCCTCCCTCATAAAAGTCGACTTACACTGAAACCTCACGCGCCTCGCCGTCCCATGTTCCCTGCAACGCCGCCATCTCCGCCATTTTGAATGGAGATTCCGCATCTATGATCGCTTGTGCTGATTTATTTACCTACAACATGAAAATAAACACATTTCATTACGAGTAAAAAAAAAAGTAAAAAGTTATTTTATTAACGAAGAATAAAAAAAAGTTTCATCATCATCAGCTGATAGACTTTCACCATTGGACATAGGCCTCCCCAAAAAGATCTCCATACTGATCGGTTATACGCTCCTCGTATCCAGCGGTATCCCGCGATGTCACTCGAGGACCTTAATGCAACTTCAGCCATCAGTCCTATGAGCAATGTGCCCTGCCCATTGGCCACTTTAATGGAAGAATATGCATTCCTTAAAGAAACTTGGTGTCATTTTTTAAGTATCACATCTTTCTCAAAAGACACGACCTTTTATTTAAGCTTACTATCTTTGTTTGTTGTTGTTGTGTTAATGAGTTTATCTCTTGTGTAAATGAGGTCTCTGGTGCCGGAGACCGTCTAGGTAGCTACCGCCGCAGTGTCTATTTCTGCTGCCATACAGCACTGCACAAAATTACTGTGTTCCGGTTAGAATGTATGTATGTATGTTTTAATGTGTAGCTAGTGAAATTTCTGATTTAATGGAACATCTTATATATCAAGGCGACGAGCACAAGTTGCATCAAATAATCTACAAGCCATAATAATGTCCCCCCTTTTTTGGTATCGTCGGTTTTAAATTCGTTTTAAACAGTTAATTCAATCTACTCACCACTTCCGGCAGAGCAGAGTCAGGCCAAGGGTAGGTGTGAAAGCCCGGCAGCACAACCACGCTGTAGTGGTCTGTGTAGATATACTTTGGCTTTCCGCTGTCGGGTTCAAATCCGCCCTCCACCCCGATGGCGAGACGTGTGATCTTTTTCTCCGGGCCATCGCCAGTTACTTCCGGTTCCGGCACCTGCAACATTAGATAAACTTTATATTAACATTCATATCACAAAAAATAATATAACAATATTATATTATCCTACTGTCCAGACTTAGTGTTATTTATTTTAATATAAATAAAAACTTTATTTTGACTTCACGTGATTTTAAGTGACCATGACGCTGAATATAATAAAGCGTGTTCGTCCACAACACTGTTTTATTTTGACAACCTGAACATATCAATGCTATCATGGCAAACTTGTAACAGCTAGCCACGTAGATGAAAAGAGCCTCCACCACAAACATCCCCAGAATGGAACCAGATACCTCCGTTTACGTAAGCTTCTGACAGCTATGCCAAGGGGACAGAGAAATAAACCATTAAATTATCCAGAATTTGAGTAATTGTTAAAACTAGCATTTGTTTCAATTATTGAAAATCGTTAAAATAAATTAATTTACCGGTTTTTTCTCTCTGTTTATGTGAAGGAACACGGCGTTGCCGGTTTTCTGAAAGTACTGCTCTACGTAGTTCCGTCCGAAGCCCAGGAACGACGTAAGGGAAACGTATAGACCAGTTTCGGATTCCTGTTAAAAAAAAATATTAATGGTTAAAAGACATGATATTATAGGTAAACTTAAGCAATGGTTAAATATTGCTTCGTGGCTGGGTGAAATTTCTTTTCATTGATTTTGACAGTATTTTTTTGGCTTTATTAAAATGAAACTGAAATATAAGATATTTTTTTTATTATTAATTTGAATGGGACATATGGGGTTAAACGATAGTTCTTTTTGGTTTAGGTCTCTGTTTTCGGCGTTAGACAGTAAGTAGTGGGCAACAATTAGAAAATAATGATAGATACTTGGATTTTATTCTACTTAGCGACGAGGCAAGCGAGCCGTTTACCTGATGGTAAGTGATACGAGTGCCCATAGCAATTTGGCGTCACACCCCAAGCGTAGTCTTTACCCATTCGACCGAAGCACGCATCAAACCTCTACAGGTTCTCCAAAATCGGTTCACCCGAATAGCCACCGGTGCCGAATGTTACCAGCGTAACGTGGACCTCAACAGCGACCTCAAACTCCCAACCATAACGGAGCAACTCAGAGAGTGCTCTGAGACCTGCTTCGCCAAGGCGTCGTCTCACCTCAATCCTTTGGTGGCCAAAGCGGCCGACTACGAGCCACCGCCGAATCCTAAGACCAATAAGCGCAGACCACGGCATGCGCTCATCCCGAGGGTTCCCACACATCACACATGACCCAACAATCACCGAGAACACTCACGTCACCACACAGACTTCAGACACGACCAACACACTCCTAATTTCGACATCACGCCACCCTTGCTTTAGAACAGAGTTCCTCAAACTTTTTTGTGTCGTAGACCCCTTGCCATGTTTTTCCGTGTTGGGTAGACCCCCTACTTACCTGATATTGATTTCCTGTAAATTTCTAACTGTAGTGAAGTTTAGCGTTAAAAACTTAAAGTAAAAACACATGTTAATTTATACATTTATTAATTGAATTTAAATTAAAACTACTCAAAATAAAATTTTGTATCTGTTATGTAAAATATACGTAACATTAAATAAACATAAAATAAACTATAAATAAAATAACATAAGAATAAGTCAATGTTTTTATTCGGAAGGATGAACCTGATGCTTTAATAATAAATTATCAACATTTGGCGTCAATTTTGTAAAGGTTCATCTTAAATCTCCTCGGCTAATGATGTCCAGTCTGTTTCTTTTTTTCTTCATAGGTACTTTTATAAATAATGTATATGTTTTGATATTATAAGATAGTATTATATGATGTAAGTAAATAGGTACTATCAGTGTATGTGTTGAGATCCACTATCGTGGACCCCCATTTTTATATCATGGACCCCCAAATTTTTTTTCGCTGACATAGACCCCTTGCAGGTTGTCATAGACCCCTAGGGGTCGATATAGACCACTTTGGGAATCACTGCTTTAAAACGTGGCGCCACAGCTACAAGCACACCGCGTGCATGAAGTACACCCGCGATCAGGGGCGATTCTCACCACCCAGATATTTCGATACAGGCGAAAGCGAAGAACGGAGGCGAGCCCTGCGAGCGAAGGCTTCGATGACTGAGTAGGTTCGCCAGAACGCAAAAAACCCAAACACACTATACGAAAATCCGCTGTCGGATAACTACACTCCTAGTAGTACACTATTTTAGAAATAGGCCAAGGATCCGGGGGTCCACGAGCCCAGTATCAGAGGAGATGTAAGAGTCAATAACTTTCAAGTGCTTATCATCTTCAGAAAACAAGACAATTTGACGCTATTAAGATATATATTGCACCACTTTGCGTCCTTCGCCTTTAGGCTTAAGATATTGAGCCTCATTACTCCAGCGGGACCTACCTAGACAGACTCCGTCAACAGAGACCTTTTTTTTTTTTTTTTTTCTCGCGGGGGAAATCTTCTTAAAAGATACCTTGCTTCTGGGGGGAAGACAAGGTTATGTGGGGCTTGTACCCACTAAAACCCCCTCGGTGGTCTCCCTCAGTGCATTAGGAGGGGCTCCGGGATCTCCTACGGAACGCACCGGCGCCCCCCTGCACTCTCGATTAACATTCCACGGAAGGGCCAAAGCCCTACTAGACCTCACGCTTTGCTACGGCAAATACAAGACCACAATGTATTTGCCGTCCTCCTAAGGCTCGCTTATTAAGCTCTGAGGGCCCCCACCCTCAAAGCCTACGAAACCGAGGACCCTTTTAGTCGCCTTGTACGACAGGCAGAGAATACCTTAGTCCTATTCTTAATGGCCCGGCACTACAGGGCTGACGGGTTGGGGCGTCCGTTGCCAACGCCCCGACGTCCTCGTCTATGGACGGAGTCGGCCCTCTCCCGACTTCGCTCGGCGGACTCCTTCTGCATCATAACGATTTCACAGAAGGAAACCAACGCTATCCACCCATTTTTCTTTGCCAGTGCAGTTGATATCGCTACTGGCAAAGAAAAGTCATGCCCGATTTTGTGGATGAGAATTCTCCGTTCAGGCTCCCACGTAGGGCATTCTGCGAGCGTATGCTGAGCAGAATCCAGCTCTCCACCACAATGGTGGCATTGCGTGGTTGGTTCACGTCCAATCCTATTCAGGTAATCACCAAAACACCCGTGTCCTGTGAGTACCTGAGTCAGCCTGAACGTGACATGCGCCACTCCGCCCGATCTAAGCCAGGCTTCGAGGTTCGGCAGAAATGCGCTTACTATACGCTGCCGTGAGTTCCGCGGCTCAGCTAGCCTCTCTCTCCACACCTCCAAAGCGCGGCGGCGCTCTTGTCTGTGCACTTCCACCACATCCAGGGGTTCGGCTTCTTCTCGATGAGAACGTAGACGCGTATAAATCCGCGCGTCCCTTTCCGCCAGAATGTCCAGAGGTGGGAACCGGGCCAGGATAGTGGCCGCCTCAAACGATATCGTCCGATATCCCCGTGCGATACGAATGGCTAACTTCCGTTGCAGACTGTTGACTTTAGCCCGGCAACGTCGGCTGCCCGTCAACCGATCTGACCAAACCGGAGCGCCATAGAGAGCCATCGATCGCACAACACCCGAATAGAGGCGGCGGACTCCTTCTCCGGGACCTCCAAGATTGGGCAGTAGTCTATGCAGAGCACCTACTACCTTCTCAACCCTAGGGATCAGGCGGTTGAAGTGTTCCTCGAATCTCCATCGACTGTCTAGAGTGAGACCGAGATATTTCATTACCGATCCCACCTCAACAGGCACGTCACCTACGCGAACCGAAAAGCTGGGAGGTTCCCTTGTTTTAGGGAGCTTGTGAAACCATATCGCCTCGGACTTATGAGGCGTTATCCGGAGACCCAGCTCTTAGATTTTGTCCACAACGCAAGCTATTCCAATTTCGGCAAGTCGGATGGTGTCGTCGAAACTGTCTCCATTTGCCAATACTAATGTGTCATCCGCGTAACATACAACACATACTCCAGCGGGGAGATCGACTCTAAGGACTGCGTCATATGCAATGTTCCATAATAGAGGGCCCAATACAGAACCCTGTTTAACTCCGCAATTTACCTCTCTCCTATGAAATATGGCATCCCGACCCACATATTGGACGCATCTGTCTTTTAAATAGGACCCGACAATGCGCTGTAAGTAGGGAGGCATGCGATGGTACGCCAGAGCTTCCCATATTACTCCCCATGGTAGTGAGTTAAAGGCGTTCATTACATCAAGGCTAACTGCCAATGCCACACCGCCTTGATCCACTGTTCGTTGCGACTGTTCCTGAATGCGAAGGATCGCATCCATGGTTGAGCGCGCTCTTCGGAAACCAAACTGGCCATCCGACAGATCGGGGCCTTCTTGGTGGAGATGCAGATTGATGCGATCGGCAATTATTCTTTCGAACAATTTACCGGCCTCATCCAACAGGCATATGGGTCGGTATGCAGAAGGAGTGTCCGCGGTCCTACCATCTTTCTTTAACAGCACCATCCGTGCTTCCTTCCAGCCCTGAGGGAATAGGCCAGCACTGAAGCAGCAGGTAAACAGGTTCCTCAGTCTATCTCCTAGTCCGGCGGCTATTGCTAGTACCCACGCGCGTCCGGGAATTCCGTCAGGACCTGGTGCAGTATTCCGGGCTTTGAGACGCTTAATGGCTCGTTCTAACTCTTCGTTGGTCACACCCCATTCGTCGGACCAGACGAGCTGATTCAACGACTCCGTAGAAGGTGGTACTGGGCATTGTTGACTCCTTGGGAAGAGAGTGTCCATCACTGTTTCCATAAATAAAGGATCCAAGGTCTCTGTTAGTGGAGGAATCCAAGGTCTGAGTTTGCCCAATACCATCTTGTATGGGCGTCCCCACGGGTCCCTCTCCAGTTCCTCGAGCAGTTCGTTCCAAGCCCGAGATCTAGCTGATTTAATAGCCAGTTGGAGCGATTTAGTAGCGTCTCTGTACATCCTGTAGGCACGAGTCGTTTCGTCCACTGTGGCTCGTCGTCTCCTTCGGGTTCTTGTGTACTGACGTCGAGCGCGCAAGCAAACCTCGCGCAGTTGCGCTATAGCTGGCGACCACCAGTAAACCGCCTTCGACTTAATAAGCTTTGTTCGGGGCATTGAGACATCACAAATGTATATCATCGATTCCCGAAACCAAGTCGCTCCACTTACAGGATTGGACAACATTCCTTCGGCTATGCTTTCTGGCCAGGCCATGACGATGGCTGCTGCTTCGAGCATATCTGCATCGAGTCTCTTGAGGGACCACCGCCGCGGTAGGCTGCTGCTGTGGTTGCGAGCAGCATGTTGTGAGGAGCCAAGCGTTAAATTAATCAAAATATAGCGGTGATCAGAAAGCGTGACCGCTTCCTCCGCTACTCTCCAGCCTGTCACCATGCGCAAAGCAGAAGAGTTTGCCCATGATAGATCAACGATCGACTCTCCCTGCCATCGCACACAGGTGCTGACGGATCCATGGTTTAGGAGCCGAAGGTCAAGCCCAGCCGCCCACACTTGCAAAGTCTCCCCCCTAGTGCTGTTCCAAGAGGATCCCCACACTTTGGAGTGCAAGTGCAGTGCATTGAAATCACCTAGAACAAGGACCGGACGTGGCTGACATCTGCGAATGCATTTGGCTACAGAGTCCAAGTACACTTCGTAGGCGGCGCGTGTGCAGTTGGGAGAGACATAGCAGCCCACAACTGCAAGAGGCCCCCATTCGACAGCAACAAAACCTTGCCCGCTAAAAATTGTAGAACAGTGTCGGTCCCCTGTATTCCCATTCCAATAGATAGCGACCTTGCCATCTTCGCTACCAAACCAGCGAGGATGGTCTGGTACTCGGTAAGGTTCGGCCGTTACGGTCAAAGCTACCGACCACTCCGCGAGGTGTTGCAGTAGCAGGTCCTGCGCCCCGCGGCAGTGATTCAGGTTAGCTTGGAGTATCTTTATCCTTCGATCGAAGGTGATACTTCCATGTGCTCCTCTGCACTTTGGAGTGGCTCAGGAGCAGGAGCCTGCTTTCTCCCTGTTCCTGTTCTCCTCCGCTTAGGTGCACATGCCTTAGCCCCCAGTCGGTGATTAGCTGGGCGTCCGAGATCCACGCACAGTGGACATTTTAGCACTCCAGTAGTACATTGACTAGCCCTATGGCCTGGCTCACTGCAAGCGTAGCACTGCGTGCTACGATCCTTTTCATTGGGGCATCTATTACGAACGTGCCCCAATTCCAGACATCGGTAACACTGCAAGGGTCGTTTCGCTAGAACCTCAACCCTTGCTAATGTCCACCCTACGCGGACACGTTTTGCTATCGCCAGCTTTCTTACTGTGCTTATAGGACAACGTACCCAGGCAGATCCCATTCGCAGAGGAGATCGGCGAATATCGCCCACTTTAACATCAGCGAGTGAACAGCCTCCTGCTTCCGCAACTGCCTCTGCGACTTCCGCTGTAGTGACGGACTCGTCCAAATCCATCACTCTTATTTCGCCTCTTTTGGAGGGTCGCGCTATGTATACATCGGTATCGGCCAGCGCTTCTTTCATTTTTCCCGCCAACATATCAGCTTTCGATGCACAGTCAGGGCCAGCCCCCTCCAATATTAGTGCCCTCGTTACTGCTCTCCTTGGTCGAACGGTTTCAATACCGCAGTCTGCCAACTTAACCTTCTGTTTTACCGCGGTCATGACCGCGGCGTACGAAAGTTCTCCATTCGCTGGTACGGTGACTGTAATGGCTGCTGCACGAGGAAGTCTACCCGGTTTTACCTTTTCGGTAGGTTTTGGAGTCACCTTTACAGCCTTCCTGACTGATGGAAGAACCTGTTTTGCCGTCAGTCTCCTAGCTTTACGGCTCACTACAGCCGACCAGGTATCCGCTGCTGACCTGAGCTCCGCGACAATTGGCTCAGAAGCCAGAACAGGTGCACGCGGTATCAAAGATTGATCAGCGTCAGCCGCTACTGGCTCCCGACCACTTGGGAGTCTCGGATTGTTCGACAACCTTTGCCTTAGAGCTCTGTCAGGAAAAATTCTGGTCTCAAAGGCAGCAAGCTTTTCATCTACAAGACAACCTATTTGCAGCATGAGGCCTTCTTCTCCTCTCCTGGTAACGCCTTCTTTACCTAATGTACGTAGAGCAGACGCAGGCTTTGCCTTCCCAGACTCCGTCGAGCCAATCGTCTGCTTCCGGAGTAGCTTCATTTCTTCAGTGAGCTTATCCAACTTGGTTGCAAGATCCTTTACGAGTGATCGAAGCTCTCCATTCTCCTTTTCAAGTCTTACAACTTTATGAATGCTTGCTGCTCTCCGTGTAAGTTCTCCTGCCGCCGCTTTTAGGTTGCGAACTCCCAATCTCAAGTGACGGACGTAATCGCCTTTGGGATTACGGGAACGCTCTGCAACATTCCCTATTTCTTGAAGGTGTTGATCAATGAGCTCTTATAGTTGGATATCCGCATAAGATTGCATTTCCAGGGCCAAATTATCAACCTCTGGGAGATTAGTATTCATCCCAGTTTTAGTTGGCGGTGGAGCACCTTCGCTCTCTTCGCTTTCAGAGGCAGTAATCGCTTGGTACTTAGCAGCGACCTCCATGCATTTGGCTTTAGATCTTCTCTTCCGTGCGTTGCTTGAGACCTCGGAAGCTACCGAAGTTAACGACATATGTGAGCCGTCTGACTCGCACGCATCGCTGTCCCCTGCCGTATTTTTTTGTCGGTCTAAGCGTATAGCGCGTCTTCGCCGCCCACTTGGCCGACCCTTTTGTTGCCCCGCAACATCTCCCTCTTTCCTAATTTTGTCCCCTGGTGGTAGAGGAACCGCCCACGGTTCAGATACATCACCAACTTGGGTTAAGTTTTCTTCCCCACGTGTTATGCAATCGTCCAGGCAAGGCCCGGAGTTTGACTTTCCCTCAGCTTCTCCATTTTTGGTATTTAATTGGTTCATTTCTGTTCCCACGAAACTGGCATGAAATATTCATTTGCTCGGGCAGAGCATCCTTACCCGAACAAGCCTACATACACCCAGGGGTCGGCAGGTACCTGGGGTGGATAGCAGTAGCGGTTGACAACCCCTCAACCATGCATCACCTCGCGCTGCTTCCGCCGCTTGTGATTAGGGTATTTTTTTATAGAGGTTTTCTCCTCTTGGCCCGGCCAGTTAAGGCAAGACCCCCGTTCCCGATAGGAGCCGCGAGACGTGACCACGACACTCCAACCGGGGTTACGGGTTCCACGCGCGTTTCCGCGTTGTGGCCGACGGTGGCAACAAAACAAAATTAAATCGCCCGCGCGGAGTCAGAGTCAATGAACACCGCGCCCGTCCTTGCCTCTCCAATATGCCTTCTGCTGATCAGAGGGACACCCGGAGAGACGCCTTCTCGGCAGATTATTCGCTACCAGTCCGCAACCATGAAGGCCGCGGACTGGCCCCAGGGTGCACCACGAGGAGGTTATCTGCCATAGCACCCCGGCAACAGAGACCTACCACCATATTATGTTATAAAGTAAATAAATCGTATTTTCTCTCAAGTTACAAGTTGTTATGATAATATAACTATCATGTTGAAGGCTAACTAAGTTGTAGCATTTAATATAAAAAAAAAAATTAAGTGTTCATTTAAGGAAGTCTAGACTTCTTTGTTCAATTTCCATGAATGCACTTGCATAAATACTGGAAGATCAAACATTTGCGTAAACCTAGTACATATAAAAAGTGCGTTAAGTTCTAAATATTGATTTTGTTTAAATGTAGAATAAGTAACCGCCGTCATAGGGGCGGATGTACACTTAAGTACACATACATAAAAGTAATAACAATAGTTTTATCATGATTGTGTCTGTTCCTTTATAATTTCTGTTACTTTTATATAAATCATATGATTATTTACTAGTGGTGGTGGTCTCTGTTGCGTGAGACCGTCTACCACAGCAGCTCCTATTTCCGCCGTCGAACAGTAGTATGCAAACGTCACTGTTCCGGTTTGAAGTGATATCTGGTGAAATTACTGGGGTATCTGTACTTATATCTTACCATTTTTTTCTAACTTATGCCATTTCGTTATGAGCAGGCGTATCAATTAACTTCAGGTGAATTTTCTGGTCGCTTCGTCGAATAAAAACTAAGATTATAACTTTAATTAACAAACAAGTTGTAGGGCGAAACGGTATACTTAAAAGTAATCAGCTGATATTTAACTCTTTGATTTGAGAAGGTGCTGAATACGAAGATAGCAGATGTCAGGGGAGCAGTTCATCGTTAAGATATACAGTGATCAGTATGATGTTCGGTGTAGTTAACCTTTTATCGCTTTTAAGTCCTCATCGAATTCAAATCTTGTGGAATGGAGATCCATAGACTAAAACAGTGAAACGTTTAAAATTGGCACTAACAGTTAATATTAGTTTGATTTGATGATGTAATGGTTGGACGCTTTACAATGGAAGTTATCGACGATATGTTTACCTGGGACAAAAAGTCCAGCTTGGTATGTCCAACTTCCTGAAAGAGATAATTCGACAAATCTAACTTGGCTGGGCAGCCTTCGGGAAGCTACACAGCATATTTTCGTCCTAGATATTGCATTGTCTCATCACAAGCCTTTGACGTGTATTGCCAGTACTCACTTATGGAATTGAGACATGGCTCTTTACTATGGGCCTTATAAAAAGGCTTAAAGTCACCCAAAGAGCAGGTCTCTGTGTCAGAAGCAGAGGAAACGTCTATGCTTGGGCTCTGCATATGTCTAATAGTATGGGTGTATTCCTTATTTAAATTATAAGTTGGTAAAAGAAGAAAAGATATATGAATTCAAATTAAAGATATTCCTACATAATTTGCCTGTTCAAAGGCTTCTTTTACTAGGAGACAATAGGAAGAATTGTACTTATGTATTATGGAATAAAAATAGAGCACCCGCACTGCCAGCCCTAACACAACTTTAAAAGTAAAAAGTGCCCCTATCTTTTGCACATTGATAACAATGTATTATTACCTATTACAAACAACACACATATTAGCTCTCTAGCAGTCATACAAACTGTTCACAATGACCAACTTAGACCTGTGTTTAGGTTTATTTCTTATTATATGCGGCCTAGCATTAAGCCTGCTCAATTTAAGAAGGGTTGTAAAGAAGAGTCAGAAGACAATATCTTCAGTGTTACTATCAGAGAATGTGCTTCTCATGTGCATCGGTATAGCTTTTGTTAGCAGATCATTGTACAATTTGAACTCTACAACTATAAGCATGATGGATATTGAAGAAAGAACTGCTCTAGTCAAAAATACAAGAGTTGAGAAATTTTCATTGGAATGTGGATTTATTACCATTTTAATAAGCTATGGGCCCTTAATAGTGTCTTTAGTTAATAGTTTTTTGAGCTTAATAATAGATAATTATATGCATTACAAAATGATTTATGATATCAAGGTAAAGAATGATGAAAATACTGTTAGAAGTATTGGTGAAGAAATAGAAACTGAAAAGAAGATCAGTTTTTATAACTTATTTCACATTTGGAAGAAGTATTTTTCATATGCTATAATTGTTTTACAATGGGTAATACCTGTTGTGATAACATTATTATTGTATCCAATGGGAGCGAAACCAATATTGGGGACAGGTGAAGAAAGGAGTGGGGACAACACATGCATTACAATGTTAAACTTCATTACTGAAACATGTACTAATTCAACAAACATTCACAGTAGCAATTATTCAATACCTATTAAATATCTTGAGGTTTATGAATATGGATTGCAAAATGTAAATGACACTAAAAATATAGATTCGATATTAAGTAATGTTTTTAAAATTATTACTAATTTTAATAACCAAACCGATTTTTATTACACAAATGAAACAAGATCATTACGTAGACCAAAATTAAATAATTTATGTACAAAAATTTGTTATGTAGATAATAAAAATTTGCTACTTTATATGTTTATTCTAGTTGTTATGAGTTACTTTGTACCTATCACTATTTCCATAGTGATATTGACAAAGATACATGTTATGGAAGTAAAAAAACCAAATATGAAAACTTATGTGACAAGGGAACTGTTATATAATATACTTTTCTGGACTCCTGTCATGTTTGATACATTTTTGTCATTAATGTTCTGTTCCTATTCTATGGATGGAATGCGTACATCTCTGTTCAATGTTATAGCTAACATTTATCAAACTGTTAAAAATTTTATGAACACAAAATATTTCAAGGAAAATGTAATAGCTCCTGTATAACTGTCTTACTTTTTTCTAATTTTATTGTAAAAGTTTACTATCTCTCTTTATTTCAGCAATTTGTGTTCTATTCATTATAACCAATAATATTAGTTATATTATTTAAATATTTGTTTCTTTCTACAATATAACAAGTTAAATTACATTTATTTACTAAGACCTCTATTTAAGAACAGCAGGTATTATGTTTGTTGTGTATACTATTTATAAAAAAACATATTACAAATAACTAGTTTTCTAATAACAACTAAAGATACAACAGTTTACCTCAAAGACAATTATTGTATTAACCATTTTGTACAAAATTTAAATTAAAAATCAATAGTTTTTATAGGATAATTATTTTTTGCCACATCAAATAAATATCTACAGATAGCGTATGCAAAGTATAATTACTTTAATTAGATCATGTTGTGATTTTTAACAACATATAGGTTTATATAACAATTATTAATTTATCAGAGATAATAGTTAAAAAGGTTATAAAACAATTTGCAACTCACCGGATTGTCAAATGAATAAACACATTCATCTTTGTAGACTATCTGCTGTGGTGCTGGTATTTTGATTTTTGATAAATGTGGCGTTATCAAATCCAGTGACGCCATGGTTTAGTGTTATATGTTATAGTTTATAATAATGATATTTAAATTATTATTAAGATGTTTCTCACACACTCACAGCGTCGATCTAAAAATATATAACTAGTGGTGTGCATTTACAAAGCATTATCGGTTTATCATATTTTAAGGTAAAGGTGCGCACAGTACAGTGTTATGAATTGGTAGATCTTATCGATTAATAGAACCCATAGAGCACTTAAAAAAATTTTTAACCTCAGGAGACTAACGTATAACATCAAACGGCGTTGAGTATGCGGGTTAAAAGAGCGTTGTAGCTCGTAAAGTTGGTGGATCGCCAAAATTTTAAATTTGTGTTTTAAAACAAGCTCAATGTTAAGCTGTGTATGTCAATCTAATTAGCACCTTGTTGTTATATGTAGACATACCACTTCATCAAATGAATGTCTCGCTCGTCTCTTGCTTCCTTGAATAAAAAAAACTGAAATGTTAACAATCGATTGGTAGCAATACTGTACGGCAGTAGATTTGCAGTATAAGGGTGATATCTGGCATATTTGATGCTAACTAACGAAACTCCACAATGAATCACAACAATTCAACATTCCAGACCCACTAATCAAAGTAACAACACTGTTACGAATATAATTATTACACGACAATATCGATGTTTAAATAAATCGGAAAGATCTACATTCATCGATTATTATTAATCTGTTAACTGTTATCAAAACTTTTAGTTAAAACTTTTTAAAGTACAGTATGCATTGTTTATTTCGCTTAGAAATTTAGAATTAACAAATATGTCTTTAATTCTGTATTACGATCTTATGTCACAACCTTCTCGAGCGTTATATATATTATTAAAAACTGCAAAATGCAATTTCGAATCAAAATTATTGGATTTACGTAAAGGTATTTTTTTGGACTAATTTTAAATAGATAATGACTACACAAAGTTATAATTTTAGATTATATTTTTTTGTTTATTGTAATTCACTAATTTTTAATTTAATTTATTAAATGGAAGATAGTTAATTCAATTAACTGTGGTGTCTCGGCAATAATAGTATTAATTAATACTATTATTATGATGTATTATTTTGAAGTTATTATGTTCAGCTTTGTGCATGTGGAACGAGCCTGTAAGAGACTGTTATCCTAATATCGTTATCTAGTATCGTTATATACACTACTTATGTACTTGTTATATTTGACTTGTGTAAGTGTAAAGAATTGTTGGCTAGTCTTTATAATAAAATAAAATAACGCTCCAGGTATATTCACATCATAATTCTGGAGCTTTATGGAAGTTTTATTTTAGTGTTACTATGTTAATTAGAATTTATATTAATTATATAAATGTATAGTAAAGGTTTTTACGAAACACTATATCATCGGTTGTCAGGTACTTGATTCATGTGTAATCACAACCGCATATGTGAAATGAATTACCCTGCCTTTTTATATGTAAAACTTATATAAATCATTTTTGAATTCAGGAGAACATTATTCTGAGGAATTTTCTAAAGTGAACCGATTCCATAAAGTCCCAGTGATTGAACATAAAAGATTTGTGCTAACTGAAAGGTTTGTTATTAATTGTTTTATTTATAGTAAATATCTAAGGTGGTGCTATCTATTCACTTTTTGTCAATTGCTTAATTGATTATATTAAAGACTATTAGAGCAATTGAAGACTATTAATACTTTTGGGTTAATCCACTTTTTAACTCATAAAATTTTTACTGTTTTATCATACCTATGTTTTCAACATATCAAAAAGATATTACAATTATTTCTTATAATTTATATGTGAATTCAATATTTTAAAAATCGCTAACTGTTTTACATGTAATTAGGATCAAATGTGAAGGACATTTATAACAATCACTTATGTATATTCTATGAGAAACAAGTAATTGTTTATTAACAATGAGAGATCTATTTATGTCAAAGGAAAAAAATTGCTATAATCCTCAGGCATCTGCGAACAATGACTTTTACACCTTTAATTACAAACTTAATTTAAACTTGCCTACAAACTAAGTAAAATAATTTCAAGTGTCTCCATAACACAGTGGTTAACCACTTCTAACATTCATGAGGTCCTTTGTATAATTAAAGAAGTCACAGTTTGTGGTATATTTATTGGGGTACAGTTTTTCCAACTACCTGAGTAGCTACTATCTTCACACTGTGAAAGCTATAATATTCTAAGTATATGCAGTTTGTTATCTTCAGACAAATTGTCACTTAATATCATGCGAAATTCGGGTCCAATGTTATCCCAAAAAATGCAGAAAAAAATGTATTAAAATGTTAATGTAATTACTTGATGGTTTTAGTGTGGCTATAATAAACTATCTGTCCCGAGAAGGTATCATACCTGTGACTTTATACCCTAAAGAAAGCAAAGCTTGTGCAAAGGTACAAGAATATTTAGAATGGCAGCATATTGGACTTAGGCTACATTGTGCTATGTATTTCCGAGTTAAGGTAAATATTATGTTACCTAGACAGATGCTTTTTATCCGATTCTAACAGCTTGGTGAGAAATATTCACTGAAGAAATACTGCACACAATTAATTTAACATGTAAACAAGAAATAATGTTTCAGTATATGGATCCTATCTTATTTGGGCGGACACCAAGTGCCGAACAAATTGAAGGATATGAGCAACGTATGCGTTCAGCACTGGAACTGTTGGACACAAAGTGGTTGGGCAGAGGTTCAGAGTTTATTGTGGGCGACAATATCACAGTAGCTGATTTATTGGCCGCATGTGAACTTGAGCAACCAAGTAAAAATGTTACCATTATTAAAAAATTCTTAACTCAAGCCTTTTCTTTGACGAAATGAGTAGAACATGCACCTGATGATATGTGATGAGCCTGCCTCTAACAATGTGATGCTAGTTGGAATGATAAACACTTAGATAATTTTGTAAGTCTCATTACCCTATGAATTGCACAAGTTACAACACCCTTAAAGTTGAACATGTCAATGTTCGCAGGGGGTGTTTAGACAGGCTCGGCTATAAAGACCACCCACTGATGTAACTCATAGTGTTAAGATGGTATAATAAATTAAACATCTTTCATTTAAATTATCTGTTGTACCGTGATGCAAACTGATGTAATATTTTAACCTTCTATTTTAATCATTACTCATAATAAATCTTAGAATTTACAGATTTAGCAATAAAACATAAGTCCTATGATAACACAATTATCACCAATGAAACAAATATTCTATGATATGCATATTATTTTATCATTGTGTTTTAGTTTTTTCTTTGCTGTTGTTATCTGTGAACTTAGTATAACCACTTTCAGTTTTAAGCTAAAGATGATAATAAATAAAATTAATATTTTTACAGAAATGGCGGGATTTGATCCCAAAGATGATTATCCAAATATAGCTATCTGGTGGGAAAAGGTGAGACAGTACTTCAACCCATATTATGACGAGGCACATGTTATATTGAACAAAGTAATAAAGAAACAACAAAAAGCTTCAAAACTATAGATAAATGTAATGGATTGAAAATTCTATATTCCTAATTTTACTGAGTTGTATAAATCAAATGTTTATGGGGCCTTTTGTTTGGTATATTTTTGGAACTGTTGGGGTGATGGCATTTTTTGTTTTTTATTATAAATTTTTAGGCTGCACTGAAAATCAGGGTTGCTGATAGGTTATACGACATTACCAGAGTGGGTACCTTTTCCTCATGATCAAACTAGTATTTTGATTTTTATTTGATTTCTTTTTTCTGCTATGTATTTTTTTTTGTGGGAATATATGATACATTAAAACTATTTTTTTTTGGGAGTTTTTTTTCTCAGTTCTGTTCTTATTAATGAAGTAAATATAATGATTTTTTTTCTTGTGTTTGTTCTGTAATAATTAATTAAATATTTCATAAACAATGTTATTTTGTGACAGATCAGTAAGCCATACGCAATAGGACTGAATGCAATGTTTTTTTTCTTGAATAATAGTTTAGTTGATAACCTCTTGAGGGTATCAGATCTTAGTTCGCCGCTGCTTTTTAGAGTACAGTAGGAGATTATTTTTCCGCAGATGGTGTCTAACGCTTTTTAATCAGTCGCAATTTTTTTTAATAATTGTCATTTTTTACTTGTTCCTGTCTATACAGTATAGTTCTGGTTTAATATGAATTATAAATTTGATAATTTTGAGTGAATTTCTTTTACATGGTGTATGTAATGTACTATAGGGTATGTAATGTAGTATATTATGAATATAAAGGGATCACCATTTTTACTTTCTAATATAAATAAATGAAAATGTTTGTTTTATTTTTCCTATTTCCAATAAAATTGTAGAAATTCTCTTGACCACGACCCACTTGGTGTTAAGTGATTCGAACGCCCTATTCACTCTCGAAGACACCATGTTCTGTTTTGTCCAGAACACTGAAGTCGGCAGGTTGGTCCACCTTTGTTGTTCTTATTAAAAAAAGGCGCTAATCCGCGAACAAGGAAGAACCGTTTCTTCTAGTTTACGATTTATCATTACTAAATTCCTGATGATGTAAGTGCTGCAAGCCAAAGCGATTCTTATAGGTTATCAAATACTAGGCTCGTGGACCTGGTTCCACGGCCTGTTTCTAATAAGTATACTATGTGGAGTGTAGTTATCCGACGGCGGATTATCACATTGTGTGACTGGATTTTTCGTTCTCTGGCGAATCTACTCGGTCGTCGAGGGTAGGCGCGGACCTGTTCCTCGACTACCTTCGCCTGTATCGGAAACTGGGCGGTGAGGAACGCCTCTGTTCGCAGGTGTACTTCGTGTACGCGGTGTGTGTGTACCTGTTGGGCCCCGTTCTGAAGCGAGGGCGGTGTAATGTCGAAATTCGGAGTGTGTTGGTGGTGTCAGAAGTATGTGTGGTGACGTGGATGTTGTCAGCGATTCTTGGTTTATTTGTGGTTGGGGATGACGGGATTACCGCCTGCCGTAGTCTGCGATTATTGCTCTTGGGCGCTTTAATATTAAAGATAACGTTGCCCCTTAATATCGGGTAGCATCATGGTAAAGCGGTAGTGTATTCAATTATAAATAAATACTGGGAATGGTTAAAACATAAAGATGATGATTTGCTGAACGCGTGGTTGTCTTATTGTGAGGAATTAATGGGAAATGTATCCTGTAAGTCTGTTGCCGGGGACTGTCTTAGGTAGGTACCACCGCAGCGCCTGCTTCTGCGGCCAAACACTAGTGTGCAAACATTGTTGTGTTCCGATTTGAATGGCGCTGTAGCTAGTGCAATCACGGGTAACGAGGCTTAATATATTGTCTTAGGGCGATGAGCGCAATTAGATGTAGTGTATGACATCCTAACTAGCACCACGTCTTCGTGGCGAGGCGTATCACCATTGGGTGTACGTCCCGATCATCTCGTTACTTCGTTGATTAAAAATGCTCCAATTTAATTAATGAGGTAATATACATATTTAAGTCTATGGTCTGTCTAATGCTGCGAGATGTTGTTCTAATGAAAAAAAAAATCTTTCGAGATTGTGCACGTGAGTTATTCTTGTTGTCGCATGTACGCATGAGCAGAGGGCACTTTCTAGAACATTCGATTTCTCGTTAGCCTTTATGTATGTTTATACAAAACTCATCCCTTAGAATTACGATTGATTACGTGTTGAATGTAATGAATTATTTTAGCGTAACGTTTTATATGTTTATTTAATATGTAAAAAAAAATAGCCTTAACGTTATCTGAGACGTAGAGTTTTGAGAGAATTTGGGTTGGTGGATGTCGTAGGTTCACAAAAATAGTTGTTCTTAGTACTCGTCGGTTTTCTCACGAAGTTTTGATTTACCGAAGAGCTAAGATATAATCTTCGAAAGAATTTGCAACACTTTATCATACCGTTTTAGAAGTACCACATACTGTAACTTTTGACAACATTGGTTGGAAGTTCTTTTTATAATTTGATGTTCTGGTAGCCAATTTCTCTGGAACTACAATGGTTTGGAGTTCTAGAGTATAGGAGAAGAACTCAATGTTGATGGTTAGTAGTACGATGCTAAACTGCCTTTTGTATAATTATCAAAGTTCTTAAGACCAAACCCTGTTTTATAATACCTGTTTTACAATCGGTAAAATATACACAGCAGCAAAATCGTACTAAAAATATATAAACTTTTTTTTTATTGAAAAAGCAACTCATCAAGCCGGACATCATCTGAAGGTAAGTTATACTCCCGACTATAACAATGCGGCGTTAGTTATGATGATATAGACCACATTGTGCACGCCCATTTGAGAAAAGATTTTAAGTTTTGTTACTTCAGTAATTTCACTAGATACAAACACCCTTTAAAGCAGAAGACGGTAGTGCCTGAACCCTATTATTTTATACCAGAAGTACCTTTATAGTAAACCTTTGTGGACTTGTGTGTTTACTGTGTACTGTGGGCTTTTAACAACCGCAATAACTAACAGAGAGATATATGCATTTATTGACTTCTAAATAAAACCTTGTTAATGGTAATAATTCTATTTACTTAAACAATCTTTTCTGAGACAAAGTAAATTGATAGCATATTTTTAAAGCATAAGTTTAAATTCTGCCGGCATTCATGGAGAGCATTATTAACAGTGGATGAAAGTATAAATATCTTTTGAGAGATTTAATATCTTCGATACTGAGCTCGCTGGCCTAATGGTTAGAGCGTGCGGCTTTCATTCCGAAGGTCGCGGGTTCGAATCTCGACATGTACCGATGGCTTAATATTTAAGTTATGTGCATTCGTGAACTTTAGTTACAACAGCGAGATACAAACGGTGAAGGAAAACGTGAGGAAGCCCGCACATTGAAATCATTTTTGTTTGTGTGTGGTGGCCCCAATAAAGTAGCAACAGGCTCACCCCCTGTTGCATGGGAACTAATCTGATTACATCTGGCGAAAAGTTGGGTGTTTATTCACCTCTGCCTACCCCTATTGGGAAAAAGGCGTGATAATATATAAAAAAAATTCTGAGCTAAAAGAAATAAATAATGAATACCTACTGGTTAATAGTTAAATTCTTGTTACTGATTTTTATGATCTCGTCATCTATAGCATCGGAGCAAAATTAAACGTTATTTTCTCCAGGGTTTCATAATATTTTAATAAGATTAATTATAAATAGATAACATATTTGATCAATCAATTTTTTCTAGACAATGGACATTTGACCTCAGTTTGAATAACTACCTCCTAAATTTAATATTCAGGCTGAAGATGATGGGGCGTGATGATCCTGATGACATTGGCACTTGAATGATGACTGCTAGAATAAAGCATGCTGTTTCGGCGACAGATTTGCAATGTGATGCTATGCGGGTTCTGAAGGACCCTGTCAACATTTGAACATCGCAATATATGGCCTCAGATTCGACCCTAGAACCTTATGCAAGCGGTTAGCCTCTGGTTCTCGGAAGCAATGTAATAAATACTTGTTCTTAAGCCTGTATCGGTCGATATATTTTCTATGATTTTATCTAAAATAGTATTATTTTGTTATAAACATTGTGTATAGTATAAATAGATATATAAAAAATTAAGTTCTATAGAAAATCTATAGGTTAATGTTATAATTGCTTATTGTTCACCGTTAGGGTTGAAATATTTGACGAGACTACGATCGATGATTGTATATTTTTCATTGCTTGACCTTCAATACCCCATCTCTACACAGTTTAGTTTGTAAAGTTATTTTTGGTTTTTCGTCAAAACTACGAGCAAGACGGTTCACCTGACGGTATGTAATTATATATATATAAATATATATATATATATATATATGTATATATATATATATATATATATATATATATATATATATATATATATATATATATATTTATTCCTTTCTGGTTTGCATTACATACGTTTATTCTAACTTCATTGTCTTTATTCATTTCAATTTTTTACAATTTTTTTTTAACACGTTTCCATTTTTAATAAGAAATATAATAGATAATAATCTATACTTACTATTATTGTCTTTTCAACTATTATCAATTTTCTAATATATATTTAAAACTCTCTTAATATTTTCATATAATTCTATTTAACTGTATCCTTCTTCAATTGCACCTTTTGTATACTTTACTTTTATAATCATTTCAAAAGGTAGTATTTTAACTAGGAATATTGTACAAAGAGGAGTTCGTAATAACACGTGAGAGTAAAATTTACGCGTCGAATCAACAAGAAAATATTGGAAAAGATTTAATTAGTATTATTTGCATGACCTTGTACTCTTTGTAATAGGTTTTGAAAGCCTCTCAAAATCAAAAGAAATAAGTGTCCGGAGCTAACATGCGCAGTTCGGCGCTGGGCGGGCGGCTGCAGCTCCGCCGCTCTGCACCAATAAAGAAGCTTACGTACCAATATACTACTCAGTCGTCATATTCTCCATGAGCTTTCAACAACTTGGGTGATATAGCTCGGCGCTCTCCCGCATAAGACAAAGTTTTGTTGTGTTTCAGTGTTCATTTTAATGTATTATCGTGAATCATTTAAATAATACTACACATCTTACGTACCATTAATACATTTCGTTATTTGTTTATATTATAAAAGTTATTTAATAATTTTAATAAAGTACTCTGTTAAACAGAAACTTGAGAATCAACTATTTAAACAGAAATTTTCAATTAATATTAATTCTGCCCATTTAATATTCTACTATTTACGAAGTGGTATTTTTGTGTATATCGGAAAGTTGATATTGTTGGTGTTTATAATGTCTAATAGAGAAGACGATGAGAAAAAAACACCGACACGACCATCAATTAAAGTTTCCCTCCCTGTTGAACTGTAAGTAATATAATATGTTATAATCTAAATTATAATTAATAAAGAAAATTTACTTGGCTTTGATTACGGTATTAATTAGTTTTTTTTTTTATATGTGGAGATCTAATTAAATCTAATTTATGTACCATGTGACTTTGTTAAATGCTTTAGGAATATTTTTTATCTAGCCAAAGAGATAATGTTAGATTTAATTTTATTTATAACAAAATAGAACATAAATGAAAAAGTTTTTTTTTTTAAATATTTTATATGAAATATTGCAAAAGTGCTTGAGATTTAAGTAAGCTTTACATATAAATAATACATATATATTATTTATTTGTTACATCATGGAGTTAAATCAAAATCATTCATAAATATTCTTGTTTCAAGACTACGAGCACAATGTGGTTCAGTGTAACTTAACTAAACGGACATTATTATGATTAGGAATATCACCTGCCTTCAGGTGATAATTCTACCTGTTTCTTCACTTAGTAAAAAAAAGATTGCAACATTGTAATAATTTTTAAACTGCGGTAGTTTTCATATCTCACTATTTTTTATATGTTAAAACATATAATAATAATAATGCTAAAGAAATAACTTTTTAATTCATGGTTTGTTTTAGTTTTAGTTTAGTCTCAAGGTCAAGGACTTCAGTGATGGCTAGACTCCATATATTTTTATATTTTTATTCTACGAATCGATGAGACTATCGTGAGTGATACGCCTGCCTATGACAACGTGGCGCTAGTTAGGATGATATACACTGCACCACATTGTGCTCGTCGCCTTGAGACATAAGATATTGTCTGATTACCCTAATAATGTAAAACCCTGTAAACAGGAACACAGTAATGGTTTCACTGTACTGTTTGGCGGAAGAAATAGGTGTTATGGTGGTACTTACCTAGAAAGCTTTCAGCAACAGAGACCTACTACCAGTAGATCGTACCACCGCTTTCAATATGAATATATGAATATAGGAAAGATTCTGTATCTATATTTTTTTTTACTACATCTTATTTCTGAGATATTATTTTTCATGAAAGAATATTACTACCAGTAAAGTTATGGAGTCATCTCAGGGTGATTTGGATTAAAACTGTGTGACACATGTTTGTCTATCATACAATTGAAGGTATTTAGTATTACTCCTTTATAGTGAATTTTCTTCTGGTCTCTCATAAATGAATAGTAGAATAGTTGTTGTTAGGCTATCTATAATATTGTATTATGGTCTAGTACTTCTTCTCTAGTAGAAGGTTCTAGAATAATTAAAATTGTTTATAATGGAACAATAAATCGGAAAGAGAATTCGACGTGTGAAAAAATTTTCATTTAATCCATCATTTATTGTACATTTTTAATTGATTGGAAAAATATTATTCTTAGGTACTTTAGAAGAATGAGAAAACTTCAAGAGGAAGCTCGTCAGGATAACGTTGCTACGAAGGAGAAAGAGAAAGATAAAAAAGTCGAGGAGGAAAATTCTAAAGCAACCACAAGTCAGACACAAAAACAAACAGAGGTATCGGTGGAGTAGACATTAAAAAAATTATGATTATTTAAGTAAATATTTGTGTAAACAATAAAGAAATTTGCTATATATTCATCTGTTTCAGATATTTTTTTATAAGTTTTTTTTTATTCTACAAAGCGAAGAGGAGCAAAACGTTCACCCGATAGTAAGTGATACGCCTACCCATAATAATTTGGCGCGATATAGAATATTATACATTGCACCACTTTGCGCTCGTCGCTTTGATGCATAAGATGTTGAGCCTCATTACTCTAGTAATTTCACTAGTTACAGCGCCCTTCAAACCGGAACACAATAGTGTTTGTCGGCTGCCATAGGAGCTGCGGAGGGCCTACCTACCTAGAGGGTCTCCAGTAATAGAGACCTTTTTATTTTATTTTTTTTCGCAGGTGAAATCTTCTTAAAAGATACCTTGCTTCTGGAGGGAAGACAAGGTTATGTGGGGTACCCACTAAAATCCCCTCGGTGGTCTCCGTCCGTGCATTACGAGGGGCTCTGGGATCTCCTACGGAACGCACTGGTGCCCCCCTGCACTCTCGCTAAAACATCCCACGGAAGGGCAAAGCCCTCCTAAACCCCACGCTTTGCTACGGCAAATACAAGACCTCAAAGTATTATATTTGCCGTTCTCCTAAGGCTCGCTTATTAAGCTCTGAGGGTCCCCACCCTCAAAGCCCACGAAACCGAGGACCCTATTAGTCGCCTTGTACGACAGGCAGGGAATACCTTAGTCCTTTTCTTAATGGCCCGGGACTACAGGGCTGACGGGTTGGGGCGTCCGTTGCCATCGCCGCGACGTCCGTCTATGGACGGAGTCGGCCTTCTCCCGACTTCGCTCGGCGGACTCCTTCTGCATCATAACGGTTTCACAGAAGGAAACCAACGCTATCCACCCATTTTTCTTTGCCAGTGTAGTTGATATCGCTACTGGCAAAGAAAGGTTATGCCCGATTTTATGGATCAGAGTTTGCCGTTCAAACTCCCACGTAGGGCATTCTGCGAGCGTATGCTGAGCGGAATCCAGTTCTCCACCACAGTGGTGGCATTCCGTGGTTGGTTCACGTCCAATCCTATTCAGGTACTCACCAAAACACCCGTGTCCTGTGAATATCTGAGTCAGCCTGAAGGTGACATGCGCCACTCCGCCCGATCTAAGCCAGGCTTGGAGGTTTGGCAGAAAAGCGCTTACGTGAGTTCCGCGGCTCTGCAAGCCTCTCTCTCCACACCTCCAAAGCGCGGCGGCGCTCATGCCTGTGCACTTCCACCACATCCAAGGATTCGGCTTCTTCTTGATGAGAACGTAGTCGCGTATAAATCCGTGCGTCCCTTTCCGCCATAATGTCCAGAGGTGGGAACCAGGCCAGGATAGTGACCGTCTCAAAAGATATCGTTCGATATCCCCGTGCGATACGAATGGCTATCTTTCGCTGCAAGCTGCAAACTTTAGCCCGGCAACGTCGGCTGCCCGTCAACCGAACTGACCAAACCGGAGCGCCATAGAGAGCCATCGATCGCACAACCCCCGAATAGAGGCGGCGGACTCCTTCACCGGGACCAGTAATAGAGACCTACCAACAGTTTTTTGTTATTAAAATATTGATTCTAATATGTTTATAAAAAAGTTTGTAGTTTATTTTATTATAATTAATAATTCTAAATATTTTTTTTTAACTGTTAACTTTGTTTCAGCAGGAGCAAAAGCCTTTACCTATAGGTCATAAACCACCAATAAATCCGACGCCAGGGTACTTGGGTATACCAGTTGGTTCAATTGAAGCACCGCGCCAAGCACAACATGAGAATTACCCGTGGTCCACCGGCCGGTCGCATCCTTACCGGATCCAGCACTACGCGGCCAGGGTCCAGAGAGCGGAAAGGTATCGCGATTATAACAATAATGTGACTGGCCAGCAGCAGCAAAGGCTGATGCTGGGCCACCCGGAGCGACCGCGATTTACCACCAACATACCGACGACCCATTACTACCCTAAATTTTCGTAAATGATTATTAACACCTGTGACTCTCAAATCCTGTTCCTTTATATTACTTTTAGTCTTTATTAATTTCTGTTTTCTGACTGATCCGTAACGTAACGCAAAGGTTCCTGATTTCATTCTATGGTCACATCTTGTGGAATTTGATTGGTGTTAATATTTTTTTACCCTCCTCGCTCCATCGTTAGCAACCACCCTCTGTCAACGTGATGAGAGTCACATTATTCTGGGCAAGCATGCTTCATTATTCACGGCATCATTGTCACTTAAAACCTTGTGAAATTTTAGACAAGTGTTAGCCCGTTGTTAAAATAATATATGTATTTACATCTTTCTTTGGTACAACGTAATTTTTTTAGGAACATAAAATTTTATCGATTATAATTTCTTTAATTGTAATTATAAAAAATTCTTTAATCTATGAATTATATTGATATGTTATTTTTTAAATATTACTTTTACACAATATGGCGCAGTGTCTATCATCCTAACCAGCGTCACGTTATGGGCGGGCGTATCTCTTACCATCAGTTGACGTATAATCGTTGCCTCTTCGAATGACGAAAAATCTATTTTACTTGTAATTATACATTTTTTCTATATCTTGATTGTTTATCTATTTTATTCATAGTGATGTAACAATGCATAATTTTAATATTTTATCCGGTTTATAATATTTTATATTAATTAATTATAAAATTAGATCAAATTAATGTATGGTATTTAAATTCTGTCAAGATGTCAACAGATTATAAAATAGACAGATAAAATTTTAAAATAATTTTCTTCGTTCCGGTGTAGTTATGGTTTTGGTTTTCTTAAAGCGTAATGTGATGGATAAATGAAAATATTTTTAATAAACATCTATGTTATAATAGAAAGAAAAGTTATTAACTAATACATGGGTTAATGATCTTTATAAATTATAATATATAACCAGTTTCCCTTATAAAGAAGTAATATAATAAAGGTTAGAGAAATTTTGATATCGCAACGGGTTGTTGTATGTTTAGCCGTTATCAACGAATAGATGTCCGGACTGCTCACTGCTACACAGTAGTATAATACTTTCTTTTGAGTCTTAAGAAAATATCGAAATTAACAATTAGGTTCTGTAGTTTTTTTTTTACTCATTCCCTTGCGTATGGCGGGTCAGGGCCTTTAGTTGCTAAATCACTTACAATCTAGTTATGTTTATACAATTTTCCGTCTTTCCCTTCTTTCACTCTCTCATATCTTTCGCTCTCCATTCCATTTCCTTCTTTCATACCTCTCGCTGAGTGAAGACCGTCGCCTCGTCATGTCCGGAACAAATCTTGTTTTTCGCAGGAATAAAAAAGCATCTTCATTTGTCATTTATTTTTCCTCTTCTATTTTTGTTTTCCTTTTTTTATTACACTTTCACTTTATTTATTTACTATATTTTTGTTTTTTAATTTTTGTTTCTGATTTTAATTTGTATCTCGTTTTGTTTTATATCGTTTTGTTTTTGATTTTTTCACCACTTTCCTGCAATATTGTATGAATTTTTGGCGATTTTCGTCCTCACTCATCAGACAGGCAATAGCTACCATATCCAACCTTTTTCCGACCTCTATTTCTATGGCTACTCTTTCTCTCCCGTATAAGGGACAGGAAGTCAGAATGAGCACCACGGTCTTGTCCACCGTCGGGTCACAATCGCACACGGGACTCTCCTTGAGCTTAAACCTGTGAAGGTACTCGGAGAATCCTCCGTGCCCAGTGAACATCTGGACCAAGACCGTGTAGAGCTCGAGCTGACGAAGCACGTGGTATGCCGACTTGACGTCTGGGAAAAATATTCTCGTTGTTGAAGCCACGCTGCGCGAAGCCACGCTGAATCGTATCGAGCTGTCTTCGGACCAGCAGCTTCTTAGCCGCCGGCGCCCATGCACTCGCTGCATACAGAATTCTCGGCTCCAACATCGCTAGATATATCGTTCTGATCACCTCCGAGTTCAACCCCCATGATGCCTTCGCGGCTCTGCACAGCTGACGATAGAGCATTATCGGCGAGCACCGCATTTGCCTTCCTCGTGATTTCCCCGGTCTCTTGCCCGAAGAAGATCAGCACGACGTCGTCTGCAAACGCCTGGCAGTGTGTTCCGCTCTTGACCACCATCTCCAGGAGTGAATTTAGTAGGAGGGTGCTGAATGTTGGGCCGCCCACGGATCCCTGCACGCACCCATTGGTGGTATCCCTGGTACATTTCGCCCTCGCGTACCTGATGGACACCTTGCGAACGCTAAAATAGCCATCGACAAGGCGCCGCAGGCCGACGGTGCAAGGTTCTGTAGTTATAATCTCTCGTGTATTAGTTAATAATAGTTTCCTTGTTATATTAGGTGGACCGGAAAGTAATGTCGTTTTCTTACGCTAAATACAAACACATACATTTTTAACGAGTCTTTATTTTTAATCAATGATGTATTCCCCATCATTGTCAATAACCTTTTGCCATCTAGTGAGTAAATTTTCAATCCCTGATCGATAAAAATTAATTGGTTTTTCGGCAAAATATCTAGAGATGGCATTTTGGATATCATCCAAATTTGCAAATGTTTTGCCACTTAAAAAGTGTTGCAGCGCTCGGAATAAGTGGAAATCCGATGGTGCAACATCGGGCGAATATGGTGGATGAGGCAGCACCTCCCACCCCAATTCATTAATTTTTTCTAGAGTTCGCCTTGCGCAGTGCGGTCTTGCATTGTCATGTTGGAGAATGACGCCTTTTCGGTTGACAATCGCTGGCCACTTTTCAATTAAAGATTGATTGACTCGCTGCAATTGTTCGCTGTAGAGGTCTGCAGTAACAGTTTCTCCAGGTTTCAGTAATTCAAAATGAACAATGCCGCGAATACTCCACCAAACACACAAAAGCGCTTTTTTGGGGTGTAAACCTGGCTTAGCAGTACTCCGAGGGATTTCATTTGGAGAGAGCCACTGCCTTTTGCGTTTTGGGTTATCATACAGGACCCATTTCTCATCTCCTGTGATCAAGCGATCAAAAAACGCTTCTGTGTTGTGTCGTTGAAGCAATAAGTTGCATGTGATTGATCGGTTAGCCTTATTCTGTTCGGACAGATTATGCGGGACCCAAACACCTGCTCTGCTTACTTTTCCAATCTGCTTCAAATGTTCTTGGATGGTCGACCAAGGTTTGTTGAGACTGTTTGACAATTCCTCGATCGTCTGACACGGATTTGCTTCCACTTCCGCCCTTAACACGTCGTTGTCTAACGCTGATGGTCTTCCTGATCGATACGAGTCGGAAAGATCAAAATTACCCGATTTGAACTTGGAAAACCACCTTTGGCATTTACGAATGTCCAGTGCATTTGGATAAACATCGCAAATGTTTTTGGTAGCAACTGTTGCGTTATTTCCCTTGCGAAACTCAAAGAGCATGCAATGCCGGATGTGTACCTCTTCTGGTATTTGGCTGGCCATTTTACCCAAAATTACAAAAAAAAATTGTAATTCAATTGTCTATAAGTAAAGAAATCACTATAACCTCACAATGTCTTTGGTACGCCTCTAAACAAAACAATGAGCTGACAAATGACAATCAAGTATTGGCATGCGCAGAAACGACATTACTTTCCGGTCCACCTATTATTACCACGAACGATACTGACGTCTATTTATTTTTCATTTAATATATTTACACAGCATAATAACTACATTAAGAAGAGATTTATTTTAATAAATAATAAAATTTGTCAATGATGTTATATTTATGAAGAATATATTATACTAAATGTAAGGCAAAATATATTCACTACATCAATTTTAAATGTTAACATTGTATTGTAATAGATATGAATTCTATCTAGAATTTTTATGAATGTCTATCTCTTAGATATTTCCAAGATATCTTTAAGAGTTTGTTTAAATAACTATTGTTTAGAATAAAACTACAAAATTGAGATGTTAGACGTATTTTTTATATAACGCCAAATATTTGTAACCATAGATGGTTTTAATGCATGATTGAAGTAGTTTTAATCTTGAATGTATTTTTCGGAAATAAACTCTACTCTTTAATAAAGCCGTTTTCATTCTTCTTTTATTTACAGGAAATAACTTTTTTTCATAGTACGAAGCGACAAGACAAGCGGGACGTTCATCTGATGGTAAGTGATACGCTCCCTCATAACAATGTGGCGCTAGTTAGGATGATATATACAGCATCACATTGCACTCGTCGCCTTGAGACATGTTGGATGTTGAGTCCCGTTATCCTAGTAATTACACTAGCTACAACGCCCTTCAAAACGGAACGCAATAAAGTTTGCACATTGCTGTTTGGCGGCATATATACGGCCAGCGGTGGCACCTAGACGGTCTCCGGCAACAGATACCTAACACTAATAAATTAGAGTATATTAAAAATATCGAAAGAATACTTATTTAGTACAATGAATTACTGATACATATTTTATACAAGATTTATTTAAGACGAGTAATGCACACTGTTGAGTGTAAGAACACGTTTTTTTTTATTTATTTATTATATCCAATTATCCCTGATATTATTATTCAGGGCTTTATATTATTCTATTATTTACAACATTTTCATATAACATTTACATTTATAACATACACTACTATAGGCTATATACATTTTTTCTAACATACCGATAATTTTTTTTTTATACACTATATCTATACTTATGCTATCTAATTATATGGTATTCACAAAATACACAGAATATTATTGTGCACATATGCATAAAGTGACATTTACTATTATTTACTATCTTACATACATTTATGCAATAATTTATAAACTTACTTCTAAATAATTTATTTTTTACTATTCTGGGCAGACCGGCTGTATCTATCATTAAGCCCGTCTCCTGCTCAAAGTCGTACCTCAGGCATCTATGTATAGGACACTCCGTCAGCAAATGAAGAACCGTTTCTTCCAGTAAGAACACGTTTGCATGATGCAGGCATATATTACATATACAATCAGTATATTCGGATACGAGACGCGTAAGTTATTTATTATATTATGTGTATGACATATTTCATCGATTTGTGTGGTGTCTTAAATGTATTAAAACAATGACCGTCCTTTAAATGTTGCAGCCGATATCCGCGTTGCCATGATAACGGTTGACAAGTGCTGAGAGAATTCGATTATGATCTAAAATGGAGTTACGATTTTGACGTCGCTTGTAAATATGCAAAAAATGCCAATTTGATTATGAGACGTGGATGTCCACTTCCGAATATGTATTCGGTATTGTTTCCCTTATCATTTCTGTCTCTATTGCCGGAAACCGTTTATATACTAACACAGCCCTTATTACTGTTGCTAAACAGGAGTGTGAAAAATTACGGAAAAATTACATGTTAAACGAATCTTACAAAATGTAACATTTCATTACAAATGTCACTGCAATTAAACTTAGTCTCTAAGATTTATGAAGTTTAAATTTTTATTTGATAAAGAGATATTATTTCGACACTCATAAATATGTAGTTTCGCATACCAGTAATAGATGCCACTACCCATCTCAAATTTTCTCAGCAATACAAATTGTAATATGGAAAAGATCTTTTCTTCTGTATTTCAGTGATATAAGTTATACATGTAAAAATATGTGCGTTATAGTAAAAGCAAGAAAAAGTTTTAATGTAGTCATTAATGTCTTTATATATATATATATATATATATATATATATATATATATATATAACAAATATGATAGTAAATTTTCCCGGTGCGAAAAATTAGCAAGAATAAATCCACCGTGTGACGTGATTTAAATGGAAATACTTCAAGGATAAATGCATGAGATTTTCCTGGGACCTTTATTAAATTACCGCTCTCGTAGTTAAGCAATTACCTGATAAAATAAAAAGAACTTTATCAGCAGTGGACATACAGACTGATGTAATGATGATCACGAGGAAAATTTAATGATTTTAGTTTTACACCGTGTTAAGAAAATGGTCAAAAATCAAGCGAATGATTATATAGCATATTATTCTATTGCAATGTTTTTTTAGTTCATTACATTTCTCGATAAAATATTTTGGTATTTTGTTAAATCCTATTTGCCTACTCTGACTATTTTTGTGCGTTTTTTTAATACTTCCCTTTCAAAGAGCCTGTCCGGCGCAAAATTTTTACCGTCCAGTCTATAAAGCTTGTCATGCTCACGGTCATGCTGACGGTGACAGGATTTCAACGAACATGAAACGTTTTTTTAAAAGGCATTGTAAAATAGATTATTGATTATTTTTATTGAGAAACATAAATAAAAATTACGAATTTGCGCATTTCGTACATATTCTATAATCTTCTTCTATCTATATATAATATATAGCAGATATCCAGAGATTCCTTGACTTATCACGAGATCTCCAAAACTATTAGACGTAAACATTCGAAATTTGGTAGAGATAGCTTCTGTCTTTTACAGGTCAGCTAAGAATGGATCTTACATAGTTCTTTCTCAAAGGGAGTTGCGAGGGTGTTACGGCCAATAAAACGGGCGGAAAATAGATATTTAAAAATATAAAATCAGTAATAAATATTTTACGTCTATTGAATAACTAAATTTGTAGACATTTTCAAAATCCTTGCATTTATTTTGTTAATTTTTGTGCAATAATATTAGTAAGATCATTCACTATTCTCATACATAAAGAATACTAGTTGATCAGTTTAAACAGATACCTTCTCAATAAATACTAAATAGAATATTATTAAAATCGGTTGTCTTTGTTCGCCAATCACGTGAAAACTAGTGAACGTATTGGTAACACAACCATTTGACGCGGATGTTAATAGATGTTCATACATCCTTCATCATTTTATTTCTAATAAACTTGTACAATGCATTTCGTATCATTTATGCGGTTGATATCAAAAGTTAGTTGCGGCTCAGTTAGTTTTAAACATAAGTATATCTATATATATATATATATATATTAATACTATAATTTAGATTTTTTATTAGATATAACTAAACTAGTTATATATCTAGTCTAGTTATAAGAAGGTAATATTCTTTCAAATTAAGAGGTTAAAAATTACCAGGTAATAAAAAGGTAATATCTAAGAAATAGGATATAGTTGAAAAAAAAATTATAGGTGCAGAATCTTTCCCAAATTCATATTGAAAGCGTTGATACGATCTACTGGCGTATCACTTACCATCAGGTGAAGGTCCCTTTCGTCTATCGCGTCGTAAAATTAAAAAAAAATTAAATATATTTTCATAGTCCTTTTCCACAGTTGTAAAATAAGAACTCCATAATGCTTAACCACAATTGTGACGTAGAGAGAAGTATGCCTGATATTCATTAATACAAATATTCTACCTCAACTCTCGACTCTGCACCACTGCATCAACGGCACAGCACCTGACCACTGACAGAACAGATAAACTAATTTAATTATTTCATATCCGGAGAGTCTACTTTACAGAATTAATTACCGATTCCAGTTTATTTAAATGCGATATTCATCGAGTTTCGGTGAATTATATTTCGACTAAAGCTCGCACACATGTACAGAGACCTGTGCGTGTTTACACACACACACTAAACATGAGTGGGCACACCATTACAGCAACAACCCTACTCGATACTTGATATCAACGATTTTAATATTTTAACCTGTCCATATATACACAATGAAATAAGTAAATATTTTATACTAAGACAGTTTACTATAAACTATTAAGTTACTAATATTTAATAACTTATTTAAAACGTAAAGATAACCCTCGAGCATTATTTTATTAAAGATCCCCTGTGACTGACTGCCTGTGCCTTTCTTAACAGTAACTTTATATATGTTATGGGTAGGGTTTACAATACCAGGATTCCGGGATCCCGAATACCGGAATTCCGGACGATTTTTGTCCGTTGTTAAAAATCGGTATTTATGTAAAAATACCGGTATTTTGGTATTACATTAGTTGATAAAAATTTGAAGAAATTAAATTTTGTATTCAAAAAGCGCTTATTGACATTAGTCCTGATATTCATTTTTCTGACGAAGAATTTAATTTATTATCTTCAATTATTGCTGCTCTAACTCCTGTAAAATTAACAATAGATGTATTATGCCGAAAGGATGCTAATCTTTTGAGGGCTGACGCGTGTTTAACATTTATGTTAGATACTCTTTCCCAGCAAAAATGTGCAATTGCATTAGAATTATTGGAAGCATTTAAATCTCGAATTTTACTGCGACAAACTGAATTATCACACATACTTCAATGTCTGCAAAAGGGCTCACAAGATGTTGGAGAAGTATTTAAACGCATATCCAAATTTAGAATCATTAAAAAAATTGTAAGATTAACTAATCGGCTCACACATGAAAATCTAGAAGATAGAGAAGATATGGAAGTTGGCAATCCTTCCGATATCTTCCCAAATTAGTAATGAAACAGTATTAGAATCTGACAAGGTAAACGTAAACGCATTAAAGAAAAAAATACAGGCAGCAATAGAGGAAACACTAAATACTTCACCCGTGCCTGTGTTTAAAAAAATTCTAGGTCTGGAACAAAAAATAAAAGATGAAATTCCTTTTTTTGAAAGAAAAACAGGAACAAAAGGAACGTATTTACAAAATACAATAGTGCCGACGCGTGTAGAATCAGATAGAACTTTTCCGGCGGCTGGTTATATTTGTACGAAAATTCGGTTCTCGCTTGATGATGAAACGATTGATTGTTTGTTTTTTAAGAGCATACTTTAATGAACAAAACGCGAGTTATTAATATTATTTCATAAATACTTTCAAATTTAATTATATTTTTTTCTTCTTTTGTTATATTATATAATGCCATACGAGCCTATTATATGTAAAATGTAACATAGAATTTAATATGTACTTTTTTTTACTTGCACGTTTTTTTGTATCTATCTACTCCTACTCTCTATGTAATAACATAAATAATATCTACTCATTTCAGAACAATATTTATTGGATTTCATATATTATTTGTGAACAAGTGAATATAACAACTGAGGTAAGTAAAAATATAACTAGTAAATTTTTTATTAATAATACCGGTATCCCGATATTTAAAATTTCAAATATCAAATACCGGTATTCAGATTTTAGCTCGGTATTGTAAGCCCTAGTTATGGGTAAGTAGCTCAAATATAGCGTACACCTAATTCTCTTTTTATTAGAATTGTTTTTGTTTTAATATTATTTTTGGCGATTACTTCATTAAAATAACTAGACACTAAAATTGAAATTTTAGATCACGTATCATGTTATAAAATATTCAACGAAATAAACTATTAAGTGAGCTCTAACAAGATTTTTTTTTAATATTGAACTCTCTTTTTACTGGATATTGTTGGAATCTTATCTATATAACAATATATTGTAAAAAGAGATTTATATCAATCAAAAATATTGATTAATGTATAATTTTCTTATTATTATTCCCATAAATAACAGATGTTGAAGTTAAAATACAGCAGATTCAAGAAGTGACTGAATAAATAAATAAGCATGGAAACGTTCTTGACGAATCTAAGGAGTAAATATTTCGTAGCACTTGAATGCTACGGTATAAGTAGCTGAATCAAACTTTATTGAGGGAAACTGTTTGAGAAGCAAAAATTTAATAAATTTATAATAATCGGCAAACGAAACTAAATCATACAAATCTAGAGAAACCTTCGTTGCCTTAATCTGAATTAAGCAGTATGGCTAACCTATATGCCTATATATATATATAATGCCGGTGAAGTGTCTATTCACTTTTGAATATTTCTTTAAACACCTTATATTAAAGCGTAAAAACTCCGTTCCGTCCGTTTCCAAAAAAAAAAAAAAAGTTCGAGCCATTATAACAACGTTACTTACTGCCATTTTATACGGGTGGATGGACGGTATGTTCGTGTAGAGTTCGCTAGATGGCGGTAGTTGTTGTATAAAAGTAGAACCCGGCGCTATGAGCGGACGGCAGTGTCACGTTGCTATGTGCAAAAATAGTTACTGAAATCTAGGTTTCTAGGTAACCTTCAATATTAGGTGTTTTTTTTTGTTAGAATTTTTTGTGAATTAAGTGTTTAATATTCTATTTTCAAAACACTTTTTAGAATGTCGGATTCATTGACACTTTAAAGTAAACTAATGATTTGTTTTTATTTTATAGGGCTTGTTTTCTACTGATACCAGATAGAATCCATCAAAATTACGTTTTTTACGCTAAGATCCCGAACGGACTCTTCAGCAATCCAGTGTCTATGACTTGACATAAAACTTCAGTTCCAAGTAGCATATGTATTTTATTAGGTATATCGTACCTAGGATCTGCAAGTTTCCAATCGTCTAGCTTAGACCAATTAGAATTTGCTGTGTAGGTAAATAGTTAGTAATCTATGTCTAAACATATGTCTTAACAGGTACAGAGAAGTATTCATGCCTTGATTTTAATTCGATTTCAATCGTGTATTTGTAAGAAGTGTATTGACTTCACTAATAGCTGAGACCACTCCGTTGATTAAATTTTCATCCAACCCAACGTTTGAAGATAAATTTCGTCACGAACGAGGTCTGGGAGCTCTGGTCAATGAGAGCACGGTAAAGGTGAGAGCAGTCTTTGCTCAAAATAATATTTACTAGTGCCGTTGCCAATAGTATTTGACCGGGTTGATTTACAAAATGTGATACTATGATTTCCTTTAAGTCTTTTTGATATTCTCTTTGAATTGGTTCCTTCGCACCTAGGCGATGTAGTAGAGATTGTGTTTCCTTTGACAAAGACGACACGTCGTTTGCCTCAATTAATTTCCAGATGAATCGCCATAGCGTCAAACAATTATAGCATAAATTATTTTTCTGTACGAAGTGAAGTCGTGCCTTGTAATGTTGTTTCCCAAATTATTTTTATAGATAAATATAATGATCATCCCTTTGGCAATAAGTACAGATCGAATTATTTGTCTTCATTGTTGTCCACGATTGATACATGTTGCTCTCATTGTTTCTGACTTTCTATAACTAATTTAGAAACAGTAAGATAAACAATAAGCTCAATCCATTTCTCAATTGGCAAGCTAAGATTCTGCAATGAATTGAGACATTCTGCAGTAGTATATATTAGTTGTTTTATATATTACGATGTCTCAGTTGTGATGATTTTCAAATTAAACAGTCTTTTAATGATGCAGTTAAAAATATATTTCTTATTATTTGTATCTGTTTTGTAGCCTAAGCTAACTTGTAATTATTACTTGTAACCGAAGAGCTTTTCAATAATGTTTCGGCTTCTCCAAACAAATAAGAATTTAAAAAATATAACTTCTGTACTTTAAACTTTAATGTAAATTTGTATTTGTGTGTATAATTGAATAATACAGATCGTGAACCGACGGGCAATTGGTGTAATTCCCAGTAAAAGTTGGTATATCAAAAGTTGCTAACTATCGATATACCAACTATTTCATGCACATAATCAATACACTGCCGTCCGCTCATAATATTGGATTTTATCATACACTCAGCGCTATCTAGAGCATGAACTTTGTAAGACAATTGTATGTTTCGAAGAAGTGCTGATTCTATCCAAACAGATCTTGAGTTTCCGGTAAAGGCAAACGGTGAGAGAAAATTGAATATTTCCAAGAATAACAGCATCGTGTACTTGTTACTCCTACCGTCGCTCTTGACGAGCGTAGTGAAGATACAGACTTACTCGTTTCTTAAGAAAAAGGCCTCGGGCAGGATGAACATTAAGGCAGCCAATTATTAATTAATTTCATTTATCTATTGATATTAATTTCACAAATAATATATACCTATAAACTATAAGGTTGCAAAGGATTTGTTACGAGGCGACATTAATATCCCCATCGCGAGTGGTTTGAACTTGATCCATTTTGTAAAGTATGAGGTGAGTTCGCAATGTCACTATGTCACCCTCGAGGTGAATATTCTACCCCTTGTTGTCTATAGAGGCGGAAAAAATTGGAATTATTTGTTCATGTGTACTTAATGTATTTACTTAATTATCTGTTAATAAAAAAAATATTACTATATTACACTTCTTTTGAGTTGTCTATGTGAGAAGCTTTTTAAATATATATATATATATATATATATATATATATTGGCTATGTATTTTGCGAGACCATAAAAGAAATCTAGGGTGTCTAGCTTTAACAAAGCTATTTAACCTTGTCGTTATTGCGTCTTAAGTTTTATTAGTACTCTTCTAATTTATGAAGCAAAACTAATTTTCGACACCTTCTGTGCTTTATTTTCTTCTTAGCTTTCAAACCAAACATAAGTACTTAAATATTATAGTGAACTACTTTAAATGATATTGTAGTTACTAATCAATAAAATTCAGTTTCTTTATATTTATGACCTGCAATGTGGTTCATTGCAACTTAAGGTTTAATTAGCATGTTATGGTTACGATATGACTTAGCTTAGTAAGTTGTTGTTATAAATAACTAGTGGTAGTTGATAATTGAAAAGGGGTTAACTATAAGTAAATTAAATGATTATCCCCAGACTTCTACTAGCTATCTATAAATCTAACCACATATAACGAAGTATTATCTTACGTTGTTAGCGATACATTTCGGTGTAAAACGAGAAATTGTAATTATGTTCGAGTTCAATTTAAAGTTCCCCTCGCCGGTGTTGCCCTGACCCCCAATTTCCGGAGCACAGGTAGCCCGCAGCATTGCCCGTAGCATTGCTTTATTAACAAACTCACATTCGAGCCGCGCTTTCATTAATTCAGATCGCAAATTTTCATCTTTTTCTTTACGCTCAACGATTTTTATTAAATACACCTTCAGTTCGAATCAGTTTGATTATTTTCAAAAGATATGTTATGAATACATATTATTAATGCGAGTTATGGCGTCGGGAAGTGACGACCCCACCGCCCATTTGCTGAAGTGTATATGACGATTGAGTACATTTACACTTCATCAAATGCAATCAGTCAACCGAACGATGGCGGTATATCCATCCAAGGAAGCGGAGGGAAATCCCGGACGTGGGACGGGCAACAGCGTTTCACGATAGGGCCTCCGTAACTGCGATCGCCAAGCCGCCTGCCAAGCGTGGCGATTACGGCAATTCCCCCCTAAGATGAGATCCCAAAATAAAAAACGGCCCCTAGTCCCCGGCGGCCCCGCTATTCCTGGCTACGGTAGCGGTCACGGTAACGGCGGGGCAAGGGGTGCGAAGAATCTCCGGAAGCGGCCAGGCTACCAAAACCAACAACATCTGGCCCTGGCAACACTCAACACGCGTACACTGCGGACCGACGAGAAGATAATTGAGCTGGAGGAGGAATTGAGCAGGTTAAGATGGGATATAGTAGGGTTATCCGAAGTCCGAAGAGAGGGAGAGGACACGATAACTCTTAAATCAGGCAACCTGCTCTATTTCCGGGAGGGCGACCAGCAGTCCCAGGGTGGCGTCGGGTTTATCGTCCGCAAGTCTCTTGTGAATAACGTTGTCGACATCGTTAGTGTGTCAGCAAGGGTAGCGTACCTGATACTCAGAGTTACCAAGCGTTACTCGCTGAAGGTCATACAGGTATACGCACCGACTACGGCACACTCTGATGACGAGGTGGTAACTGTGTATGAGGATATTTCTAAAGCCATACACAGTTCCAAAACTCAGTACACCGTTGTCATGGGAGACTTTAATGCAAAACTAGGGCAGCGAAGTAGTGGAGAACTGAAAGTGGGGCAATTTGGATATGGACAGAGAAATCCACGAGGCCAAATGCTCGCCGACTTCATGGAGAAGGAGGGCCTCTATATAATGAACTCCTTCTTCAAGAAGCGGGCCAGCCGCAAGTGGACGTGGATTAGTCCTGATGGAGCTACTAAAAATGAGATAGACTTCATCATGTCGACGAAGAGGCAGATATTCAAGGATGTCTCAGTGATCAATGCTCTAAAAATGGGCAGCGATCACCGAATCGTGAGAGGCATTTTGAATATCAACATAAAGCTCGAACGATTTCGACTGGTGAAGTCCACGCTCCGGCCAGCGCCCATCCAACTCCAAAACCCCGAGAGCTTTCAGCTTGAACTACGAAATCGCTTTGCATCCTTAGGCGAGTGCATTGATGTAGACGATTACAACACCAGGTTCGTAGATGCTGTCCGTACGGCAGGACTTAAGATTTTTAAAGTCCCCCGTACCAGAAAGAAGAAGCCGATCTCTGACCACACATTAAACCTCATGACCGAAAGACGAGAACTGGTCCTGAAGTCTCCTGAAGATGCCACCAAATATCGGCAGCTGAATAGGCAGGTCTCTAAGTATCTGACTCGCGACATACGCCGATTTAATACTGACAGTGTTAAAGAGGCAATAGAGCGGAACAAAGGCTCTAAAGTATTCGCACGAGATCTGTCTATCGGGCAAAGCCGGTTGACGTGGCTGAAGACAGAGGACGGCAGGATCGTATCGTCAAGGGCCGAGGTTCTGGAGGAGATTGAGCGGTTCTATGGACAGCTGTACACGACTACATGTTCTCCTGGTGGACTAGCATCAGATCCAAGAGCTAGTCTAGCCCGACACTACTCTGAAGATATCCCGGTTGTCAGCCTACACGAGATTAGTGTGGCTCTGAATCAGCTTAAAGGCAACAGGGCACCTGGTGATGACGAAATAACAGCTGAACTTCTGAGAGCTGGTGGAAAGCCGATCCTCGAAGTCCTGCAGAAGTTGTTTAATTCCGTCATACTAGAAGGCCGATCGCCTCGGGCATGGCACGGAGGTGTGGTGGTGCTTTTCTTCAAGAAGGGAGATAAAACCCAGTTGAAGAATTATAGACCCATCTCACTTTTGAGTCATGTCTACAAGTTGTTTTCCAGAGTCATCACGAATCGTCTCACAATCAGGCTCGACGACTTCCAGCCTCCCGAACAAGCTGGATTCCGTAAAGGCTACAGCACCATAGACCACATTCATGCGCTGCGGCAGGTTATACAGAAGTCCCATGAGTATAACCAGCCCCTATGCTTAGCGTTTGTGGACTATGAGAAAGCCTTCGATTCGATTGAGATATGGGCCGTGTTGCAGGCCCTCCAACGGTGCCAAATAGACCACCGGTACGTCGATGTTCTAAGGTGCTTGTACGAGAACGCCACCATGTCAGTCCGCCTCGAAGACCAGAGCTCGAAACCGATACGATTGCAGCGTGGAGTAAGACAGGGAGACATCATATCTCCGAAACTGTTCACCGCTGCATTGGAAGATGTCTTCAAGCTTCTGGATTGGAGAGGATATGGCATCAATATCAACGGCGAGTACATCACGCACCTTAGATTTGCCGACGATATCGTGGCTTTGGCTAAGACCATGGAGGACATCAACACAATGCTCGATGATCTTTGTAGAGTTTCACAACGAGTGGGTCTTAAAATGAATATGGACAAGACCAAAATCATGGCAAATGTCCATATTGTACCCACTCCAATAACAGTTGGAAGCTCTACACTTGAAGTTGTTGACAGATATGTCTACCTCGGACATACAATCCAACTAGGTAGGTCCAACTTCAAGAAAGAGATCTCTCGTCGAATCCAACTCGGATGGGCAGCATTCGGGAAGCTAAGACATATCTTCTCGTCCAATATACCGCAGTGTCTCAAGACAAAAGTCTTTGACCAGTGTGTGTTGCCAGCGATGACATACGGAGCAGAGACGTGGCCGCTTACTGTGGGCCTTGTCCGCAAGCTTAAGATTGCCGAGAGGGCGATGGAGCGAGCTATGCTCGGAGTTTCCCTGCGAGATCGAATCAGAAATGAGGAGATCCGCAGGAGAACCAAGGTCACCGACATAGCTCGAAGGGTCGCCGTCGCAAAGTGGCAATGGGCAGGGCACATAGCTCGCAGAACCGACGGCCGTTGGGGCAGAAAGGTTCTCGAGTGGCGGCCACGTACCGGAAGACGTAGCGTGGGCAGACCCCCCACAAGGTGGACCGACGACCTGGTCAAGGTCGCTGGCAACCATTGGATGCGGGTGGCCCAGGACCGGTCTAAGTGGAAATCTTTGGGGGAGGCCTTTGTCCAGCAGTGGACGTCTTCCGGCTGATTGGATTGGAATGCGAGTTATAGCTTTTTCATATATTATATATGTACTCCGAAATAAATTTGTAAAGTAGTTCTACTGTTTGTTATTTTCGGATACTTAACAGGGCTAGCTTTAGAAATCATTACTATATTAAATATATTTCTTTGGCATCATCTATGTTTATTAATACACCACAAATCTATATTTATTAATTTATATCGAACTTTCTCAAAATTTATCATACATGACATCCCCCGGGTTTCAAACTAAGTACAGTTTGTTATCTTAGAACCTTATATGTTTATATGTACCTAAATTCGGTAGGACTGACAATTTTTTATTTTATATGAATCGTTTAAAAGAATATACATATAAAAATATACACATATATACATCCTCTTCCATAATAGTTTTGATCCCATTAACACTGAAAGTATTTCTTGATATAAAGACATAATTAAACTGTAATGTGGATTTTACAAGTATATGATATACGCTACTACGTTGAAAATATACAACGGTGCACCTATCCAATTAGTGATAAGGATTCATTTCGTTTAGGATCGATTTATTCGTGGACAGAGTGCATTTCGTTGTCCTTGCTTGAGGACATGTCACGTGCCGCTGATGGATGCTGCAATTAGATTTCAGGAATGAAGAGAGATTTACGCTTCGATAGAATATTTTTTCGTATGCAATATAACGGAACGGTACGTATAACGGTTTTATTACTAACTTGCTAGCTTTGGTTTTTAGCTTTTTCTTATGTTTATTTCAGAATTTATGTCTGTGTAAACCATGTTTGATTTCTTTCAATGTTTTTTTTATGCTTTGTTACTAATTATTGGATCCTTGGTCACTGTTCTAATTAGACGATATATATCGCTTTAATAATAAACGTTCCCAGCTCATATTTTATTTACACATCCATATTTTGTATTGTTATTGAAACTTTTTGCATGCTTTCATTCGCCGTAAGCTCAAGCTCAGTATGAATCGGATCCACACGTCCTCAAGCACAGACTACCGTCTTACAAACTAAGCTATCACCTGTAGCTATTTGTCATTACAAGACAATGCACGGGCACAACAAAGGATCTGTTACTTTACACCAGACAGCTACTCACGGCCGTTGTGTGAGAGACGACTTTAGTTATCACCTTACAAAGATCCTCATTGAGTGTAATAACCTTAATAACTTAATAACTTAACTACTCTTATTCCGACATCCCAAGGGGTCCCGCAAACCACACCCCACATACCCTCAGTCACCGACAGCACCGACGTCACCACACACACTTCGGACACTACCAACACGCTCCGAATCTCAGCATCACGCCGCCCTCGCTTCAGAACGCGGCGCCGCAGCTACTCACACACCGCGTACACTAAGTACACCCGCGACCTTGGGGGGTCCTCGCCGCCCAGAGATTCCGATACAGGCGAAGGTATTCGGGGAACGGGCCCGCGCCCGGCCTTGACGACCGAGTAGAATCGCCAGATAAAGCACAACAAGAACCAGACACACACAATATACAGAATCATCCGCCAGATAGCTACATCCCGCGTAGCACTTCTTAGTTTCTAAAACCTCAGGCCGTGGATCCGGGTCCACGAGCCCAGTGTCAGATGAGCTGTAAGAGCCGCGGTGGCTTGCAGCCCGATCTACATGAAGAATAGTACTAACTTAACTACAACTCTGTCAAGTTAAATGAAAGCATTGAATTACATTCTTTGCTCGCTTATAGTTTTATCAATATTAAGTTTTTAAAAGTTCTATGTTACAATATAAAGAAAACTACTATTAGGTGTTTGCTTTTTATAACAATAAGTTTTGTGATACATTAAACATTTAAACAAACATTATTTGAAAAGAGTAACAGCTGTTATGAAGAAAATACTTAAAGCAATTTTAAATCAATAATAAATTTATATCAGGATTTTACTAAATCTGGAATATTTTCACAAATATTTATGCTCTAAAAACGGAGAAATTATTATTTCCGGTTGATATATAATAGTTCCGATGTAAAAATCGTTGTTATCCGATTAAGCAGTTCACTTTATGGCAATAAACACGATTGGCTATAGCAATGTTGAGTTAGTTAGGATCTTGCTAAAATATTGCCTAAAAATATGTAATACAGTAAACAATAAAAATAACGATAAGTAAATTTTTCTTTATATACGTACAGTGGTATTATATTATAAGTAATGTTAAATAATAAGAAAACATAAGTAAAAGCATAGATATAAGACAGAGTAACTAGAGATAATGTAAGGCTAAATGTAAACCGTGTAAATATTAAAATAAGAAAATTAAATATCATGGTCAAGTCAAGTAGTAGCTCGCTGGCCTAATGGTTAGAGCGTGCGGCTTTCATTCCGAAGGTCGCGGGTTCAAACCTCGGCATGTACCGATGACTTAATATTTAAGTTATGTAATACATTTGTGAACTTTAGTTACAACAGCGAGATACAAAACGGTGAAGGAAAACATCGTGAGGAAACCCGCACACTGATATCATCTTTGTGTGTGTGTGTGTGTGGTGGTCCCAATAAAGTGGCAACAGGCTCGCCCCCTGTTACACTGGACCTAATCTGACCACATCTGGCGAAATGTGGGTGTCTATTCACCTCTGCCTACCCCTACTGGGAAAAAGGCGTGACTATATAAAAAAAAAAAAAAAAAGGTCAAGTCAAGAAAACAATATATATTTATCCCGGCATGAGATGGAAACTATCAGTAATTTCATGAGCTACAGGAACCTTGAAACTGAAGCTTAAATTAGGGCGCTATTGTTTAGAGCAGGTAAAGGCAGTGCTTACTTCGATAGTCTCTGGTAGCAATGTGCTGTTATTTTAAGCCATAACAATATTACTAATTATTTATGTAGTCTCAAGTAAGAAAAAAAGAAAGTATTTTTTTATTATTATATTACAATGTTTATTTTTTGTTGTTGGAAACGAAATCAATTCATAACTTAAGTTCCAAGTGGAGGTGTTTCCGAGAGCTCGGCACCCTCCCGTCAGTTGGTTCTATTTTTGTATTTAAGAATACTTAGAAACGTTAAGTCGAAAATAATGATTGGAAATATAACACAGCTTAAGCAGAATGTTCCCTTTACGTAATTTCATACCTCTTGCCGTACCTTCCAACAGGCAACACTTTCGAATATTAAGCACGACGGCATAAGTAGACTAAATTGGAAGCCGAACAGCGAAACTATTAGAAGCATAAGATGCTAGTATAGACTAATTTTTTAAATTTTTTTTTTGAGTTTTTATAGAAATTATTAGTTGGTAGATAATACTTATTGTTATTGTATTATATCATCGTTGTAAGTTATAAATATAATATAAGTTATTATTTTTAAGCCGCTAAATATGTGTTGTTATGCAGTTGTAATAATGTTAGAATTCCACTTTATATGATTCCAGGAGGTATGACTCCGACTTCCAGCAATCATGAGCGTCTGGAGAAGGAAACTAGAGTGAGAAAAGAGACATATTCCTAAAATAATAGTTTTCGAGTCCATACGACAACCGATCGCACTTGGCCAGGGTGATGAAATACAGAGTTGTGAAAAAATCTTTAACATCAGTAATGGGAACATGGCTACTTATGTTATTTATTAGTTAAATCGTATATCGATAGAATAAATTTAGTTAAAATTATACGATCTTTTATAACAGATATTTAAAAATATACTTACTATTAGTGATAAACTTAATATTAATGACTTTGTAGTAATACTTTACAGTATTATGTTTTTGCAACGTATTTACTCTCGTTTGTCTATCAAGGCTCTTCAAATCGTTTTAAAGATTGTACCGCAAAAATAGCTTAAAAAAACTTGACGTGATACTTTTAGATAACTGCTATGTTATTATAATTTATTTTGTTTACAGAAAGTCGCCAATACTGTAATAAATTTAACTTACATATCTACTGCAAAACAATGGTTGCAAACGTTAATGTTCCGATACAAAAAGTTAAACCTTTACATGAAAATCTTGTTTTATTTTATAAGAAAAGCACAACGAATTACTAGATTTATTTCCTATTTATCAAAGTTAAATATAAGAGGCTTCTTCAATTAATATATGTGTGATATATCGAGATTTTAAACTCGAAATATAATCTAGTACAAGTATTGCAGTCTATATTGAGAATTGAACCGATGACCCGTAAACTAGATACTGTTAACCTGAATCACCAATTCGATACATATAAAAAGTGTAAATAGTAAATATGTAGTTTGTATTTAATGGTTTCAATATGTATTGGAAACGAATATTTCATATTTGAAACTGCTGCTATTGATAATTTAGTTTGAAGTGTGCGTAAATCCCACCCGTCGGGCGGGCGCCGCTGCCTCTCCGCCTTCCCCCCCCTTTTAAATGGAGCATTAGAGGGAGATCCACGCCAGTGTAGGCGACCAACGCAACCTGTAAACATCCTAGTGTAATTTCAGTGCTCTTCGGCTCGCTATAATTGTGTAACGTTACAATCATCGTTCGACGCCTTCAGAGATTTCACAAGGTAAGTATTGAAAAAAAATATAAATCATCATATTTAATAGATAAATTGCATTATAGTGTAATTTTTTTAATTGTAGATATTCAGAGGTAACTTAAGTGGAAGTAAAACTTAGTGACGACAATAGAAAGAGAAAACTGAAGAAAAACCGAAATTATTCGTGCTGATAACGCTTATCGTCGCCGCTTTTCAGTAAGTATCATTTCTTTGTGTTTACTTTTAAACTGCTTTTGTTAACAAATATTATCGATATGAAATTGTTCAATATTTTATAAAACACTTTATAAGAATGTTCAGGGTTATTCGCTAGAAAACTCGTAAAATTTTTTTTAGTCAAATGAATAGTTCTTTGGACCTATAGGTTTGTTCATTGGTTATGGTTTTCAATAGAAAAAATAGACAAACTGAAACGTTTATATACAAAATGAATAATAACCTAAAATAATATGCAAATTATTCTTTAAGTTTAAATTCTAAGTTTACTTGAATTTTGATTTTATTTTCTGATATTTATAATATCAAAGATGATATACTGAAAGTACTGCAATATGTTGCAGTATGTTTCCTTGACAAAATTAGGAAAAAAAAGATGTAGATTTATTAGTAGTATAGACTTTATTTTTGATACACATGTAATTTGCAATATTAAATGTAATATTTCTTGCAGACTAGAGAGCGTACCAGTCAAGAGTTTGTAACAATGTCCGCCGACGGAACAACTTCGGGACGCTGCTTTCCTCCTTCGAAGGTCACGCAGGCCTACGGCCCCATAAATTCCTCAGATAACAATTATTGGTATTTGCGTCATGAGATTAAGGCTACCGAGATCTTTCGAGTAGAGGTGGTCGGATCTCAAGCGATTGTGCAAGTCAGAAGAACTTACAGCGTCTACAGAACATGGCATTTGAAGTAATTTTATTTCAAACCATAATACACACTGCAATAAACTGAAATATATATTTAATAACAGGATGGAGAAAATAAATATTCACACTTTTTTTTTGCGAGAAATAACAGAAGTAATAATAGGTGGTAACATTTTTACTTGATAACTTTTGTATGTAGTATGAAGACTTTTTAAATATTTTTTGGGAACCAGGCAGACCTTTAGAGATATGTCATCTCCGTTCACACTGATCAACTTATTTAATTTAAGTGTGGATTTTTGGAAATTTAATTAACTAATTATTATAAAAAATTAAGATTTAATAAAAAAAAAATTTAAAAGATAAATAAGGAAAAGGTCAAAGGTCAGTTTGAATAAGTCAACTAGATAACAAGCAACTGTTATAACCAAATGAGCGTTTGTTATAAAACTTATTTTGATCAATGTATATTATTGTGTGTATTAATATTATTAATAGTGTACAATTTAATGTTATAGCAAACTGATGTGTTTATTCATTTCATTTTTGGTCTTTTGAGGACTTTTTAAAGCGCTTATAAACTTTAAAGAACTATAGTAAAATTTAAATTTCTCACAAAGTAAACCTCCACGGTTGTACTACGATCAGCGAATATTGATAAATATAACCACAATTTTTAATTTTTACGGTATAAATAAGTCAAAAATTTATTATTTATTCCTTCTCTTATACGGAAGCACCAGGTTCTATTCTGTAGCCATATGTACGATTATTTTATAATAAGAAATTGTAATTGTTGTTGTCTAGCTCTTAATTCATGAAAGCTACAATAATATGTGTGAAGACGCTTCACCATCTTCGCTCTAATTGTTGCTTAACTTAATGCGAACTTAAGGTTAAATGTTAGCTCATAGTTAATAAAAGTAATAATCGTACAGTACACTGATACATATAGTATTCTGATGATATTTTGCCAATAAACTACTTTAATTGAGCCATTTCAATCTATTAATACATAAATGCAAGATGTAATGTAAAGGTGGCGATAGAGATCTTTAATGAATGTGCTTCATAAATATTACTACGGTAATTTTAAAGTTTAATATGACTTACACGTTTCTTATTTCTGTTAAATGATTATTTCATATTAATATATTATAATATGAACTATCTAAATATAGCAGTTAAAAGTGTATTCTATACAAACATACTTATAATAATATCTTATACTACATAATGTCTTATATAATATGAATATCTTTCATGGTAATTTATTGTACGATTATAGTTATAGTTTATCGGTTCTAATCTAGGCTAATTCCCTAGGCTTCTTCAGTGAATGCTCCAGCGCAGGACTCAAGTTTAATTGAACTTGTGATGAGTGATGACACCATGTTGTGGTATATCTTTTAATAAAAGTCATTAGATGTTCACACGGTTTAATCATAGTCACACACTGACTGTCCCCCTCACCTTCTCACGGTATTGACATATATTCTCTTCCTATAATATTTAGGTACTACCCACTACTTCTCCTTTCTTTTTATAATTACATGATTTGCTTGTTTCATAATATTAGACATTACCATACCTATACTTTTCTTTCCCTGTACATTTTTTTTAATTAGTTGTTTTAAAGCTGCTTAATTGTGAACTCTAATAAATTGAATAACTACAAAGTTACAAATAATTGACAAAAGACTTATACACTACTTATTGTATATTACAACATTAAATAGTCTCTTTAGTACATTTTTTTTTACAATTTTAGTTTTATAAATAATTTTAAAAATTAAGTATCATCGCTATAAGTATCAGTGCTACGTGACGCCGTACCGTGCCGCACGTCGCACAACTCTCCCACTCCGAGTGACACACAGCGCCGCGGGTGCGCCGGCGCCGCGCTCCGCACTGTGCGGTTCCTCGACCGTCCCGCTCGGTATTAAATCTGTACCGTCATCATCACCATAATCCCAAGCTAACTGTGCACCTCTAACCAGACTAGTCTCTTTTTTCTGTTGTTTTGAAGCTGGTACTTTCAAAATATGCTGTCTATTACGGCGCAGCACACGCCCATTTTCAGTTTCCAACCAGTATGAACGATCACCCCGCGCTCGACCATTTACACGCGCCTTCTCCCATAAACATTTGTCCTTCATTCGCACCAACTCACCTGGCCGTAATGAAGGTAAACATCGAGTGCCCCTGTTATAGTACGCCGCCTGTTTCCCAATGTATTTTATCTTATTTTTGACATTTTATCACCGTTTATAATTTGAGGATACAACTGACTGTGTTGCACAGGTAACCTGGTATTAAGATATCGGCTCATCAATAACTGGGCAGGCGAATGTTCTTCTCCGCTGAGCGGTGTATTTCCAAAATTGAGAAGTGCAAGTTACCAGTCCGTACCAGTTTCTAGCGACTTAATAAACAATGACTTTATAGTGTTTACATTTCTTTCCGCCAGGCAGTTTGATCTGGGGTAATATGGCGAGCTAGTAACGTGTTCGAAACCCAATGACTCTTTGAATATTTTAAATTCCTCTGCTGTGAATTGTGTTCCGTTATCGGTAACTTGGAATACCAAACCAGCTAAAGATATTCTTCATTGCTTTTATAACCGTAATGCTTTGTAAATTCGTTAATAAAGAGACTTCTACAAACTTGGAGAAGTAATCTACAACTAAGAGATATTGTTTACCCTTAAATTCGAAAATGTCCGCCGCTAAATTCTCCCACGGCAGCGTGGGCACGGGGTGCGGCTCGGTGCCGCTGGCACGTCCCGCATCCCTGCACCACGCGCGCTATGTCCGCCGTGAGACCTGGCCACCATAACACCTCTCGCGCACGGCGCTGACATTTCTCAATTCCCAGATGCTCTTCGTGTATTCTCCGCAGCATCTCTTTACTTATAGACTGTGGAATCACGACTCGTGCGTTCCTTAGTAAAACACCATTAATAACATTCAACTCGTGACGAACACTCCAGTATGGCTTAACTACTTCTACTACTTGTTTTTTATCGAAAGGCCATTCCTTCTTGGCAGTATTGGCACAGAGCTACCAAAACAGAATCCTTTTGTGTTTCTTCCCTAATTTTGCACAACGTCGTAGTAGACACTTCTACGTTATTGTATGTTAGATTTTCATGTATCATAACCTTCGTACCTAATTCATCATCTCCTTTCTGTGTCGCGGCTCTCTATAACGTATCTGCTATAAATAAAAGTTTTCCGGGCTTGTATTTTAAATCAATCGCACAATGTTGAAATTTCAATAGTAATCGCTGAAACCTCGCTGGAGTGTCATTGAGAGATTTTTTTCAATATAATCTCCAGTGCTGTGTGTAGCTTTCTACTGTTACTTTGCTATGTCCGTAAATATACTGATGGAACCTTGTGCATTTTAAAAATTTTGACCATTTCGTTATGAAACATTTCCGGCGCACAGTTAATTCCGAATGGCGTTCTTAAGAATCTATATCGATCATAAGGCTTTGAGAAGGTGCATAATTTAGAACTGTTTTCATCTAAGTGCATCATATAAAAACCTTTCTTTGTATCGCATTTGGAAAACACTTTCGCTCCTCATAAATTACGAGTTATTTCGTCCAATGTTGGTAACTGAAAATGACTTCGTTTAACTGCTTTGTTTAAATTTTTGGGGTCTAAACAAATGCGTAATGATTTATCAGGTTTTTCAATAATAACAATATTCGAAACCCAATCAGTTGGACCATCTTCTTTTACAATGATGCCTAACTCCACCATATTATTTAATTCCAGTTTTAATCAAGGACCCAATTTTATTGGAATTTTTCCCATACCATTTACTACCGGTGGAACGCTTGGGTCTGTTATTATATTATACAAAAAAGGGCGAACAACCTAAGAATTGCATCATCAACATGTATATTATTTAAACTTAAATAGTTAATTCTCGCCTACAATTTCAACTCGATACACACTTTTAAACCCAATAAGTTGTTACAATTTACATTTAACACATATATAGGTTGATAACAATAGTATTTATTATGTTGAAGGTAAGCATTAAAATAACCGATTACCGGCAAACGCTTTTTACTTATCTCTCGTAAGACTGTATTACATTTTTTGAAATTCCGTACTTGAAAGTCAGCGTCTTGGCACGAATTCAAAGACATCACTGATGCGTCTGCACCACTATCTAATTTAAATTTAATAAACACATCATTCACTTTAATATCGGCGTGCCAAGATTCACGAGAATAATCTAATGTATCTATAGAAACATCGTTCATCAAAAACTCACCCATGTCTCCCATGTCGTGTGTCTAACCGTACTTGTTCTCGTGTTCATTATTTTTATCCATCTCGTCGGCTCTTAGCACCTCCCGCGTGAACTTAACGCGGCAACATCTTGCGAAGTGCCCAGGTCTGTTGCAACGATAACACTTGCTGTTCTGTGCTGGACACATCACGAATACTGTGACTTGAATTACACCTATTACACTTAATTATTTCATCACCAGCGCGCCTCCATTTTCTTTCTTTATTTTAATAATAGTTTTGTGTCAGTCTACTATTCTGGTCTTGTGTATAATTGACATGACCCTTGAATGTGCCACGCGCCTCTCGCCTGTCCCTGCTCCCCGACATGTACTCCACTTTTTCGTTTCCCACGTTTGCACCAGTGCGCCCTGAGCTGCAAGCTTCCGCCTGCTCGCTTGCAGCTCAACCGCCCGGCATAATTCGATCGCCTCATGCAACGATAAACTAGATTTTGCCAATAATTTTTCTCGCCTCTGCCCGTCTCCTTCACCACGAATTAATTGTGTAAGTATGAGACTATTTTTTAAAGATTTAAATTCATCGCCTTTATTTTAAGAGAACTATAGAATTTCTCGAATTTCCATTCATTTTGGTAAGTTTCAAAAAATACATGTCTTTCATAATTAATAGTTTTTTTAGGATCACAGTGTTCATTAAATTTTTTACATAATAAATTATAATCGTACTTCTCCGGTTCTAAATCCAGCTCCTCGTATAATTCTCGTCCATATTAGCCAATGACATGTAGAAACAAAGCGCATTTGTCTTTCGACCTCGCATTTTCTCTTCCCGCCGAAATCAAATAATAATCGAATCCCGTCTATCATTCTCGCCAATTAGTAGCTAAATATCGCTTCTGTGCGAATGGTGACGGTTGTTGTATAAAAGGAAAGCCTATACACTCCTCTTTATTTTTAGACATTATTCCCTCCTTTTCTTTCGTAATTACTACACATTAGAACACTATTCCACTTAGGACATCTCTTTACTAAACTATACACACTTAACACCATGTTGTGGTATATCTTTTAATAAAATTCATTAGATGTTCACACGGTTTAATCATAGTCACACACTGACTGTCCCCCTCACCTTCTGACGGTATTAACATATAATCTCGTCCTATAGTATTTACGTGCTACCCACTACATCAATCATCATTAGTGATTCATTATTTTATTTTAATAACGAACCAAACCTAGGAGTAATTCGTTTCTAAAAACCTAAGAGTAATTAATGGTCTTTATATATATATATACATAGAGAGATAAAACGGGTTTTGTTTGTTCGCCAATCACGTGAAAACTAGTGAACGTATCGACCTGGGAATATATTCGACGCGGAATGACTTGTACATGGTTGTAGGCTATTTATTTTTGAAATTTCATAGATCCTTCATCATTTTTTTCCTAGTTAACTTTTATAAACATTTCCATTTGGTATTATTTATGCGGTTGCTATAGATAGTCATTTGCGGCTGCGGTTGCTCTCAAGGAATATATCAGACAAATTTCAAGTCTAATTACTGCCAGCACAGCGGCCAGGGTACAACAAGTATATATGTATATATATATATATATATATATATAAATAAGGTTTTTAAATTTATGTTTCACATATAAGATATGATATAATATTACATATACCATGTTGTATTATGGTATTATTTGTTTAACATCAAATAATAATTAAATGTGATAGCTTAGTAGTTCTTTTATTAAACTCTCCAAGCATTCAATTAGATTCCGCGCATTGTCTGAAAGTTATCGTAATTTATTTTCTTTGTACTTTTTTAATCTTCTCAGTGTAAGGTTCCCCTCACCGATATTAAATCACGACAAAGAATAAGGATTCGGAAAACTGCTTGAGCACTACTCAGCTAAGACTTTCAGGTGTAAGTAGTGTGTGGGGAGCACGATACCGTAAATAAAATTCGCGGGTAATACATAAACAATTGTTTATTTCGAAACAAGCACTTACCTTCGGGAAGTGCTGTTGACGAGATCGCGCCTTGCTACAAAATTAATCCGGCTAGTGGGTACTCGCACGCGCGACGTCATCCATTGTGCAGTACGTCACCGAAGGAAGCCAGCCGTCGGCGCGCGCGCCTCCCCCCCGGGCCAGTGTTAATTACCGGACGACGCGGAGCGCACGCCGCATTGCCTAGGATTATTACTTACGGTGTTTTCGTACGCGCGCCGTTGCAAAGAACTGTATTCTACCAAATAAACTGTTGTGGGTAATAGGCCAAGTGTTTATTTGCCGTTGGCATAATCTCCCATACCACTAACCGTCCTCACTGGTGACCCCGCTGAACACTCGCGAAGTAAGGTATTTGGAAGAATCGAGGAAATGTCAAACAACAACACAAGCGCGCCGGCAGCACCGCCGACGGAGCGCGTTTCCACCGCACCCGTACTGGAAGTTAATCGTATCGGCGTCCGGATTCCACCATTTTGGCCAGAGGAGCCAGAGATATGGTTCGCGCAGATCGAAAGTCAATTTGCACTGTCGAACATCACTGCTGACATAACAAAATTTAATTACGTCATCAGCCAACTGGATCAGCAGTACTGCAAAGAGATCAAGGATTTAATTATTTCACCGCCAAAGGAAGATAAATACGCGAAATTAAAGGAGGAATTGATCAAACGTCTTACAGCTTCTAAAGACAAAAAGGTACAGCAGCTGATGATGCATGAAGAGCTGGGGGACCGAAAGCCATCCCAATTCCTCAGACACCTCAAGGATCTGGGCGGACCAACACTCTCGGAAGACATTTTGTTGTCAATTTGGAGATCCCGTCTCCCGAACAATATCCAGACCGTCATTGCAGTGCAGCCACATGCATCCCTAGACATATTAGCGGACCTAGCTGACAAGGTACAAGACATCGCGCCAAGGATTCCTCAAGCGGCTTCTACATCATCAGCCACCCCAGGCTCAGATTGGAGCGAAGTAAAAAACGAAATCGCCGAGCTAAGGAAGCAAATGCAAGACATGATGGCAACCATGAGCAGGCCTCGTTCACCATACCGTTCAGGATCCAGGCAACGCAATAAGTCCAGCAAACGCTCGTCCTCTAGCTACCGGAAATTCCCCATGTGCTGGTACCACGCCAAGTTTGGGAGAAACGCTACTAAATGTGATAAACCATGCGACTTCCCGTCGGGAAACTCACCAGGCAGTCAGTAATGGCGACAGACGATTGCCCTAGTTCTCCAGGTCGCCTGTTTATGACTGATCGCAAATCCAAGACGCAATTCCTCATCGACACCGGCAGTGAGCTTTGCGTTTTTCCTCGCACCGCACTTAAACAGCACCGTCCTAAGACCAACTACCAGTTATGCGCAGCAAATGGCTCCACCATTAACACGTATGGCTATGCACACTTTAATTTAGATCTGGGATTACGTCGAGAATACCCGTGGCGTTTCATCGTGGCCGACGTCACAAAAGCTATTATCGGAGCAGACTTCCTGAGGTACTACAACCTGATGGTCGACATCCGAAACCAACGTTTAGTCGACGCTACCACTTCAATATTCGTAAAGGGCACAGCACCAAAGGCTTCGTCGGACATGCTATATTCAATAAAAATTGTGCCAGGCGACTCAAAATTCCATGCCCTGTTAAAAGAATACCCAGAAATAACTCACCCAGCAGGTATCCAAAGGCAAATCAAGCATAACACTGTGCATTACATAAAAACAACTCCTGGGCCACCTGTTTCGTCACCACCTCGAAGATTAGCTCCAGACAAATTGTTGATAGCCAAAAAAGAATTCGAAGCCATGCTGAAAGATGGAACAGCAAGACCATCAAAAAGCCCCTGGTCATCACCCTTACACTTGGCACCGAAAAAAGAAAATGGCTGGCGTCCTTGTGGGGACTATCGTACGCTAAACGCTCGAACTATACCCGATAGATACCCAATACGTCATATTCATGATTTTGCCCAAAATATATCAGGATGCAGGGTCTTTTCAAAACTCGACCTCGTGAAGGCGTATAACCAAATCCCCGTTAGTGAAGAGGACATCCCAAAAACCGCGATAACAACCCCATTCGGGTTATGGGAATTCCCTTTTATGACTTTCGGTTTGCGCAACGCCGGACAGACGTTTCAACGCTTTGTGGACGAGATGACGAGGGGTTTAGACTTCTGCTACGCATACTTGGACGATTTCCTAATATTTTCGAGAAACAACGAGGAGCACGAGTCACATCTACGTGCGGTCTTCGACAGGTTAAAAGACTACGGTATGTTAATTAATATCTCGAAATGCGTATTCGCTGTATCACAAATAACTTTCCTAGGATATACCATCTCAGACAATGGGACCAAGCCATTAGATACAAAAGTGGAAGCAATAAAGAACTTTCCAGTTCCCAAAAACATCAAGGAGCTGAGAAGATTTTTAGGAATGCTAAACTTTTATAGACGATTCATCCCTAACGCGGCACGAATTCAAGCCCCTTTAAACGCACTACTAAGTGGTTCCGTCAAAAATTCACAGACGGTGAACATTTCTAACGTGACTCTGGAGGCGTTTAATAAATGCAAAGAAGGCCTATGCAATGCCACCATGCTAGCACACCCCGACTGTCAGGCAAAACTCGGACTGGCATGCGATGCCTCCGATACGTCAATCGGCGCAGTCTTGCAACAGTGGAAGGATGATTCCTGGCAGCCCCTAGCATTCTTCTCAAGAAAACTTAGCCCAGCCCAGCAGAAGTATTCTCCTTACGACAGGGAGCTTCTCGCAGTGTACGAAGCAGTGAAATACTTCCGACATATGGTTGAAGCTAGGACCTTCACCATTTACACGGACCACAAACCACTATGTTTTGCATTCCACACGCGAAAGGAAAAATGCTCACCTCGGCAATTTCGGCACTTAGATTATGTGTCTCAGTTTTCCACAGACATACGCCATATTGCTGGCAAAGATAACGTAGTAGCAGATACGCTGTCACGTATAGAAGAAGTTCATACAGCTATAAACTTTGAACAGCTAGCTAAAGACCAACACGAAGACTTAGAGTCAAGAGAGCTTTTAAATAACAGCACTTCGCTGCGCCTCACAAAAGTAAAGCTACCGGGAACACAGGTAGAATTGTACTGCGACATCAGCAAGGAGACGCCTAGACCCTACGTCACAAAAAGATTACGAAAGCAGGTGTTCGACAGCTTACACATGTTAAGTCATCCTGGGGCAAACACGTCAGCACAATTAGTAGCAACACGTTACGTGTGGCCCGGAATCCGAAAAGACTGCCGGGACTGGGCACGCGCGTGCTTATCTTGCCAACGCGCCAAAATAACGAGGCACGTAACAGCACCTGTGGGTAATTTCCCACTGCCGCGCGCAAGATTCGTTCACGTTCACATCGATCTCATCGGACCGCTTCCCCCATCTAATGGAAACCGCTATTGCCTCACTGCTGTAGACCGCTTTTCCAGATGGCCGGAGGCAATACCAATCGCCGACGCGACAGCCGAAACGGTAGCAAAAGCCCTATTGTCTGGTTGGATAGCAAGATTCGGGTGTCCATCATCTATCGTCACGGACCGTGGACGACAGTTCGAATCCGCCTTATTTCTACATCTCGCAAAAATATCCGGTTTCGAACATAAAAAGACCACAGCATACCACCCAGCCTGTAACGGACTCGTCGAACGCTTCCATAGGCAACTCAAAGCTGCTATTACCTGCCACTCAACAGGAAACTGGACTGAAGCACTTCCGCTCGTCTTGTTGGGGATTAGAAGCGCATTCAAAGACGATTTACAGGCTTCATCAGCCGAGATTGTATACGGAGAGACGCTGAGACTGCCAGGTGAATTCTTTCACCCTAGCACACCTGGAACAACAGATATGACAGACTTTATAGCTCGTCTCCGATCCCTGACCGAGAAACTCCAACCAAAGCCAGCGTCTCGTCACAGCAATCCATCTATATTCATTTTCAAAGACCTAGCTACCGCCAGTCATGTATTCATGAGAGAAGACGCACTGCGCAGAGCCCTGCAACCAACATACACCGGACCACACGCAGTACTGGAAAAAGGCGAAAAGGTCTTCAAGCTTTTGGTAAAAGGCAAACCCGTTAAGGTATCCATAGATCGCCTAAAACCAGCTTACATACTGAAAGATGACAACGGCATCAGAGAACTCGTCACGAACACCGCGGTAAACAGGGAACCTGAAAACATTAAAATTATTAGAACACGTTCAGGACGCGTAGTTAAGTTCCGCGACTATTCTCGCCCGTAGTGACGGTCTCTGGAGGGGAGCCATGTGGGGAGCACGATACCGTAAATAAAATTCGCGGGTAATACATAAACAATTGTTTATTTCGAAACAAGCACTTACCTTCGGGAAGTGCTGTTGACGAGATCGCGCCTTGCTACAAAATTAATCCGGCTAGTGGGTACTCGCACGCGCGACGTCATCCATTGTGCAGTACGTCACCGAAGGAAGCCAGCCGTCGGCGCGCGCGCCTCCCCCCCGGGCCAGTGTTAATTACCGGACGACGCGGAGCGCACGCCGCATTGCCTAGGATTATTACTTACGGTGTTTTCGTACGCGCGCCGTTGCAAAGAACTGTATTCTACCAAATAAACTGTTGTGGGTAATAGGCCAAGTGTTTATTTGCCGTTGGCATAATCTCCCATACCACTAACCGTCCTCAAGTGCTTTTGTCTTAGGATTTAGTTTCGTTTGTGAAACTAAAAACCGGTTTAACTAGTTAACTTAGTTTACATTATTATTTGACTTTTGGATATTGATTAAGTAATCTATATTAATTTTGAAATTTATATAAGTTAGGGTTCTAAGTAAAGTACTTAAGATAAAGCTAAGTAAATCATAATTAAATTTAATTAAAGTTGTGGATCCAGCAAATTGCTTAATGATTACAACTTTGGAAGATTTTAGTTATAAAATTATGTTAAAGAAAAAAGCTTTATTTACTTGTTTTTTTTTAAATAACTATTGCGGTTATTTATTTCTGTATTTGCTGCACTGGCAAGTCGCTAGTGTGATAATCTCATATATTTTACAACATGCAGATTGTTCATTGACTTCATCATCATCATCATCATCAGCCGATAGACATGCACTGCTTAACATGGGCCTCCCACAGAGATCCTCACATCGATCGGTCTTGCGCTACCCTCATCCAGCAGCTTCCAGCGACCTTCAGTGGTTTGTAAGTGTTTAAATTGGGTGATTTGGGCCATTTCCCATCACGCTGGCCCAATACGGGTAGATGGGAGTCAGAGCCTCGTTTATCGACTAGCAGGATGCACTACGAGCCAGTGATGTTGGCTTAGGTTTCGTGAGCTGTGTTGTGTGTCCTCTTACACCCTCCATTCCATCGACTTACATCTTTGTTATATCTTATTGCAAGCAAAGCAGTGCTATATTCACTTCTTTTTTAGAAGTTTTTAGGTAATTGAATAGTGTGAAATTTAGTCTAGATTTCATGGCTCTCGTTATGATCGCTGTATTAAGAACGTAAATGAGCTAATGACTAATCGTAACTAACCTTTAATTTCCAAATAATTATATTCTTGATTGTGAGATCTTTTTATATTTTTTTACAGAGTTTCCTCGTTTATTTGTGGGTCTGGGCTACATTCCTTTCTGTATTTATTACATTGTCATTTATTTTTCCTCCTTTTCTTATTTTGTAACATTCTTTTCTCTCATTTATCCATCATTCCATTTCCTTCTTTCGTACTTCCCTTAAATGAGTGGACACACAATCTTTATTTCATTTAGCATTCTTATTTCTACTTCCTAACATATTCTTATTTTTGAAATTATCACTGTATTTTTTTTTTATACGTACTTGTCTTGCTTTCTTTACATTTATTAAGACGTAGAGACCTTTAAGTATATATAAAGGAATAAATATTAATAAGTAGATTAGTGTATTCAATACTTCTTTAACAAGTATATACATAAGGTTAAGATTTTCTATGTATATATAGTATAGTAGTTATTAAGATATATTATTTTATTGAGGACATTTTAGTTAATTGTTATAAATGGCATACTGACAATAATGCAAATTTATCATCGCTATTATTATTGTCAACAGCTAAAAAGTTTAATTCGCAGTTGAAAGTTAAATTAACGCTTATTCATAGGTTAACTTTGCTAATTGTCAACAGATGTCGCTACCGGTTTCAAAAATGTTCTGTTTCCTAGTTTGCGAGTCTCTAATTGTTTGTGTTTATTTATTGATTTAATCAATTATTAACAGTTATATTATTATAGACGTAATTAATAAAATTATCAGTAATAAAAAGGCGAAATAATTTTTTTAGCGGCTAATTTCTTTGTATGTTTACAGTACTGACATAGTGAGCTTTAACACTATAATAAACACTGTTTTGTGGGAGTTAGGATATATATCCCCTCATTTGAAAGAAAAAAAATAATAAATTTATATTGATATCTTGCATTGCATTTTAGAAGCTTTTTTTTATTATTTATTTCCAATTATCCCTGATATTATTATTCAGGGCTTTACCTTATCCTATTATTTACATTTTCACACAACATTTATTTACAACATATACACTACCATTGGCTATATACATTTTTTTTCCAACATACCGTTATTAGAAGCTTATAGCGAAAAGGTTAAGTCGTCTCGGTCAATTTTCAAATTGCCCCCCATCAACTATCAAATTGCCCCACGCCCCACGTTGGGAAACACTGGTATATATTAAAAACATCGATTTGCTTTAATAATATAAAAATACGTATATATTAAAAAAAAATATTTAACTACACAATTAACAATTGAGACTAGCCCCAGCTAGCCACATAGAACACCCATGTTCACCTGATGGTAAATGATATGTCCGCCCATAACAACGTGGTGCTAGTTAGGATGATGTACACAACAGCACATTGCGCTTGTCATCGGAGACAAGATGTTGAGCCTCGTTCCACCAGTAATTACACTAGCTACAGCGCCCTTCAAACCGAAACAGTTTTTACGTGCTACTGTTTAGCGGCAGAAAATCGCTGCGGTGGTATTTTACGGTTTAATACTTCTTCCTCCTGCCCTTTTCCCAGCTACGTGGGATTGGCACAGTATGTACTTCTCTTCCATATCTCTCTATCAGCCGTCATATCTAAATTCACACACTTCTTACACATGACATCTTTTCACACAATTCATCCACACTTTCTTCGGTCTCCCTCTACCCTTACAACCATCCACGTTCATTCTCATTACTTTCTTCGTTATACGTCTTTCATCCCTCCGCACAACGTGCCCGCACCACGCTAACCGCTTGCTCATCAGTTTCTCTTTTTATTTACGATATAATACAAAGTTAAGAATTATAAACATTAGGTTAAGTTAAAATAATTATCCTAACAAAGTTACATATTTATTTATAAAGATTTTAAGATAAGTATTATATGTAAAAAAATATAGGTAGGTTGGGGAAAGAAAGCGCTTCAAAAGAATATGTAAATACTTAGAATAATATATTTTATTACTAGATAACTAAGTATACGTGGTTCGGGTTTAAATTATATGAAACAATTTAATTAACTATATATTTAAGAGATTAAAGGAAAATATACTAGATTGTTAGGGTATGTAAATAATTCTTCTTTTTATGTTAGTCTCGTCTTGAGACTGTCTACTTTCCAGCTCTTCCCTTTCCTTGTCGCATTAACTTAGACATCGTCCTGGAGAGAGTAATTCTTCATGTTATTTGTGACGATATTTAAACATCACAGTCTCCTTTATAAAAGAATAATTATTGGTAAATTGGAGTAAGGATAATCAATAATAGAAATGATCCAGGATAGTTCTATGGAGCAATGCGATGTAATATGAAATGTTCTAACACCATCTTAAATAAAGCATACAGTTCTATCATCATCAGTTGATAGACGAGCACAGCTGGCCTTAGGCCTCACCCAAAGATTCGCACATCGATCGGTTTTGCGCTGCCCGTATCCAGCGGTTTACCGTGACCATCGTTTGTGAGGGTTCATATGGGAGGATTTGGGCCATTTCCCACTACGCTAGCCCAATGCGAGTTGGTGGTAGCCAGAGCCTTGTCTGTTGATTACCAGGGTGCACCACGAGCAGTGACATTTAAAAAAAATATTACTACAGTATATTCGTCGATATTAAACCATAACCTTATATAATGTTTATATGCAGTTATATATTTGTTTATATATTCAAGTTAATAAAGTTGCAGTATATTATTCCTTTACACTTAAACATGTAAAACAAGATAGGTAACACAATTACAAGAAATAATTTAAACATAAGGGCATGGATACAAAATGGTCGGTATGGACTGCATTGGGGTTGGTTTGGTCACAGTAATAGATACACCATTGATATAACGTATACAGATGGTATTAAACACCATGAAATAAGAGCAAATTACTAAGGTAACTTTTAGGGTATTTTTAAAATAAACTTTCACTTTTAACAAGTCTTTAAGTAAACAAAATTAAAAAAAAGATATGAGCGATATGTTGCTAAATAATATTTGGATACTGTAGTTGTAAATGATTTGCATTCAGTTAAGTTTTAAGTAGTTTCTAATGTAGTTTCAAAATTTCCAACATTTGTCAACGACCCGCCAGACCATAACATTGTGACGGTAGTTTGGATGATAAACCCTGCACCATATTGTGATTATCTTGTTTAGGCAAAATATCCAATCGTTACCCCAGTAATTTTACTAGTTAAACCGCCTTTTAAATCGGAACACAGTAATATTTACACACTGCTGTTTAGCGGCAGAAATTGGAGCTACTTTAGTACCTAGTTGTCTAGACTATCTTCGACAGGAGATCCACATAATCATCATCATTCATAACATTTATAACTTCATTAATTGTATTGTTTATATAATTAACGTCTTATATTATATGATATAAGTTTATAAGAAATATATATTATATGTAATGTAAATAGACAAGTCTATTATTAAAGTAAACTAATAATAAGCTGAGTTATGTTACGTTGGTGAGTTATTCCGATAGCTTAAACTTTGCGATATCATATATTAATCGTTATAGTATATATATATTTATTATATTATCTTCAGAGTACAGGCTATTGTATATATCAGTACCCGGTCAGTGCATTTCTTTCATTCTAAGTTTCCACTCTTCCAATGTTTTCATACTTTTTAACATTGGATTCTAAGGAAATTTGGTTTATTTATAATATATACATATAATATATTAACCCATTTGTAATATTCAAAATCAAAATTATTATTAAACTAATTTATTTACTTATCTATATACTTATTAGCTAAAGGTGAACTTAAGGCCCTTCGATCTATCTTCTTGTATACCTTGGGTAATACTAAATTTAAATTCATGTAAGAACGATGACAAAAAAAAAAACTCAAAAAAAGGTAAATCAATAATTCATTGAAAACAAGTTTCCATAGTTTTATCTAGCTCATCATCGTCATCATCGGCTCTCATCATCTTCATGCTATTTGCCAATATAAGTCAATAACATAAGCCTATGATATTATATCTGCTTCATTCATCACCATCATCATCAGCAAATAACGTAAATGACTTAGTCCTGCGCTGTACACATCTGTATTATTGAAAGTTTCTGTTACGGCTCTACTATGTTGAGGTTTGTACTCGTTGTATTACATGAAAAAATAACGTCTCTATAGTGTTATTTTATTGTATAATAATGAATACGTTTATTATTATAATTATTATTGATATGTATGTTTAAATATATTGATGTTTGTACAAGAAAACGATCGTTGTTTCATTCATATCATCAGACATTTAAAAATTTTTGTGAACATGAATCGTCAAAACAATTACGTTGATCACAACAATAATCGGCATATACATATGTATATATAAAGATATATATCATAAAGTAATGATATATGTATCACAAAGATGAAGATCTTAAATTATACATTTTGCTGTACTCCATCACCAGATGACGCCATGAGAAATTAATTTAACAAATTTTCATGGCGGTTATTATTCTATTATATCTATTAACAAGACAAATGGAGGGTTTAACTAGTTATAGTATAAAATAACAATGAATTTATGTATTAGTTATCAGCCCATTTAACTTTCCCACTCGTGGGATTCGAGACTTTCTTTCACAAGGAATCAAGCCGGCTTAGTGCGTGTTGGTGGATAGATGTCTATAAAAGCTGTTGTTCTTAAATATTGGCTTAATCAAGTTGTTTTCCTCCAGCGGAAGCTCAACCTCAATGGGAATAGAACCCGTGGGTACTATAGCACGTATTATAATCTTACAAACTGGACATATTGTACATATGTATGAGATTTCCAGAGCTTCATTGATTCATCACGAGATCTCCGAAACTATTAGACGGAAGTGCTCAAAATTTTATATAAATATTGTTCCTGCAATTTGCAGTACTGCTAGGAATGGATTTTAAAAAAATCCTACCCCAAAGGAAGTTGTGGGGGTGTTATAGCCAGCAAAGCGGGGGAACAGTATACATTTACATACTTTAATATTACACCAGTCGTATGGTTTATTCAAATTTGCGGTGTAAAGTTATTAATCACGAGCGTTCCCTATTGTCACAGACCTGAAAGGAATGAAAATCTATCACAGACGAGTTGCATTTGATTTATCTTTTAATTTTCAATCATTCGCTACGTAACGAATTTGATATTCAATCACGTAGCCGTCGAAACTTTTTTTTGTGACCGAAAAAGCCTTTCATACCAGCAAGCCACATGTACACGACTATTAACGTATTGTATTGTTGCCGTACGAATACAAAGGTAGGAATAAATATTAAGAGATAAATTCTGTAAAGTTTTAAAAGATTTTAAATTTACATTAAATAGTGTATTTATAAGAAAATAGTATAAAATATTTAATTCCATTTAGGAATCTATACTGTCCACGTTATAGCTTCAGCTTAAGAATTTTTCGTGTCAATTTTTTGCCACTTACCTTAATAATACTATGTGGACAAATTATATTTCTAGACAAATATAGTATATATATATATATATATATATATATACATAAAAATTTTACATAAAATAATATGAGGACCTTATAGAGAACAGTTTACTAATTTCTCAAAGATCTGTAAACCAGCTGCGACTTCTGTTTACCTGCTGTGCCTCAGCGGATACGTTCACTACTTTAATGTAGTAAAAATATGTTTTTATATGTATAGGTTATAGTATGCCATAACCTACACAACACCACATTGTATTTGTCGTCGTGAGACTTAAGATGTAAGTCTCGTTAACACCGTAATTTCATTAGCCACAGCGCCCGTAACCACGGAATACAGTGGCGGAAGTAATAGGCGTTGCAGTGGATCTAGACAGTCCCCGGCAAAAGAGACCTACCGTCGGTAAAATATACTAATAGTACATCTGTAATAAATAAATAATATTATGGTTATCATATTGTGTTTTACTGGTGGTAAGTGTCTATAGCCGGAGACCGTCTAGGTAGGTACCCTCATGATGGCGGTATCAAGGGCTACCTGTCATTGAATATATAAGGCCTCGAGGCGGTAGAAAAAAGAGAGGAGCACTCACGCCTTTAAGATGTGGTCTGCTAAGGATAAAACGTTTTCGGAATTGCGGTAATGTGCAAAAGCGTTCCCCCAAGATTTCTCCACAAGATAAAAAAAAGTAGGTACCAACATAGCGCCTAATACAAGCTACTAACAGTACTGTGTTCCGGATTGGAAGGCGCTGCACCTGGTGTAATTTCTGGTGTTATGTGATTTATCGTCTAATATCGTCAAGGCGATGAGCGCAATGTGATGCGATGTATAACATGAGATATAGATGAGACAATAGAGCTACACTGTTATAGACAAGCCTTTCACCTTACCATCAGATTCTTCAGATTCTCCATCAGACTCATTTCTAGTTACATCGTAGAATATAAAAAATAATCTTTTAAAGAGTTGTAAACGAACAAACAAATGGAAATTTGAGTTGATGGCCAATCATCATCATCATCAAGCGATAGACGTCCACTGCAGGATATAGGCCTCCCCAATGATTCTCACATCGATCGGATTTGCCCAATGCAGGAGTTGGGAGCCAGAGTCTCGTTTGTTGATTAGCAGGGCTCACCACGGGCAGGTAAAGTTGACTTGTACCCCTTGAATTGGTGTGCGGGAACCCTTACACCCCTGATATCCCAATGCAATAGCGTAATTAAAAACTCCGTTAACTGACTCAAAGCTTTGAACGGCACGCGGCTGTTTGTTGACGCGGAATATAAAATAGATACGATATTACGACAAAATTTGTATACGCTGGAAATTGCTAGACTTCAAATATTCAACGTTTCCCAGTTACGACTTCGATTCTTTTTTTTCTCTCCTCACTCCTCCGTAAAACTTTTCTGCTCGCCGGAAATTATGTTCAGTTCCGGAATGTTCAGTTCGTGTCGAAATAATATAAGACACATTTCCGCGATTTGTCGCATTATTGTTATGTATGTTTTTAGTAGCTCTCTGGCCTAAAGATTAGAATGTGCGGCTTTCGTTTAGAAGGTCGCGGGTTCGAATCTCGTCATGTACCAATGATTTTAATATTTAAGTTATGTACATTTGTGAACTTTAGTTATTACAGCGAAATACAAACGGTGAAGGAAACCATCGCGAGGAAACCTGCACATGAATTAGAATTTATTCTAAGGTGTGTGTGATCACCAATCCGCATTGGGTCCGCGTGGTGACTGTGGCTCCATCGCCCTCATATTGAGGGTAGGTCTGTGTCCTAATAGTGGGGAAGTCAATTGGCTGGTAATGTTTTTAAAAATATGTTATTATTTCCGTTATTCGTATTCTCTGAACTGTATTATCATCATCATTATCATCGTCAGCTGATGATGTCCACTGCTGAATGCTCCCTCATAGATCTTTACATCGAAGAGTTCATTGTGAGGAATTAGGCCTTGGCTCACCACGCTGGCTCTGTGCGGGTTGGTGGGTGTTCAGCGCCTCGTCTGTTATACAGCAGGGTGCACCGCGTGCAGGTGAGGTTGACTAGGGTTCCGTAAGATGTTGTGGGGAACCTCTTACACCCCAGAGAGAGTTGTTTATAACAAGCTAATTGGATAAACTTTACAATCATATACAAGTCGTTTGCATTCGTCATCTAGTTCCGGTTTGAAATACTATAGCGACTGAAATTATTAGAGTAAAAGGTTTTACCTTCTTGTATTATAAGCGAGCACAATATGATGTAGTGTTTATGTCCTAATTAGTGCTAAATTCTTACTAGTATCTTTTGCCATTTAATCAACACCCTACTCGTCTCGTAGCTTTGAACCAAGGACTCCGTGATATAAAATAAACTGCTTAACTCATTGACCTTGAAAGTACTTTACTAAGATGATAATGATGACATAAAGATTTTTAAATAAAGCGAATGTTCATCTATGCACTAAATAAATAGAATTATATACAGGCTTCTTGAAGATAGACAGCTCAGTTACTCACCTTAGCTGTGAAGATGACTTTCTTGGAACAACACTGATGAGGAATTATCATTTAAAAAGAACCTTCCATTCTATGTAAAATATTTATTTGTTTTAGAGAGAATAAAGTGTAAAAGTAAATCTTTATAGCTTTTATGCAATTTACTTGAATATAATAAAATCTTTTTTTATGAAAAGGACGGAGTCTTAAAGTACAAATCTTGTCGGGTGAAGGACACTTCTCTGTTAACTTAAAGCTCATTTATACATAATGCTAATGAACAGAGGCTGAAGATAGTTAAATGTACTCTTCTAGAATATTAGCAGAATGCAGTAACGGTGTTATGCCGTTACATTGACAAGGATGGTAGCTAACTATGGCTGCGTCCTAGAGTTACAAATATTTTATACGGGACAGGATATCGTTTCCTTTTAGCGGGTAAAGTACAGCTTGTTATGCTATAACCTAGGATACTTAGAAATTTGAATGTTTAGTATAATAAAAAAATATCTTTTCAAAATATGAAAGATGTCTAGCACAACAACGCAATGGACCAAAGCCAACCTCATCTGCTCGTGGTGCACCTTGCTAATCAAAAAAATAGGACTCTGGCTCCTACCAACCCGCATTGGACCAGAGTGGTGAGAAATGGCCTAAATTCCTCCATATGAATCCCTACAAACAACAGCTCTTGGTTCCCGGTGGGTCGCAAGACGAAGGTGGATGCGGACAGTGCAGGACCGATCGATGTGGGGAACTTTGAAGGAGGCCTATGTCCAGCAGTGGACTTAATTTCGATTTCATACAGCATCATAACAACTAACTAGCTCTTTGACGTCGCGGCTGATCTTTTAGATTTGTGACTCTGTGATCCCTAGTTCCACATCGGTAGGAATTACATAGTAATAGTAGGTTTTGTTTTTCTTTGACAAAATCGCTTGGTTAGCCACTGAGCTAATATTTTACATATACTAATCACTTTCTACTATCTATATTTCTTATTTACCTGCTCCTGTTATTTGTGTTGCGTCAGCTCTCTCTGATTTCACAACCTCAAACAAACATAGCCATCAAAGTGTCCAAATATTGCTCCGCATAAAGAGCTCCGGTACGAACACCCTCCAGGCTGACTATTTAGCCCGTCTATAATGAATGAACAGGGGAGATACCCTTCTCGTACTATACATATAAATGTAACTTTAGACATGGATAATTATTAATTCTGCATAGAGAGTACAAAAAAAAGAGAAACGAAAGATAGACCGGGAATTGTAGAAACAAAAAGTATGAAGGATATGACCTCAGAAATGGACGTCGACACAGGATTATAAAAAAGAATAGAAAAATGGAATTAACATTTATTACAAATACCCTACTAGCCGTTCCCACTGTTGGGACTCTGTGCCTCTTCACATAACAAAGGCATTTATCTACTAAGTTAGCCAAATACTGCTTTGTGGAAGTGAAATATCCACGAAAGTTATTGTCCTTGTAACATGTTTGTTAGCGACTTTAGTTTTTACCGGAAACTTAACCCTTAAATGCATGATTTTATGCATGATTTTATTTTTAGACCGAGAAAAAATATATTTTGGAGCCATGAATATGCTGATTTAGGGAAAAATAATAAAAAAAATAGTTTTTTTTATTCTCATAGCTATTTTTATTAAAAACCTTTTGTTGCAGAACTACAACACTATGCACTCACTAGACAATAACTACATATGAAAGTCGTTTGAATGGTATGTTGCAGTTTTACTACTTTATGCATTTAAGGGTTAAAGTTACGCGGGGATTGAACCCGTGGCCCCCAGAGACATACAGCGCCTCAATTAATATAAATAAGTACTTGTGCTTGAGTTATAAGTTTATAGATTTATTAGAAGTACAGAAATCTCAGATATGATTGATAGGTTATTAAGTAACGTTATTTTCTGTGATGATGATAATATGTCATGTCAGAATCAAACACATAAAAAAGCATTTTGGACATGGCATATTTAGAAGTTATATACGTCTATTACTATTTACAATCCTAATAAATATATAATTCTCTATAGTTTATACGAAATGTAAGTATTTAATGGATCATACTTCATCAAACGATGCGTCATTAAAATGTGCGTCTGTGAAACTTAGTGTCGGCTATACGTCATAGGCACCCTAAGCGTCCAGCAGACATGCCCCGGGCTGTTGGCAGGGGGTTGAGCCCTAACGGACCCTAATGAAATATCCAGGTTCGGATTAACAACGAAATTAAATATCACAAACTATGCGAAAGCTTTCCGAGTGAAATGAATATGACAATTAGTGCCCGATGTTCATAACCGACTCCCGGAGCGAGTTTTTTTTTTTTTTTTTTTTTTTTTTTTATATGATCTAGTAGGCAAACGAGCAAGACGGGTCACCTGATGGTAAGTGATTCACCGCCGCCCACGGTCACCAGCGATGCCAGTGTGTTGCCTACCCTTCAGGTAAGAGTATGCTCTTTTCTTGAATAACCCAATGTCGCAGTTTTTGGGGAAGACCGCTGATGGCAACGAATTCCAGAGACTTACTGTGCGTGGCAAAAAACTGTTTTTAAAACGCATTGTAGTGGAACGCCAACCATCCAGATGGTGCGGATGATAGTTTCGGCGCGACGATCGGTTGCGAAAATCAGCGGCTTCTATTAAATCGAACAACTCCTCAGAACACTCCCCATTGTAAATTCGGTAAAGTATGCATAGGGAAGATAGATCCCTACGCAGTGCCAAAGGATCTAGCCGATCGGCAAGTTCAGGATCGTCGACAATCCGAGATGCCCTACGTTGGATTCGGTCAAATGGAGATAGCTGATAACCCGGAGCCCCGGCCCAAAGGTGGCAACAATACTCCATGTGAGGCCGCACCTGCGCCTTATACAGTTTAAGGCGGTGAGCCGGGTTGAAGTACTGTTTGGCCCTGTTGAGTACTCCGAGTTTTTTGGAGGCCATTTTAGCCTTGCTCTCCAAATGACCGCCAAACTGGACAACACTCGAAATGTCGACACCTAGAATGCCAATGTTCGGCTTGGCACAAAGGTGAGTGTTTCCGAAGAGTGGCGATGCGACAAAGGGGGCTTTTTTAGCGGTGAACGCGCAAACTTGAGTCTTAGAAGGGTTAAACTGGACTAGATTTAGTCCCCCCCAATCGGAAATCTTCACAAGGGATGATTCGATTTCAGACACAAGATTGTTCCGACACTCATCGACGTGATCCCGAGAGATATTGCTGCGGCCGAAATACAGTGCATCCACGGTACTGTCATCCGCATAGCAATGAATGCCACTGGTATGCAACAAATCATTGATATGCAGAATAAACAATGTCGGGGATAACACGCAGCCTTGGGGAACACCAGCATTTACGGTTCGGGGGTCCGAGCACGAGCCGTCTACGACGACTTTAACTCTCCGTTCCGCAAGGAAACTGCCGATCCACCTACAAAGTCTCTCAGGAAGCCCATAGGAAGGAAGCTTCGATAGTAAGGCTTTATGCCAAACCCGATCGAAGGCTTTCGCTATGTCCAAACTAACGCCTAGTGCCTCACCCTTACTTTCGACCGCCTGCGCCCAACGGTGAGTTAGTAAAGCCAGAAGATCACCAGCTGATCGGCCTTTGCGGAAGCCATATTGGCGGTCGCTGATCAGCTGGTGCTCTTCCAGGTAGCCCATGAGCTGGCGGTTGATTATGGATTCCATAATTTTGGAGAGCAAGGAGGTGATAGCGATAGGCCTGTAGTTGAACGGATCTGAGCGGTCGCCTTTTTTAGGGATCGGGTGTACTAGAGCCGTCTTCCATGAATGTGGGACAACGCCGAGGACATAAGAGTGTCTGAATAAGCGCGTTAAAACCGGTGCCAGCTCTGGAGCACACACCTTCAGCACAATAGGAGATACTCCATCGGGCCCACACGACTTGTTGACATCCAGGGAGAATAGTGCTTTCCGCACAGCACACTGTGTGAAGCGGACGTCCGCCATTGTGGTTTCACACCTCGGGATGGTAGGAGGTGTGTTCCCCCTGTCGTCAAGAGTCGAGTTTTCCGCAAAGATAGAGCCAAGAAGATCGGCTTTTTCCCTTGCGGAATAGGCCAATGAACCATCCTCCCCGCGCAAAGGTGGAAGTGTCGACCGACGGAAATTACCCTGGACAGCTTTGGCGAGAGACCAGAACGCACGAGAGCCAGATGGCAGCCGTGCTAGTCTCTCGCCAATTCTCCCAACGTACTTCGACTTTGCCAATGCAATTTGCCTCTTTAAGAACCTGGAAGCAGAGTTGTACTTCTTCTTGAGTGAGTCAGAGTTTACATCCTTAGAGGCCTTAGCCCTAGCCCAAGCTTGGTAGCATTCCCGCTTGCGACGATGTGCGTCACGGCAGGACCCACCAAACCAGGGCCGAGATCTGCCACCGACGGGTACCGCTGAGCTAGGAACAAACAATTCCATGCCCTGCAGCACGACGCCGGCAACCGAATCAGCGCAGGTGCTAGGATCCTCTGACTTGAAGCAAATCTGCCCCCATGGGTAGGATGCAAAGAAAGAGCGCATCCCGTCCCAATCTGCCGACCTGTAGTGCCAAACACGTCGTCTACCAGATGAAAGTGGTTGCGACGAGACGGTGAGAGGCACCACGCTCCTAATTAGGCAATGGTCCGATGACCCGAGAGGAGCATCGACCCATACCCGAATGGGTTCAGGGCGAGAGGTCAGCATAAGGTCCAATAAGGAAGGCGAATGGTCTTCCACATCTGGCACACGTGTGGGAGAAGTTACCATCTGCGTCAGACCATTGGCAATGGCAAAATCGTGAGCAGACCTTCCCGCATGGTCAGTACGTGTTGACCCAAGCCAGTCAGAGTGATGGGCATTAAAGTCGCCCAAAACCACGATTTCTGCGGTAGGAATTTGCTCAAGTATTCTGTCAGTGGACACCTGCAGGTGCTCGAAGAGCCGGTCAATTTCCGAATTTCCGCTATGAGACCTGTAAAGGCACGCGTAGACTCGAATGTGATCCTCACAATCGACGCGCACCCAAAGGATCGACAGGTCTCTGCCTTCAAGATAGCTGAGCCTACGGTAACAAATTCCCTCCCTAACGTACACACACACGCCGGCGCGTGGCACAAAAAAGTGCTCCAGGCTATAGGCCGGGCACTTTAGATATGAAGTGTCCGTCGGGGAGGAAATCTGCGTCTCCGTCAGGAAAAGCAAATCTGGCCTTTCCGTCTCGAGATGGTGGTGGACGGCATTTAAGTTCGAGTGAAGTCCCCTGATGTTAGAAAAATCCACTACTAAAGTGGAGGGGGACTTCCTCGTGATTGGGCTCAGTTTGCACCCAGCAGCTGCGATAAACGACGCTTGATGTGCCCCCCCAGAATACGATGGGCAGCCTGAGCGAGAGCGAGAGGATAACATCTCTCGCTCTCGCTCAGAGAGGGATTCTCCAGTCTCTAAGAGACTGGTACCCTCCTGGAGTATTTTATTTTTATCACTCGTCGCCATCACAGTAAAGAGCATAAGGGGTGGGGGAGGAAAGGGAAGGAGAAAGGTCACAGAGGGTGAGGAATTGTGGGACAGGGAATAAAAAGACAGGAAGGGGCCAACTGATACTCATTCCCACACGCAACGCAACAGTCCCTAGAAAATCTGTTGCGGTACGTGTAGTATAATGAAAGTGCCAGTTGCTATTTGGGCCCCGAGGTAGAGGGATAAGGGCGCCGGGACTCTCACTCACCAGTCGAAACGCGGTGGCCTCTAGGAGGCCCCCACTTCACGCTGATTTTCTGTGAGAGGGTAGTGTTTCACCGGTCGATCCTGCCCACCTACGTGCTACAGCGAACTGCAGACTTGGATCTACTACCTTGCGGTGAGTTTTGGAGACGCAAGTACTTTTGTTAGTGATCTTTATTAAATCGGCGAATCGTTAATAATGCTTCAACTTGAACTTTTTAAGATAGATTATATTTATATTTTGACAAAACTGAGGAGAAAATTACTAAGTAAAAGAAGTTTTTTTTAAAAACTAAAGTACAATACTCTTCGAAATCGAACTAGGTGTAAACGGTAAGCTCTTATCCACTACTCTATTCATTCAAAGAGCTTTGATCTATATCCTAAATATATGTGTGTACATATAACATCAATTAATTTTTTATCTCCAAATTTATCTTACCATTAATAGGAGTATATTTACAGTATATATACTAATACTAGTAAAAGTAAATTTTGTAAGAAAAGTGCGTTCTTTATAAAAAAGATATGATGAACGCTTTTAACAAAGACAGTAATATAGTAGTTAGTAATTTCACTTGTAATATAGACGAAAGAAATTTGATTATTATCATACCTCGCCTTGTTAATCATCTTAAAATTACCGTGCTTCAGCATAATACTAGATTTTTAATTCTTCTATTATGGTTCAGGTAACATTCTAAAGAAGTATTGAATCTTTCAGAACGTCTTATTTCATGACGTCAAAGTCGCTCTCGATAACTTACCTTTAAGAGGATGGTCCAAGTAACTTGAAGATAAATCAAGTTCATCATAATTATCATATATTTCTGTATGTTTATATGTATATATTATTAATATTTATTGTGATTTTATAATTTTTCTTTACCATCTAAATTATTTCTTGTTTTCTTTAGTCTTTAATAACTTCTCTGTCTCTCTTTGACAGGAATGTCACTTAGGCATTAAGTCGAGCTTTAACCTTCATGTATGTCTGGATTAAATAAAATAAATAATAATTTGTAGTTTCATATCCACAGATGCAAGGATTAAACTAACCACTAGTTTAATACTTGCATAATAATCTCACTCCCTACTGGCGGGGTCCTGTGTCGCCAAATTGAAACTTCGCTTACAATACAACCCCATTAACTCTCCGCGTATTAGAGCGTACGATGATCAATAGCTTTCCTGTTAGTATAATCCGTATACGAATAATTGATAAAGAAAATATAATACTTTACCATGTTAAATATATGAACTTGTCATCTCCTATATCGATTGGCAGGATATGCTTAAAGGCATCAAGGTTCATTGTTTGATCCTATAACTTAGGTTCTCAAGCTATATATGTATATATATTGTAATGTTTATTATTTTATTATAAACTTGTATAATAGCAAGTAATCTTATGAGGTTTTTTAAATAAGAACAATATATACATATGGGTGTCATCGTTGTATATCGTTCATACTTTTCAGATGTAAATATTTTATAGGGGTGTAAGGGGTCCTGCACTATAACGAATAGGATTCAAGCCAACCTCACTTGCTCTTGGTGCACCCTGCTCATCAACATACGAGGTTCTGGCTCCAACTCCTCAGGGCTCTGGGGCCAACGTGTGGCAAAAAATTTCTCATAACGGCCTATATGAATTATGTCTATTAATACATATCCTATGAAACGTTAGGGATAGACAGACTAATATTAATTTTTATTAGTATGGATTTTAGTATAAATTTGTCATAATTTCGTATCTTACAAGAGGTGAACATGACCATCATAAAAGGAGTTGACGTTGCTCCGCCGTAAATATCGCATTGAAGTGAGCCTGTTCTGTCAACTGATTTGAACTGACGTTTCATAGAGGGAATGGGGTTGGGAGAGGGTGAGATGTGGGGGGCGTTAACGTCACTAATCACAGCACTTAATCCTTTACTAGGCGACGACGGGTGCTAAATGGACGTTGAAATGGTCAATGAGGTAATTCTGTTATTTCTCTCTCTCTTGACTTTAATGCATTCAGACGTAGTATATAACGAGATGTCTTGATACTATCGAGTATAAAAAAGTATCAAATTTGTCATGAAATCTCTTATAAGGTGTAGTGACCATAAAGTAATAAGTAATTTATTACTTTATGGTCACTACATTTTATTGTTGTTTTTTTAATCCAAGCATCGAGACTAACGAGACATTCATCATCATCATTAGCCGATAGTCGTCTACTGCGGGACATAGACCTCCCTCAAAGATCTCCATGTGTGGGGGTTCATACAGGGGGATATAAGCCGCTTCTTAAACGCTGGCCCAAGGCGGGTTGGTGTGAGCCAGAGCTTCGTTTGTTCATTAGTAAAGTGCACAGCGAGCAGGTTAGATTGGCTTGGGTTCCGTGAATTGTTTTGCGAGAAGAGATGTTGATCTTAAGTGATACTCAGATAATATTGTGACAACATTGTGGTCATCGCGTTCACACATAAGATGTTAAGTCTCGTTACCCTAGTAATTACACTAGACACAGGGCCCTTCAAACTGTAACATAGCAATGTGTGCATATTTCTGTTTCTGTAGCGGTACCTACCACCAGTAAATCTCCTCCTCCAGTAGAGCTTTTATTTCTGTCGCCAACGTCGCCGAAGGGCGTTGTGTATATCATCCTACCTAGCGCCCCGTTGTTATGGGCAGGCGTATCAGTTACCATCGGGTCAACATCTCATTCATCTTGTTGCTTGAAGATGAGGACCTAAAACAAGAAATATTATATATATTGTAACAACGTAAATTGTCACAATTTAAGTATTTCTAAAAGTACACAATACAATAACAAACTTTTATAAATTATATCAAAAGCACTATGTTTTATGTCGTCTAATCGCTTGACAGCCACCCCTCAATGCTGTGTCGATGAGGGAGGAGTGGGTGGCGGTAAAAGGGGTGCGTGTGGATCGACCCTCTAAAGGAATATTTGTAGAGCAAAAAGCGTGTAAATTTTTATTCTGGGAATTATTTTGTTTCTGTAATATTTAATCTTAGTTTAGTCGACTATATCTGAAATAACGTTGCTTTAGTGTATAAAAAGTTATCACAATCATCATGAGCTGATAGACGTACACTGCTAGACAAAGGCTTCTCCCCAAGATCCCTACATCGATTGGTAAATAGTCATCATGGTCACCGATCTCCGGGTTCATATGGGTTGAATTGGGTGATATCTCACCGCGCTGGCCTAATGGAAGTGGTTGAGGGCGGTGCACCACGACCAGGTGAGGTGGGCTTCTCGGTCTTCGGAGGAGACCTATGTCCAGCAGTGGACGTCTAATCTACTGATGATGATGATGATATAGCAATTAAGAACAAAATTTCTTAATTAAAATACGCATTAAATTATAGAACAATTATAAAACAATAATTGTTTATATGATAGTAGTATTATTTGTATAGTATTTTTTTTATGAATTTACATATGCAGATGCTTCCGGTCATAGTGTAGCAGTAAGATTTCTGATTTAGTTGTAGTAGTGGAATAGTGAATTAACCCTTGAATCAATTTTGATAGCAATTAAAATATACTTCTACACTTTTATATTTGGAGCAGTAGGGTAAAAATTATTTATACTTTCTAACCACTATGAGATTACAATGTCAAATTAAGATAAGTCTATATGTATGTGTGTATTGATAATTTCGTGAGTGATATACATATTAGGCGTTAAAAAGTGAAAATAAATTATATCCAAAATTTAAAAAGAAAGAGTACCGCCCAAACCATATACAGGTAACATAGTTATATGTTTGTAATAGATATAACTGACAGAACATACTTTCAATGAATTTTTACTTAAACCAGTCTGTGATTTCAATATGCGTTTTATAACAAAGTAACATACAGTTACAATGGTTATAGTATTTATTAGGCTTTGCTTTGGAACACTACAAGATAATTCATGCTAGTCGTGTCGCTTTGTCGAAGGTTAAAGAAATGTGTTTTGAAAGCCGTATAAAACCTATGTAATCATCATCATTATTTAGAGTCCGCGGCCGATGAATTGCCACTGGTGGACATAATCCTCTCCCAAGGAATGCCATTAAGCTTCTGTACACATCCAGCGGCTGCTCGCCACCTCGAGCTCGTAGCTCCATCTTGTACTCCATCGGTAGTCATTTCTGCGAGATGATGAGAGAGATGTAACCAGTGGCAATGGGCTACTTTAGCTTGCTCATTCGGAAGACTATGTCGATAATCTTGGTTCTCGGACCGATTACTTCATTATGACGACTATCGACTAGGGAACGCCGATATGTATTAGCATATATAATAAAATAATTTAATTAATGAGAAAGCAAATTAATCCATACAAATGCCCAGTGTTCACAATAGAGCAGCATTTCAATAATAATTTTACCGCGCCGGCTTTGTACTGACTAATCCTCCAACGGTTGCACTGATTGAAGCGGACTGAGCTGGAGATCAATGCGTTTAAAGGGCGCGCGGGGCTTCCGACCAATTACTCATTTAATATACATACATTCTCTTTGTTTTTTATTCTGTGCCTGCAAAAAACATACAGTTTTTATTATAATTAATATATTTTTATTTTAAAGAATACAAAGTATGATGTATGATGAGGCGGGATATTATTGATAAAGCAGTCAAACATTAACTCATAGAAATAAATATACAATACCAAAATAAATACTAACACAACAATTATATTATAGTAATAAACATACTGTTAATATGTATTATTTAATTATAATAAATTTACACACATTATTCATATGGAATGAATATTCTAATACGTTAACTTATAACTACGTACACTAATGATTAAATAAACATATGTAGATAAACAAATATTAAAATATTGCTAATGAGATAATGTAGTAATTACCGAATAAGTATTTTGGGAGTGAGAAGAAAATGGTGCGTATCATCTTCACTGATCCTACTGCTAAGCTCACCAGTATCTGCGGGGAAGTCGCGTTTGTTAGACAACGGGTGAGACTTGCCGATCGATCTATAGTGGCACAACAATACCAGATGTTATCTTCTGTACAGGTTTATGTTTGAACAGTAGAAAAAGTTAGAATGATATTGATTTCTCAAATCAATCCTCAATGATCTGACGCAGAACGCAGCGAGACAGCTCAGTGTCTGTGTTCACATGATAGTTGCAGAGGTATGTCATCGTCGTTAGAACGATCGCTCTGCTAGAAGAGCACAAAGAAGAAGCAGTATTTTAGTTTACTTTTTTACAAAGTTGACAAAGATATATTTTGATTATCTTAAAGTAAGTAGTTCCAGCGTAGTATAGCCTGAATTATGTGTTGGTAGAGTTAAAACAATATTTCTATAAATAATGTAAATTTGATAAGGGTTATTGGAGTAATTTCTCTGGTTGTTCAACTCCGAATACAATATTATTCTTCTTAGTAGATCCCCTTTTTTCCTATTTTTTTTGACATTGAGCTAACACGTCTTAATTTAAAATTATGTTAAGTAAAAATGGTCATCAAAATGTGTGACCCATGATTTTCTCGTTATAGCGGTAAAAAGACTTTGCGGGTGTTGAAAAAAATTACGATCTCCTAATAATAGCCTCCCAATAACATTAGTTATCACAAAATCAAACGAATAAAAAAAAGACGAAATATTAAACTTAGGAAATTACAAAATTAGCCACTACTACCACATACCACATTACCACTTAACACCAGGTTGGACCTTGGTGAAACATTAGCTTGTTTAATTGAAATAAAAAAAATCATTATGTTATTCCCAATAGAAAAATTGAGCAGCAATTCAGATTTCATTTTCAAAATAAAACATGGCGTCACTATTTTGTTATGTAATATAGAGATGTGTTATAGAACCAGATAAACGGTTTTGATTTACGAGGTGGGCGGAACCGATTGGGAACCGCCCACTGTTGGGCGTGCGCAGCTGCTACACCGCCCCGACGCGTCGCGGGACGCGAGCGAAGAGTACGGCAGTCGCACCGGCAAACTCAAGAGAGAGCAAGCTTCGTCAATTCACGTCATAGAAAATGAATTGTGGCTTCATTATTCATTGTGATTATTGCACAATGAATAATGAAGCTGCAATTTAAAAATGGTGCCATTTAGTAAAACAATTTAAAAAGTTATGAAGTGATATTGTTATTAAAAAACTGTTTGCAAAGCTGAAATTGTAGATCGAGTTACAATAACACCGGGTGCAGACAACGGCGGAAGAAAATACAAAAAAATCAGCTAAATCCTTACTTCCTGTTTGAAATGTAAGTAAATAATTTAAGCTTTATTTTAAATTTATTTTATATTTATGAATAATTTAATATTTCAGTTAAAAATATAATAATGCGAACCGACGCAATTTCTTTTGCCGTTCTTTAAATTTTATTTATGAAATAAAGAATACGGAAATATGGACGGATAATCAAAAGTTAAACTTTTGATTAAATATTGTAATAAATAATTATTATTTAAATTTTTTTCAATTAAATTATTTATTTTAACAGATTTTATTTTGCCAATAATTATAATTGATAGTAGTGTCTTTGGTGCCTTTTTATGCGACGGCATGAGTAGTAAGATGATTATTTTTTAATTATTACGTTTCAATAATAAATTGTTTTTATTAAAGAATTATTATTAATAAAATATTGTCAAACTATTCGGATAAAACGTATTGGAAATTTTATACGTTTTTAATACAGGCAGAATGCCGACGGCATTTTGTCGGCACTATATTTCATATATACGTCGGCACCTGATATTATTGTGAGAAAAATTATGTAGAAACTCGTTTCTTAAAATGCGATCGTAAATTTAAACAGTTATTAATATATATTTTTTTAATTTTATTTTTATTTAGTCGTATTTCTCAATGAAATATTTCTGGTTATTTTATTCCGATAATTTGTTTTATTATTGCTATATTTCTATTTTTTGTCTAAGCATTTCAAGTTTCGGTTATTAGGTCTAAATATATCGTTGCCGTAGATCATGGAGATCGATGAGTACAAAATTCCTCATCACGATTTCTCGTACTACAACATGAGTTGGAGATCAGAAGAGAAATCCTGTTTTATTATTCAAAGCATTAATATTTTTGATTATTTTTATATTCTTACTTTTTGAAGAGTTCCTTTTCTTTTCGTTTAACAAATCCTTTCATTTCATTCAATTAATTTCATTCCCAATATATCCTTAAGGGATATGTTGGGCATATTAGATATGAATTTGAGATTGATATAACATGCACATTTTCAGAATGTGTTTTATATGTTTATAAAATACTACATATGACTGAGAATAATATTTACGGAATTTTTACAACAATTTATAAATGTTTTTAACTTGGATAATGTCGGGATATTAAAATCATTATGTTTTTCTAGAAGCGGACCTCAGGCGTTCAGAAGAGACAACCTGTAGCATGCGCACGCGCATAGGAGCCGTTATTCATGATCATTGTGTAAAGATCAGTGTCATCATTGTAAGTCAAAGCGGGTTTTCAACGCAGGCGAACATACGCGTAGTAATAGAAACATTACAACGCATATCATATTACAATAATTAGTAATTACCAAAGGCTACTTATACAACAAGACAGTAAATAATAAAATTCTCGAATATATAAAGCAGCGTTTGATCCGGGAAAGAGAAGGGTGTAAAATATTCATTTTTAGAACAGTAATTGTAATATATAATATATAAAACTATTTATAAAAGTATTATATAAAATATATATAAAATTATATAAATATATTTACTGTTTAAATGACAATATTTATTGCAAGTTAAATTCATTTCTGCTTTGTATAACGCTGTATACATATATATAAAATATCTCTAGTCATGTATATAATAGCTATGTTAGAAAGCTCAAAGCTGCAATAGATTAATGATATAAGATTTAATCTTAATATCAGCGTAACTTAATTTAGAATCTGTAGTTAATAATCAGAGTAATTATAATAAAAATTAGGAAGAAAAGAACAAATCGTAATGACTTCCATACAAAAATATTTATAAGGTTATATATAGTATATATAAAATACATAGATATTGTTTTAGATTATTTATTTTTTTTACGATTTTTTTCTACATGTGTATAGTTATATGTATAACTATACACATAAAGAAAATATATTGAAGTTTCTTTATAGTTCTTTGCTTAAAACATTTTTTAATCTATTGCGGCTATCGCGAATATTTTACTAAGGACGTTATTGATTACAAATATAAGAGTATAAATTATCTCATATATTTTTAGCAGCATACTATATGTTTGTATATAAATCAGAGCTATAATATCAAAAGATCAAAAATCTCATTATCTATGGGATCTCATATTTTTCTAAGCAACACTTTTTCTTCTAGCTCTTGTATTTAGTACTGCTTTCTTCAGTAGATTTTTTCTTTGATTACGTACTTCAGAACTTTATCTTTGTTTCAACTATTGCTCTAGCCTATCTATACTTTTCATACTCTGCATGCATACTGTATATATGTATATATGTTTATTTTCCACTGATCTCTTAATGCGAGTACTTTGCGACTTATGTGAATGTTTCTTAATTTAAACATTATATTATGTTGACATATAAAAAGATTGCTAAAAGCTTCAAGAAAGGATTTAACCATCAACGTATCTCAAGTGAAACATTGTTTTATCATTAGTTCCATGTAAGTAGAAAAAGCGGATTACATATCTTTTAACAAGTCCCCGTGTGAGAGACGTAGACGATAGACGTAGAGAGTATAGAATCCCAGACAAAGAGTAAATTAGAGCATAAGTAAGTAATCATAGGTTGTGTACAGTTGAAGTTGTAAAATAGGAACGGTGACAAAGCTTGAGAATATATAGAGTATAGATAATATATTTATAGCTTGGTTCAATACAAGTTAATAATTAAAAAAAAATATATATTATATAATTTGTAAAATAGGAGGACGTGCTTGATGACATTAATAATTATTTTTTATGTTAACATTAGAAGTAGTATAGAACTAAATTTTGCAAGGTTCATTTTGCGTGTATCGGACGGAAATTATGAAGGTGTACCTACATAACTATGACGTTAGGACATCAGATAACTCGGACCTTTGTTTACCATGGCTGTTGTTAAGTACAAGGAATACCAGGTTCTTATGTCTCAAGGCGTTGAGCAAAAAGTGGTGCTCTGTATACCATCCTAACTAGCGGCGTATCACTTACCATCAAGTGAATCTCTAGCTCGTTCCGTCGCCTCGACAGGCAAAACTGACGCATATTTTGATTAAATTAATGTTAATTATCTTTTTCTTTACGTCCGGAAATATGTTTTTTGGGGTAATATTTAACTGTAATATAATTTTTATCAGTTTATTTAAGGTTTTACGTTTCTAAATTTGCCAATAGGAATACTTCGACTGTAACAATTTCGTATAAAAACCATACATTTGGAAGAGAATTAACTAATTAAGGTTAGTTGATGATTAAATAGAGAGGAGTACCAGTTTCTTTGTATAAAAAACAGGATCGGCTCTTCTCATCGCGATCTACGATTGCATTTCAATTGTATACGAAATGTTCACAGTTACATATTTTTACTTTTTCTTCAATAAGAATAAATTAAACAAAAGAAAAAAAATAAGATTTTTTCGGATTTTACATTTCTGCCATTGTCCAACAGTGGACATCTATCAGCTAATTATGAAGATTGCGAATTTGCTAACATAAATTTAATAACTCGGAAGAGCACAATTGAAGGCTTTGTTATATTTGGAGTACATCTACTTTGTCATAATTTATTTTGTATGTATTTTATATAAATCTATATTTATGTATGTATTTCTTAATATATATATATATATATGTACATAGCCAATATATATTTATGTGTACATAAGGTTACTACTGAGTCAGTGGACCAGCTCGATTAGATTACAAACTTCACAAGGCAATATTATTATAAATTAGCAATACACTCGTATGGTCAGCAAAGACAACTGGATCTTTCTCTATCACCATTGAACCCTATAAGAATACTTATCTTAAATAATAGTCTAACTGTTTACTATAGTAATTGATATCTTAGAATTTTAACTTTAAACTACTATGTAAATTTTTATTCGAAGAGTCCCCGTGTGGGAGACGGGTTAGAATATCCCCATCGCCGTTCTACCCTCGGCGTGTCGTAAAAGGCGACTAAAGAGGAACAATACCAAGGATAGCACACAAGCTTTTCCAATGGCCTTTACCGACATACCAGATTGCGCGATGAACAGCGAATGTTAATTTCGGGTCAGCCATTGTTCAGTAGTGGAATTCAATACATCTCTAGATATGGATAGATAGACCTGAGATAGATAGTAAGATCTAGAAGCTATCTCTAGCACATCTTTTTCGGTACGAGCTTTTAAAGGCTTTCATTGGCTATTCACCGGTGGTCTCTATCGCCGGAGATAATGTAGGTAGGTACCACCGCCGCGCCTATTGCTACCGACAAACAGTACTGTGCGAACATTAGTGTGTTCCAGATCGAAGCAATTTGTAGCTAGGGAAATTACTGGGGTAACGAGACTTAACATCCTATGTCTCAAGGCAACGAACGTATATCTCAATCAGCGCTACGTTGTTATAGGCAGGCACTTACCATCTGGTGAACATCCCGCTTGTCTCGTCTTTCTGTTGAGTAATACAAAGAGAATCTTCTAATACTTTAAATCAATTTCAGTACACTATCAGATTTTTTTGTTCGCTGATTCTGTTTATGTAGAAATAGTCATGTATATATGTTGAGGGTTAAGTTATAAATAGTACAAACAAAATATCCAATAAAGTATGGAATCCCATACAAAGTGTAAATTAGAGCATAACTAAGCAATCGTAGGTTGTGTACAGTTGAAGTTGTAAAATAGGAACGACGATAAAGCTTGTGAATATATAGAGTGTATCATAGATATAAGATAGAGTAAAATAGTAAGAACGTGCTTGATCAGATTATTATTATTTTTTATATTAACATTAGAAGTAGTATAAAATGGTATTATAAGATGATATAAAGGAAAAATTTGACTGAAATGACAGTAAATGAAAGTTGGAATAAAATGGCTGGATGCATTAGACGAATAGCAAAAGGTGTACTAGGAGAGACGAATGGTAAAGGAAAAATTGATTGAGACACTTGTTCGTGGAGTGAAGAAGTGCAAAAGGCCTTGAAAGAATAGAAGAATGCATTTATGAAACGGCAGCGTGTGGAAGAAAATGAAAACGATTTGAAAGAAAATAAAAGAGAATTATACAAGGAGCGTAAGCGATGGGCAAAGAGAGCTATCGCAATTGCTAAGGCAAAGGTATAAGAAAACCTGTACCATTCTCTGGACAGCCCGCAAGGACAAAAACAACTGTTCCGGATAGCAAAAGAGAGAGAAAAGAGTGCAAGGGATATAAATCATATCAAATGTATAAAAGACGATGAAGCAAAAGTATTAACGAATGATGACGATATTAAAAGACGATGCCAGGAATATTTTGGAAGACTGATGAACGGGGAGAATGTCTGGAGCGGAGTATTGGAAAGCGTGCCGGTCAATTTGGGTATGGTGAGGAAGATTACTATGGATGAAGTAAGAAAATCAGTGCAAGATATAAAGAATGGGAAGGCTGTGGGGCCGGATGGAATACCAGTGGAGGTATGGAAGGAGTTAATGTTGGATGGATGGATGTGGATGACTTTATCCTTCAACGAGTTGTTACAAAAACAGCCGATCCCGGATGAGTGGTGTAGCAGTTCACTGGTACCCATCTTTAAAAACCATGTGACATGTGCTTATATAGAGTATATATAATATATTTATAGCTTGGTTCAATACAAGTTAATAATTAAAATTATTTATTAATTTTTATTATTATTATTTTATTATAATTTATTTATTTATAATTAATAAAAAAAAAATTATTTGTGAAATAGTAAGAATGTGCTTGATGAGATTAATATGTTTTTTATGTTAATGTTACAAGTAGTATAAAACTAAATTTTGTAAGGTTCATTTTGCGTGGAAATTATGAAGGTATACCTACATAACTATGACGTCAGGATATCAGATTACTCAGACCTTTGTTTACCATGGCTGTTGATAAGTACAAGGAGTATTCCTTCTGCTTAACAACTGGTTCTTATGTCTCAAGCAGTTGAGCAAAAAGTGGTGCTCTGTATACCATCCTAACTAGCGGCGTATCACTTACCATCAAGTGAATCTCTAGCTCGTTCCGTCGCCTCGACAGGCAAAACTGACGCATATTTTGATTAAATTAATATTAATTATCTTTTTCTTTACGTCCGGAAATATGTTTTTTGGGGTAATATTTAACTGTAATATAATTTTTATCAGTTTATTTAAGGTTTTACGTTTCTAAATTTGCCAATAGGAATACTTCGACTGTAACAATTTCGTATAAAAACCATACATTTGGAAGAGAATTAACTAATTAAGGTTAGTTGATGATTAAATAGAGAGGAGTACCAGTTTCTTTGTATAAAAAACAGGATCGGCTCTTCTCATCGCGATCTACGATTGCATTTCAATTGTATACGAAATGTTCACAGTTACATATTTTTACTTTTTCTTCAATAAGAATAAATTAAACAAAAGAAAAAAAATAAGATTTTTTCGGATTTTACATTTCTGCCATTGTCCAACAGTGGACATCTATCAGCTAATTATGAAGATTGCGAATTTGCTAACATAAATTTAATAACTCGGAAGAGCACAATTGAAGGCTTTGTTATATTTGGAGTACATCTACTTTGTCATAATTTATTTTGTATGTATTTTATATAAATCTATATTTATGTATGTATTTCTTAATATATATATATATATGTACATAGCCAATATATATTTATGTGTACATAAGGTTACTACTGAGTCAGTGGACCAGCTCGATTAGATTACAAACTTCACAAGGCAATATTATTATAAATTAGCAATACACTCGTATGGTCAGCAAAGACAACTGGATCTTTCTCTATCACCATTGAACCCTATAAGAATACTTATCTTAAATAATAGTCTAACTGTTTACTATAGTAATTGATATCTTAGAATTTTAACTTTAAACTACTATGTAAATTTTTATTCGAAGAGTCCCCGTGTGGGAGACGGGTTAGAATATCCCCATCGCCGTTCTACCCTCGGCGTGTCGTAAAAGGCGACTAAAGAGGAACAATACCAAGGATAGCACACAAGCTTTTCCAATGGCCTTTACCGACATACCAGATTGCGCGATGAACAGCGAATGTTAATTTCGGGTCAGCCATTGTTCAGTAGTGGAATTCAATACATCTCTAGATATGGATAGATAGACCTGAGATAGATAGTAAGATCTAGAAGCTATCTCTAGCACATCTTTTTCGGTACGAGCTTTTAAAGGCTTTCATTGGCTATTCACCGGTGGTCTCTATCGCCGGAGATAATGTAGGTAGGTACCACCGCCGCGCCTATTGCTACCGACAAACAGTACTGTGCGAACATTAGTGTGTTCCAGATCGAAGCAATTTGTAGCTAGGGAAATTACTGGGGTAACGAGACTTAACATCCTATGTCTCAAGGCAACGAACGTATATCTCAATCAGCGCTACGTTGTTATAGGCAGGCACTTACCATCTGGTGAACATCCCGCTTGTCTCGTCTTTCTGTTGAGTAATACAAAGAGAATCTTCTAATACTTTAAATCAATTTCAGTACACTATCAGATTTTTTTGTTCGCTGATTCTGTTTATGTAGAAATAGTCATGTATATATGTTGAGGGTTAAGTTATAAATAGTACAAACAAAATATCCAATAAAGTATGGAATCCCATACAAAGTGTAAATTAGAGCATAACTAAGCAATCGTAGGTTGTGTACAGTTGAAGTTGTAAAATAGGAACGACGATAAAGCTTGTGAATATATAGAGTGTATCATAGATATAAGATAGAGTAAAATAGTAAGAACGTGCTTGATCAGATTATTATTATTTTTTATATTAACATTAGAAGTAGTATAAAATGGTATTATAAGATGATATAAAGGAAAAATTTGACTGAAATGACAGTAAATGAAAGTTGGAATAAAATGGCTGGATGCATTAGACGAATAGCAAAAGGTGTACTAGGAGAGACGAATGGTAAAGGAAAAATTGATTGAGACACTTGTTCGTGGAGTGAAGAAGTGCAAAAGGCCTTGAAAGAATAGAAGAATGCATTTATGAAACGGCAGCGTGTGGAAGAAAATGAAAACGATTTGAAAGAAAATAAAAGAGAATTATACAAGGAGCGTAAGCGATGGGCAAAGAGAGCTATCGCAATTGCTAAGGCAAAGGTATAAGAAAACCTGTACCATTCTCTGGACAGCCCGCAAGGACAAAAACAACTGTTCCGGATAGCAAAAGAGAGAGAAAAGAGTGCAAGGGATATAAATCATATCAAATGTATAAAAGACGATGAAGCAAAAGTATTAACGAATGATGACGATATTAAAAGACGATGCCAGGAATATTTTGGAAGACTGATGAACGGGGAGAATGTCTGGAGCGGAGTATTGGAAAGCGTGCCGGTCAATTTGGGTATGGTGAGGAAGATTACTATGGATGAAGTAAGAAAATCAGTGCAAGATATAAAGAATGGGAAGGCTGTGGGGCCGGATGGAATACCAGTGGAGGTATGGAAGGAGTTAATGTTGGATGGATGGATGTGGATGACTTTATCCTTCAACGAGTTGTTACAAAAACAGCCGATCCCGGATGAGTGGTGTAGCAGTTCACTGGTACCCATCTTTAAAAACCATGTGACATGTGCTTATATAGAGTATATATAATATATTTATAGCTTGGTTCAATACAAGTTAATAATTAAAATTATTTATTAATTTTTATTATTATTATTTTATTATAATTTATTTATTTATAATTAATAAAAAAAAAATTATTTGTGAAATAGTAAGAATGTGCTTGATGAGATTAATATGTTTTTTATGTTAATGTTACAAGTAGTATAAAACTAAATTTTGTAAGGTTCATTTTGCGTGGAAATTATGAAGGTATACCTACATAACTATGACGTCAGGATATCAGATTACTCAGACCTTTGTTTACCATGGCTGTTGATAAGTACAAGGAGTATTCCTTCTGCTTAACAACTGGTTCTTATGTCTCAAGCAGTTGAGCAAAAAGTGGTGCTCTGTATACCATCCTAACTAGCGGCGTATCACTTACCATCAAGTGAATCTCTAGCTCGTTCCGTCGCCTCGACAGGCAAAACTGACGCATATTTTGATTAAATTAATATTAATTATCTTTTTCTTTACGTCCGGAAATATGTTTTTTGGGGTAATATTTAACTGTAATATAATTTTTATCAGTTTATTTAAGGTTTTACGTTTCTAAATTTGCCAATAGGAATACTTCGACTGTAACAATTTCGTATAAAAACCATACATTTGGAAGAGAATTAACTAATTAAGGTTAGTTGATGATTAAATAGAGAGGAGTACCAGTTTCTTTGTATAAAAAACAGGATCGGCTCTTCTCATCGCGATCTACGATTGCATTTCAATTGTATACGAAATGTTCACAGTTACATATTTTTACTTTTTCTTCAATAAGAATAAATTAAACAAAAGAAAAAAAATAAGATTTTTTCGGATTTTACATTTCTGCCATTGTCCAACAGTGGACATCTATCAGCTAATTATGAAGATTGCGAATTTGCTAACATAAATTTAATAACTCGGAAGAGCACAATTGAAGGCTTTGTTATATTTGGAGTACATCTACTTTGTCATAATTTATTTTGTATGTATTTTATATAAATCTATATTTATGTATGTATTTCTTAATATATATATATATATGTACATAGCCAATATATATTTATGTGTACATAAGGTTACTACTGAGTCAGTGGACCAGCTCGATTAGATTACAAACTTCACAAGGCAATATTATTATAAATTAGCAATACACTCGTATGGTCAGCAAAGACAACTGGATCTTTCTCTATCACCATTGAACCCTATAAGAATACTTATCTTAAATAATAGTCTAACTGTTTACTATAGTAATTGATATCTTAGAATTTTAACTTTAAACTACTATGTAAATTTTTATTCGAAGAGTCCCCGTGTGGGAGACGGGTTAGAATATCCCCATCGCCGTTCTACCCTCGGCGTGTCGTAAAAGGCGACTAAAGAGGAACAATACCAAGGATAGCACACAAGCTTTTCCAATGGCCTTTACCGACATACCAGATTGCGCGATGAACAGCGAATGTTAATTTCGGGTCAGCCATTGTTCAGTAGTGGAATTCAATACATCTCTAGATATGGATAGATAGACCTGAGATAGATAGTAAGATCTAGAAGCTATCTCTAGCACATCTTTTTCGGTACGAGCTTTTAAAGGCTTTCATTGGCTATTCACCGGTGGTCTCTATCGCCGGAGATAATGTAGGTAGGTACCACCGCCGCGCCTATTGCTACCGACAAACAGTACTGTGCGAACATTAGTGTGTTCCAGATCGAAGCAATTTGTAGCTAGGGAAATTACTGGGGTAACGAGACTTAACATCCTATGTCTCAAGGCAACGAACGTATATCTCAATCAGCGCTACGTTGTTATAGGCAGGCACTTACCATCTGGTGAACATCCCGCTTGTCTCGTCTTTCTGTTGAGTAATACAAAGAGAATCTTCTAATACTTTAAATCAATTTCAGTACACTATCAGATTTTTTTGTTCGCTGATTCTGTTTATGTAGAAATAGTCATGTATATATGTTGAGGGTTAAGTTATAAATAGTACAAACAAAATATCCAATAAAGTATGGAATCCCATACAAAGTGTAAATTAGAGCATAACTAAGCAATCGTAGGTTGTGTACAGTTGAAGTTGTAAAATAGGAACGACGATAAAGCTTGTGAATATATAGAGTGTATCATAGATATAAGATAGAGTAAAATAGTAAGAACGTGCTTGATCAGATTATTATTATTTTTTATATTAACATTAGAAGTAGTATAAAATGGTATTATAAGATGATATAAAGGAAAAATTTGACTGAAATGACAGTAAATGAAAGTTGGAATAAAATGGCTGGATGCATTAGACGAATAGCAAAAGGTGTACTAGGAGAGACGAATGGTAAAGGAAAAATTGATTGAGACACTTGTTCGTGGAGTGAAGAAGTGCAAAAGGCCTTGAAAGAATAGAAGAATGCATTTATGAAACGGCAGCGTGTGGAAGAAAATGAAAACGATTTGAAAGAAAATAAAAGAGAATTATACAAGGAGCGTAAGCGATGGGCAAAGAGAGCTATCGCAATTGCTAAGGCAAAGGTATAAGAAAACCTGTACCATTCTCTGGACAGCCCGCAAGGACAAAAACAACTGTTCCGGATAGCAAAAGAGAGAGAAAAGAGTGCAAGGGATATAAATCATATCAAATGTATAAAAGACGATGAAGCAAAAGTATTAACGAATGATGACGATATTAAAAGACGATGCCAGGAATATTTTGGAAGACTGATGAACGGGGAGAATGTCTGGAGCGGAGTATTGGAAAGCGTGCCGGTCAATTTGGGTATGGTGAGGAAGATTACTATGGATGAAGTAAGAAAATCAGTGCAAGATATAAAGAATGGGAAGGCTGTGGGGCCGGATGGAATACCAGTGGAGGTATGGAAGGAGTTAATGTTGGATGGATGGATGTGGATGACTTTATCCTTCAACGAGTTGTTACAAAAACAGCCGATCCCGGATGAGTGGTGTAGCAGTTCACTGGTACCCATCTTTAAAAACCATGTGACATGTGCTTATATAGAGTATATATAATATATTTATAGCTTGGTTCAATACAAGTTAATAATTAAAATTATTTATTAATTTTTATTATTATTATTTTATTATAATTTATTTATTTATAATTAATAAAAAAAAAATTATTTGTGAAATAGTAAGAATGTGCTTGATGAGATTAATATGTTTTTTATGTTAATGTTACAAGTAGTATAAAACTAAATTTTGTAAGGTTCATTTTGCGTGGAAATTATGAAGGTATACCTACATAACTATGACGTCAGGATATCAGATTACTCAGACCTTTGTTTACCATGGCTGTTGATAAGTACAAGGAGTATTCCTTCTGCTTAACAACTGGTTCTTATGTCTCAAGCAGTTGAGCAAAAAGTGGTGCTCTGTATACCATCCTAACTAGCGGCGTATCACTTACCATCAAGTGAATCTCTAGCTCGTTCCGTCGCCTCGACAGGCAAAACTGACGCATATTTTGATTAAATTAATATTAATTATCTTTTTCTTTACGTCCGGAAATATGTTTTTTGGGGTAATATTTAACTGTAATATAATTTTTATCAGTTTATTTAAGGTTTTACGTTTCTAAATTTGCCAATAGGAATACTTCGACTGTAACAATTTCGTATAAAAACCATACATTTGGAAGAGAATTAACTAATTAAGGTTAGTTGATGATTAAATAGAGAGGAGTACCAGTTTCTTTGTATAAAAAACAGGATCGGCTCTTCTCATCGCGATCTACGATTGCATTTCAATTGTATACGAAATGTTCACAGTTACATATTTTTACTTTTTCTTCAATAAGAATAAATTAAACAAAAGAAAAAAAATAAGATTTTTTCGGATTTTACATTTCTGCCATTGTCCAACAGTGGACATCTATCAGCTAATTATGAAGATTGCGAATTTGCTAACATAAATTTAATAACTCGGAAGAGCACAATTGAAGGCTTTGTTATATTTGGAGTACATCTACTTTGTCATAATTTATTTTGTATGTATTTTATATAAATCTATATTTATGTATGTATTTCTTAATATATATATATATATGTACATAGCCAATATATATTTATGTGTACATAAGGTTACTACTGAGTCAGTGGACCAGCTCGATTAGATTACAAACTTCACAAGGCAATATTATTATAAATTAGCAATACACTCGTATGGTCAGCAAAGACAACTGGATCTTTCTCTATCACCATTGAACCCTATAAGAATACTTATCTTAAATAATAGTCTAACTGTTTACTATAGTAATTGATATCTTAGAATTTTAACTTTAAACTACTATGTAAATTTTTATTCGAAGAGTCCCCGTGTGGGAGACGGGTTAGAATATCCCCATCGCCGTTCTACCCTCGGCGTGTCGTAAAAGGCGACTAAAGAGGAACAATACCAAGGATAGCACACAAGCTTTTCCAATGGCCTTTACCGACATACCAGATTGCGCGATGAACAGCGAATGTTAATTTCGGGTCAGCCATTGTTCAGTAGTGGAATTCAATACATCTCTAGATATGGATAGATAGACCTGAGATAGATAGTAAGATCTAGAAGCTATCTCTAGCACATCTTTTTCGGTACGAGCTTTTAAAGGCTTTCATTGGCTATTCACCGGTGGTCTCTATCGCCGGAGATAATGTAGGTAGGTACCACCGCCGCGCCTATTGCTACCGACAAACAGTACTGTGCGAACATTAGTGTGTTCCAGATCGAAGCAATTTGTAGCTAGGGAAATTACTGGGGTAACGAGACTTAACATCCTATGTCTCAAGGCAACGAACGTATATCTCAATCAGCGCTACGTTGTTATAGGCAGGCACTTACCATCTGGTGAACATCCCGCTTGTCTCGTCTTTCTGTTGAGTAATACAAAGAGAATCTTCTAATACTTTAAATCAATTTCAGTACACTATCAGATTTTTTTGTTCGCTGATTCTGTTTATGTAGAAATAGTCATGTATATATGTTGAGGGTTAAGTTATAAATAGTACAAACAAAATATCCAATAAAGTATGGAATCCCATACAAAGTGTAAATTAGAGCATAACTAAGCAATCGTAGGTTGTGTACAGTTGAAGTTGTAAAATAGGAACGACGATAAAGCTTGTGAATATATAGAGTGTATCATAGATATAAGATAGAGTAAAATAGTAAGAACGTGCTTGATCAGATTATTATTATTTTTTATATTAACATTAGAAGTAGTATAAAATGGTATTATAAGATGATATAAAGGAAAAATTTGACTGAAATGACAGTAAATGAAAGTTGGAATAAAATGGCTGGATGCATTAGACGAATAGCAAAAGGTGTACTAGGAGAGACGAATGGTAAAGGAAAAATTGATTGAGACACTTGTTCGTGGAGTGAAGAAGTGCAAAAGGCCTTGAAAGAATAGAAGAATGCATTTATGAAACGGCAGCGTGTGGAAGAAAATGAAAACGATTTGAAAGAAAATAAAAGAGAATTATACAAGGAGCGTAAGCGATGGGCAAAGAGAGCTATCGCAATTGCTAAGGCAAAGGTATAAGAAAACCTGTACCATTCTCTGGACAGCCCGCAAGGACAAAAACAACTGTTCCGGATAGCAAAAGAGAGAGAAAAGAGTGCAAGGGATATAAATCATATCAAATGTATAAAAGACGATGAAGCAAAAGTATTAACGAATGATGACGATATTAAAAGACGATGCCAGGAATATTTTGGAAGACTGATGAACGGGGAGAATGTCTGGAGCGGAGTATTGGAAAGCGTGCCGGTCAATTTGGGTATGGTGAGGAAGATTACTATGGATGAAGTAAGAAAATCAGTGCAAGATATAAAGAATGGGAAGGCTGTGGGGCCGGATGGAATACCAGTGGAGGTATGGAAGGAGTTAATGTTGGATGGATGGATGTGGATGACTTTATCCTTCAACGAGTTGTTACAAAAACAGCCGATCCCGGATGAGTGGTGTAGCAGTTCACTGGTACCCATCTTTAAAAACCATGTGACATGTGCTTATATAGAGTATATATAATATATTTATAGCTTGGTTCAATACAAGTTAATAATTAAAATTATTTATTAATTTTTATTATTATTATTTTATTATAATTTATTTATTTATAATTAATAAAAAAAAAATTATTAGTGAAATAGTAAGAATGTGCTTGATGAGATTAATATGTTTTTTATGTTAATGTTACAAGTAGTATAAAACTAAATTTTGTAAGGTTCATTTTGCGTGGAAATTATGAAGGTATACCTACATAACTATGACGTCAGGATATCAGATTACTCAGACCTTTGTTTACCATGGCTGTTGATAAGTACAAGGAGTATTCCTTCTGCTTAACAACTGGTTCTTATGTCTCAAGCAGTTGAGCAAAAAGTGGTGCTCTGTATACCATCCTAACTAGCGGCGTATCACTTACCATCAAGTGAATCTCTAGCTCGTTCCGTCGCCTCGACAGGCAAAACTGACGCATATTTTGATTAAATTAATATTAATTATCTTTTTCTTTACGTCCGGAAATATGTTTTTTGGGGTAATATTTAACTGTAATATAATTTTTATCAGTTTATTTAAGGTTTTACGTTTCTAAATTTGCCAATAGGAATACTTCGACTGTAACAATTTCGTATAAAAACCATACATTTGGAAGAGAATTAACTAATTAAGGTTAGTTGATGATTAAATAGAGAGGAGTACCAGTTTCTTTGTATAAAAAACAGGATCGGCTCTTCTCATCGCGATCTACGATTGCATTTCAATTGTATACGAAATGTTCACAGTTACATATTTTTACTTTTTCTTCAATAAGAATAAATTAAACAAAAGAAAAAAAATAAGATTTTTTCGGATTTTACATTTCTGCCATTGTCCAACAGTGGACATCTATCAGCTAATTATGAAGATTGCGAATTTGCTAACATAAATTTAATAACTCGGAAGAGCACAATTGAAGGCTTTGTTATATTTGGAGTACATCTACTTTGTCATAATTTATTTTGTATGTATTTTATATAAATCTATATTTATGTATGTATTTCTTAATATATATATATATATGTACATAGCCAATATATATTTATGTGTACATAAGGTTACTACTGAGTCAGTGGACCAGCTCGATTAGATTACAAACTTCACAAGGCAATATTATTATAAATTAGCAATACACTCGTATGGTCAGCAAAGACAACTGGATCTTTCTCTATCACCATTGAACCCTATAAGAATACTTATCTTAAATAATAGTCTAACTGTTTACTATAGTAATTGATATCTTAGAATTTTAACTTTAAACTACTATGTAAATTTTTATTCGAAGAGTCCCCGTGTGGGAGACGGGTTAGAATATCCCCATCGCCGTTCTACCCTCGGCGTGTCGTAAAAGGCGACTAAAGAGGAACAATACCAAGGATAGCACACAAGCTTTTCCAATGGCCTTTACCGACATACCAGATTGCGCGATGAACAGCGAATGTTAATTTCGGGTCAGCCATTGTTCAGTAGTGGAATTCAATACATCTCTAGATATGGATAGATAGACCTGAGATAGATAGTAAGATCTAGAAGCTATCTCTAGCACATCTTTTTCGGTACGAGCTTTTAAAGGCTTTCATTGGCTATTCACCGGTGGTCTCTATCGCCGGAGATAATGTAGGTAGGTACCACCGCCGCGCCTATTGCTACCGACAAACAGTACTGTGCGAACATTAGTGTGTTCCAGATCGAAGCAATTTGTAGCTAGGGAAATTACTGGGGTAACGAGACTTAACATCCTATGTCTCAAGGCAACGAACGTATATCTCAATCAGCGCTACGTTGTTATAGGCAGGCACTTACCATCTGGTGAACATCCCGCTTGTCTCGTCTTTCTGTTGAGTAATACAAAGAGAATCTTCTAATACTTTAAATCAATTTCAGTACACTATCAGATTTTTTTGTTCGCTGATTCTGTTTATGTAGAAATAGTCATGTATATATGTTGAGGGTTAAGTTATAAATAGTACAAACAAAATATCCAATAAAGTATGGAATCCCATACAAAGTGTAAATTAGAGCATAACTAAGCAATCGTAGGTTGTGTACAGTTGAAGTTGTAAAATAGGAACGACGATAAAGCTTGTGAATATATAGAGTGTATCATAGATATAAGATAGAGTAAAATAGTAAGAACGTGCTTGATCAGATTATTATTATTTTTTATATTAACATTAGAAGTAGTATAAAATGGTATTATAAGATGATATAAAGGAAAAATTTGACTGAAATGACAGTAAATGAAAGTTGGAATAAAATGGCTGGATGCATTAGACGAATAGCAAAAGGTGTACTAGGAGAGACGAATGGTAAAGGAAAAATTGATTGAGACACTTGTTCGTGGAGTGAAGAAGTGCAAAAGGCCTTGAAAGAATAGAAGAATGCATTTATGAAACGGCAGCGTGTGGAAGAAAATGAAAACGATTTGAAAGAAAATAAAAGAGAATTATACAAGGAGCGTAAGCGATGGGCAAAGAGAGCTATCGCAATTGCTAAGGCAAAGGTATAAGAAAACCTGTACCATTCTCTGGACAGCCCGCAAGGACAAAAACAACTGTTCCGGATAGCAAAAGAGAGAGAAAAGAGTGCAAGGGATATAAATCATATCAAATGTATAAAAGACGATGAAGCAAAAGTATTAACGAATGATGACGATATTAAAAGACGATGCCAGGAATATTTTGGAAGACTGATGAACGGGGAGAATGTCTGGAGCGGAGTATTGGAAAGCGTGCCGGTCAATTTGGGTATGGTGAGGAAGATTACTATGGATGAAGTAAGAAAATCAGTGCAAGATATAAAGAATGGGAAGGCTGTGGGGCCGGATGGAATACCAGTGGAGGTATGGAAGGAGTTAATGTTGGATGGATGGATGTGGATGACTTTATCCTTCAACGAGTTGTTACAAAAACAGCCGATCCCGGATGAGTGGTGTAGCAGTTCACTGGTACCCATCTTTAAAAACCATGTGACATGTGCTTATATAGAGTATATATAATATATTTATAGCTTGGTTCAATACAAGTTAATAATTAAAATTATTTATTAATTTTTATTATTATTATTTTATTATAATTTATTTATTTATAATTAATAAAAAAAAAATTATTAGTGAAATAGTAAGAATGTGCTTGATGAGATTAATATGTTTTTTATGTTAATGTTACAAGTAGTATAAAACTAAATTTTGTAAGGTTCATTTTGCGTGGAAATTATGAAGGTATACCTACATAACTATGACGTCAGGATATCAGATTACTCAGACCTTTGTTTACCATGGCTGTTGATAAGTACAAGGAGTATTCCTTCTGCTTAACAACTGGTTCTTATGTCTCAAGCAGTTGAGCAAAAAGTGGTGCTCTGTATACCATCCTAACTAGCGGCGTATCACTTACCATCAAGTGAATCTCTAGCTCGTTCCGTCGCCTCGACAGGCAAAACTGACGCATATTTTGATTAAATTAATATTAATTATCTTTTTCTTTACGTCCGGAAATATGTTTTTTGGGGTAATATTTAACTGTAATATAATTTTTATCAGTTTATTTAAGGTTTTACGTTTCTAAATTTGCCAATAGGAATACTTCGACTGTAACAATTTCGTATAAAAACCATACATTTGGAAGAGAATTAACTAATTAAGGTTAGTTGATGATTAAATAGAGAGGAGTACCAGTTTCTTTGTATAAAAAACAGGATCGGCTCTTCTCATCGCGATCTACGATTGCATTTCAATTGTATACGAAATGTTCACAGTTACATATTTTTACTTTTTCTTCAATAAGAATAAATTAAACAAAAGAAAAAAAATAAGATTTTTTCGGATTTTACATTTCTGCCATTGTCCAACAGTGGACATCTATCAGCTAATTATGAAGATTGCGAATTTGCTAACATAAATTTAATAACTCGGAAGAGCACAATTGAAGGCTTTGTTATATTTGGAGTACATCTACTTTGTCATAATTTATTTTGTATGTATTTTATATAAATCTATATTTATGTATGTATTTCTTAATATATATATATATATATGTACATAGCCAATATATATTTATGTGTACATAAGGTTACTACTGAGTCAGTGGACCAGCTCGATTAGATTACAAACTTCACAAGGCAATATTATTATAAATTAGCAATACACTCGTATGGTCAGCAAAGACAACTGGATCTTTCTCTATCACCATTGAACCCTATAAGAATACTTATCTTAAATAATAGTCTAACTGTTTACTATAGTAATTGATATCTTAGAATTTTAACTTTAAACTACTATGTAAATTTTTATTCGAAGAGTCCCCGTGTGGGAGACGGGTTAGAATATCCCCATCGCCGTTCTACCCTCGGCGTGTCGTAAAAGGCGACTAAAGAGGAACAATACCAAGGATAGCACACAAGCTTTTCCAATGGCCTTTACCGACATACCAGATTGCGCGATGAACAGCGAATGTTAATTTCGGGTCAGCCATTGTTCAGTAGTGGAATTCAATACATCTCTAGATATGGATAGATAGACCTGAGATAGATAGTAAGATCTAGAAGCTATCTCTAGCACATCTTTTTCGGTACGAGCTTTTAAAGGCTTTCATTGGCTATTCACCGGTGGTCTCTATCGCCGGAGATAATGTAGGTAGGTACCACCGCCGCGCCTATTGCTACCGACAAACAGTACTGTGCGAACATTAGTGTGTTCCAGATCGAAGCAATTTGTAGCTAGGGAAATTACTGGGGTAACGAGACTTAACATCCTATGTCTCAAGGCAACGAACGTATATCTCAATCAGCGCTACGTTGTTATAGGCAGGCACTTACCATCTGGTGAACATCCCGCTTGTCTCGTCTTTCTGTTGAGTAATACAAAGAGAATCTTCTAATACTTTAAATCAATTTCAGTACACTATCAGATTTTTTTGTTCGCTGATTCTGTTTATGTAGAAATAGTCATGTATATATGTTGAGGGTTAAGTTATAAATAGTACAAACAAAATATCCAATAAAGTATGGAATCCCATACAAAGTGTAAATTAGAGCATAACTAAGCAATCGTAGGTTGTGTACAGTTGAAGTTGTAAAATAGGAACGACGATAAAGCTTGTGAATATATAGAGTGTATCATAGATATAAGATAGAGTAAAATAGTAAGAACGTGCTTGATCAGATTATTATTATTTTTTATATTAACATTAGAAGTAGTATAAAATGGTATTATAAGATGATATAAAGGAAAAATTTGACTGAAATGACAGTAAATGAAAGTTGGAATAAAATGGCTGGATGCATTAGACGAATAGCAAAAGGTGTACTAGGAGAGACGAATGGTAAAGGAAAAATTGATTGAGACACTTGTTCGTGGAGTGAAGAAGTGCAAAAGGCCTTGAAAGAATAGAAGAATGCATTTATGAAACGGCAGCGTGTGGAAGAAAATGAAAACGATTTGAAAGAAAATAAAAGAGAATTATACAAGGAGCGTAAGCGATGGGCAAAGAGAGCTATCGCAATTGCTAAGGCAAAGGTATAAGAAAACCTGTACCATTCTCTGGACAGCCCGCAAGGACAAAAACAACTGTTCCGGATAGCAAAAGAGAGAGAAAAGAGTGCAAGGGATATAAATCATATCAAATGTATAAAAGACGATGAAGCAAAAGTATTAACGAATGATGACGATATTAAAAGACGATGCCAGGAATATTTTGGAAGACTGATGAACGGGGAGAATGTCTGGAGCGGAGTATTGGAAAGCGTGCCGGTCAATTTGGGTATGGTGAGGAAGATTACTATGGATGAAGTAAGAAAATCAGTGCAAGATATAAAGAATGGGAAGGCTGTGGGGCCGGATGGAATACCAGTGGAGGTATGGAAGGAGTTAATGTTGGATGGATGGATGTGGATGACTTTATCCTTCAACGAGTTGTTACAAAAACAGCCGATCCCGGATGAGTGGTGTAGCAGTTCACTGGTACCCATCTTTAAAAACCATGTGACATGTGCTTATATAGAGTATATATAATATATTTATAGCTTGGTTCAATACAAGTTAATAATTAAAATTATTTATTAATTTTTATTATTATTATTTTATTATAATTTATTTATTTATAATTAATAAAAAAAAAATTATTTGTGAAATAGTAAGAATGTGCTTGATGAGATTAATATGTTTTTTATGTTAATGTTACAAGTAGTATAAAACTAAATTTTGTAAGGTTCATTTTGCGTGGAAATTATGAAGGTATACCTACATAACTATGACGTCAGGATATCAGATTACTCAGACCTTTGTTTACCATGGCTGTTGATAAGTACAAGGAGTATTCCTTCTGCTTAACAACTGGTTCTTATGTCTCAAGCAGTTGAGCAAAAAGTGGTGCTCTGTATACCATCCTAACTAGCGGCGTATCACTTACCATCAAGTGAATCTCTAGCTCGTTCCGTCGCCTCGACAGGCAAAACTGACGCATATTTTGATTAAATTAATATTAATTATCTTTTTCTTTACGTCCGGAAATATGTTTTTTGGGGTAATATTTAACTGTAATATAATTTTTATCAGTTTATTTAAGGTTTTACGTTTCTAAATTTGCCAATAGGAATACTTCGACTGTAACAATTTCGTATAAAAACCATACATTTGGAAGAGAATTAACTAATTAAGGTTAGTTGATGATTAAATAGAGAGGAGTACCAGTTTCTTTGTATAAAAAACAGGATCGGCTCTTCTCATCGCGATCTACGATTGCATTTCAATTGTATACGAAATGTTCACAGTTACATATTTTTACTTTTTCTTCAATAAGAATAAATTAAACAAAAGAAAAAAAATAAGATTTTTTCGGATTTTACATTTCTGCCATTGTCCAACAGTGGACATCTATCAGCTAATTATGAAGATTGCGAATTTGCTAACATAAATTTAATAACTCGGAAGAGCACAATTGAAGGCTTTGTTATATTTGGAGTACATCTACTTTGTCATAATTTATTTTGTATGTATTTTATATAAATCTATATTTATGTATGTATTTCTTAATATATATATATATATGTACATAGCCAATATATATTTATGTGTACATAAGGTTACTACTGAGTCAGTGGACCAGCTCGATTAGATTACAAACTTCACAAGGCAATATTATTATAAATTAGCAATACACTCGTATGGTCAGCAAAGACAACTGGATCTTTCTCTATCACCATTGAACCCTATAAGAATACTTATCTTAAATAATAGTCTAACTGTTTACTATAGTAATTGATATCTTAGAATTTTAACTTTAAACTACTATGTAAATTTTTATTCGAAGAGTCCCCGTGTGGGAGACGGGTTAGAATATCCCCATCGCCGTTCTACCCTCGGCGTGTCGTAAAAGGCGACTAAAGAGGAACAATACCAAGGATAGCACACAAGCTTTTCCAATGGCCTTTACCGACATACCAGATTGCGCGATGAACAGCGAATGTTAATTTCGGGTCAGCCATTGTTCAGTAGTGGAATTCAATACATCTCTAGATATGGATAGATAGACCTGAGATAGATAGTAAGATCTAGAAGCTATCTCTAGCACATCTTTTTCGGTACGAGCTTTTAAAGGCTTTCATTGGCTATTCACCGGTGGTCTCTATCGCCGGAGATAATGTAGGTAGGTACCACCGCCGCGCCTATTGCTACCGACAAACAGTACTGTGCGAACATTAGTGTGTTCCAGATCGAAGCAATTTGTAGCTAGGGAAATTACTGGGGTAACGAGACTTAACATCCTATGTCTCAAGGCAACGAACGTATATCTCAATCAGCGCTACGTTGTTATAGGCAGGCACTTACCATCTGGTGAACATCCCGCTTGTCTCGTCTTTCTGTTGAGTAATACAAAGAGAATCTTCTAATACTTTAAATCAATTTCAGTATACTATCAGATTTTTTGTTCGCTGATTCTGTTTATGTAGAAATAGTCATGTATATATGTTGAGGGTTAAGTTATAAATAGTACAAACAAAATATCCAATAAAGTATGGAATCCCATACAAAGTGTAAATTAGAGCATAACTAAGCAATCGTAGGTTGTGTACAGTTGAAGTTGTAAAATAGGAACGACGATAAAGCTTGTGAATATATAGAGTGTATCATAGATATAAGATAGAGTAAAATAGTAAGAACGTGCTTGATCAGATTATTATTATTTTTTATATTAACATTAGAAGTAGTATAAAATGGTATTATAAGATGATATAAAGGAAAAATTTGACTGAAATGACAGTAAATGAAAGTTGGAATAAAATGGCTGGATGCATTAGACGAATAGCAAAAGGTGTACTAGGAGAGACGAATGGTAAAGGAAAAATTGATTGAGACACTTGTTCGTGGAGTGAAGAAGTGCAAAAGGCCTTGAAAGAATAGAAGAATGCATTTATGAAACGGCAGCGTGTGGAAGAAAATGAAAACGATTTGAAAGAAAATAAAAGAGAATTATACAAGGAGCGTAAGCGATGGGCAAAGAGAGCTATCGCAATTGCTAAGGCAAAGGTATAAGAAAACCTGTACCATTCTCTGGACAGCCCGCAAGGACAAAAACAACTGTTCCGGATAGCAAAAGAGAGAGAAAAGAGTGCAAGGGATATAAATCATATCAAATGTATAAAAGACGATGAAGCAAAAGTATTAACGAATGATGACGATATTAAAAGACGATGCCAGGAATATTTTGGAAGACTGATGAACGGGGAGAATGTCTGGAGCGGAGTATTGGAAAGCGTGCCGGTCAATTTGGGTATGGTGAGGAAGATTACTATGGATGAAGTAAGAAAATCAGTGCAAGATATAAAGAATGGGAAGGCTGTGGGGCCGGATGGAATACCAGTGGAGGTATGGAAGGAGTTAATGTTGGATGGATGGATGTGGATGACTTTATCCTTCAACGAGTTGTTACAAAAACAGCCGATCCCGGATGAGTGGTGTAGCAGTTCACTGGTACCCATCTTTAAAAACCATGTGACATGTGCTTATATAGAGTATATATAATATATTTATAGCTTGGTTCAATACAAGTTAATAATTAAAATTATTTATTAATTTTTATTATTATTATTTTATTATAATTTATTTATTTATAATTAATAAAAAAAAAATTATTTGTGAAATAGTAAGAATGTGCTTGATGAGATTAATATGTTTTTTATGTTAATGTTACAAGTAGTATAAAACTAAATTTTGTAAGGTTCATTTTGCGTGGAAATTATGAAGGTATACCTACATAACTATGACGTCAGGATATCAGATTACTCAGACCTTTGTTTACCATGGCTGTTGATAAGTACAAGGAGTATTCCTTCTGCTTAACAACTGGTTCTTATGTCTCAAGCAGTTGAGCAAAAAGTGGTGCTCTGTATACCATCCTAACTAGCGGCGTATCACTTACCATCAAGTGAATCTCTAGCTCGTTCCGTCGCCTCGACAGGCAAAACTGACGCATATTTTGATTAAATTAATATTAATTATCTTTTTCTTTACGTCCGGAAATATGTTTTTTGGGGTAATATTTAACTGTAATATAATTTTTATCAGTTTATTTAAGGTTTTACGTTTCTAAATTTGCCAATAGGAATACTTCGACTGTAACAATTTCGTATAAAAACCATACATTTGGAAGAGAATTAACTAATTAAGGTTAGTTGATGATTAAATAGAGAGGAGTACCAGTTTCTTTGTATAAAAAACAGGATCGGCTCTTCTCATCGCGATCTACGATTGCATTTCAATTGTATACGAAATGTTCACAGTTACATATTTTTACTTTTTCTTCAATAAGAATAAATTAAACAAAAGAAAAAAAATAAGATTTTTTCGGATTTTACATTTCTGCCATTGTCCAACAGTGGACATCTATCAGCTAATTATGAAGATTGCGAATTTGCTAACATAAATTTAATAACTCGGAAGAGCACAATTGAAGGCTTTGTTATATTTGGAGTACATCTACTTTGTCATAATTTATTTTGTATGTATTTTATATAAATCTATATTTATGTATGTATTTCTTAATATATATATATATATATGTACATAGCCAATATATATTTATGTGTACATAAGGTTACTACTGAGTCAGTGGACCAGCTCGATTAGATTACAAACTTCACAAGGCAATATTATTATAAATTAGCAATACACTCGTATGGTCAGCAAAGACAACTGGATCTTTCTCTATCACCATTGAACCCTATAAGAATACTTATCTTAAATAATAGTCTAACTGTTTACTATAGTAATTGATATCTTAGAATTTTAACTTTAAACTACTATGTAAATTTTTATTCGAAGAGTCCCCGTGTGGGAGACGGGTTAGAATATCCCCATCGCCGTTCTACCCTCGGCGTGTCGTAAAAGGCGACTAAAGAGGAACAATACCAAGGATAGCACACAAGCTTTTCCAATGGCCTTTACCGACATACCAGATTGCGCGATGAACAGCGAATGTTAATTTCGGGTCAGCCATTGTTCAGTAGTGGAATTCAATACATCTCTAGATATGGATAGATAGACCTGAGATAGATAGTAAGATCTAGAAGCTATCTCTAGCACATCTTTTTCGGTACGAGCTTTTAAAGGCTTTCATTGGCTATTCACCGGTGGTCTCTATCGCCGGAGATAATGTAGGTAGGTACCACCGCCGCGCCTATTGCTACCGACAAACAGTACTGTGCGAACATTAGTGTGTTCCAGATCGAAGCAATTTGTAGCTAGGGAAATTACTGGGGTAACGAGACTTAACATCCTATGTCTCAAGGCAACGAACGTATATCTCAATCAGCGCTACGTTGTTATAGGCAGGCACTTACCATCTGGTGAACATCCCGCTTGTCTCGTCTTTCTGTTGAGTAATACAAAGAGAATCTTCTAATACTTTAAATCAATTTCAGTACACTATCAGATTTTTTTGTTCGCTGATTCTGTTTATGTAGAAATAGTCATGTATATATGTTGAGGGTTAAGTTATAAATAGTACAAACAAAATATCCAATAAAGTATGGAATCCCATACAAAGTGTAAATTAGAGCATAACTAAGCAATCGTAGGTTGTGTACAGTTGAAGTTGTAAAATAGGAACGACGATAAAGCTTGTGAATATATAGAGTGTATCATAGATATAAGATAGAGTAAAATAGTAAGAACGTGCTTGATCAGATTATTATTATTTTTTATATTAACATTAGAAGTAGTATAAAATGGTATTATAAGATGATATAAAGGAAAAATTTGACTGAAATGACAGTAAATGAAAGTTGGAATAAAATGGCTGGATGCATTAGACGAATAGCAAAAGGTGTACTAGGAGAGACGAATGGTAAAGGAAAAATTGATTGAGACACTTGTTCGTGGAGTGAAGAAGTGCAAAAGGCCTTGAAAGAATAGAAGAATGCATTTATGAAACGGCAGCGTGTGGAAGAAAATGAAAACGATTTGAAAGAAAATAAAAGAGAATTATACAAGGAGCGTAAGCGATGGGCAAAGAGAGCTATCGCAATTGCTAAGGCAAAGGTATAAGAAAACCTGTACCATTCTCTGGACAGCCCGCAAGGACAAAAACAACTGTTCCGGATAGCAAAAGAGAGAGAAAAGAGTGCAAGGGATATAAATCATATCAAATGTATAAAAGACGATGAAGCAAAAGTATTAACGAATGATGACGATATTAAAAGACGATGCCAGGAATATTTTGGAAGACTGATGAACGGGGAGAATGTCTGGAGCGGAGTATTGGAAAGCGTGCCGGTCAATTTGGGTATGGTGAGGAAGATTACTATGGATGAAGTAAGAAAATCAGTGCAAGATATAAAGAATGGGAAGGCTGTGGGGCCGGATGGAATACCAGTGGAGGTATGGAAGGAGTTAATGTTGGATGGATGGATGTGGATGACTTTATCCTTCAACGAGTTGTTACAAAAACAGCCGATCCCGGATGAGTGGTGTAGCAGTTCACTGGTACCCATCTTTAAAAACCATGTGACATGTGCTTATATAGAGTATATATAATATATTTATAGCTTGGTTCAATACAAGTTAATAATTAAAATTATTTATTAATTTTTATTATTATTATTTTATTATAATTTATTTATTTATAATTAATAAAAAAAAAATTATTTGTGAAATAGTAAGAATGTGCTTGATGAGATTAATATGTTTTTTATGTTAATGTTACAAGTAGTATAAAACTAAATTTTGTAAGGTTCATTTTGCGTGGAAATTATGAAGGTATACCTACATAACTATGACGTCAGGATATCAGATTACTCAGACCTTTGTTTACCATGGCTGTTGATAAGTACAAGGAGTATTCCTTCTGCTTAACAACTGGTTCTTATGTCTCAAGCAGTTGAGCAAAAAGTGGTGCTCTGTATACCATCCTAACTAGCGGCGTATCACTTACCATCAAGTGAATCTCTAGCTCGTTCCGTCGCCTCGACAGGCAAAACTGACGCATATTTTGATTAAATTAATATTAATTATCTTTTTCTTTACGTCCGGAAATATGTTTTTTGGGGTAATATTTAACTGTAATATAATTTTTATCAGTTTATTTAAGGTTTTACGTTTCTAAATTTGCCAATAGGAATACTTCGACTGTAACAATTTCGTATAAAAACCATACATTTGGAAGAGAATTAACTAATTAAGGTTAGTTGATGATTAAATAGAGAGGAGTACCAGTTTCTTTGTATAAAAAACAGGATCGGCTCTTCTCATCGCGATCTACGATTGCATTTCAATTGTATACGAAATGTTCACAGTTACATATTTTTACTTTTTCTTCAATAAGAATAAATTAAACAAAAGAAAAAAAATAAGATTTTTTCGGATTTTACATTTCTGCCATTGTCCAACAGTGGACATCTATCAGCTAATTATGAAGATTGCGAATTTGCTAACATAAATTTAATAACTCGGAAGAGCACAATTGAAGGCTTTGTTATATTTGGAGTACATCTACTTTGTCATAATTTATTTTGTATGTATTTTATATAAATCTATATTTATGTATGTATTTCTTAATATATATATATATATGTACATAGCCAATATATATTTATGTGTACATAAGGTTACTACTGAGTCAGTGGACCAGCTCGATTAGATTACAAACTTCACAAGGCAATATTATTATAAATTAGCAATACACTCGTATGGTCAGCAAAGACAACTGGATCTTTCTCTATCACCATTGAACCCTATAAGAATACTTATCTTAAATAATAGTCTAACTGTTTACTATAGTAATTGATATCTTAGAATTTTAACTTTAAACTACTATGTAAATTTTTATTCGAAGAGTCCCCGTGTGGGAGACGGGTTAGAATATCCCCATCGCCGTTCTACCCTCGGCGTGTCGTAAAAGGCGACTAAAGAGGAACAATACCAAGGATAGCACACAAGCTTTTCCAATGGCCTTTACCGACATACCAGATTGCGCGATGAACAGCGAATGTTAATTTCGGGTCAGCCATTGTTCAGTAGTGGAATTCAATACATCTCTAGATATGGATAGATAGACCTGAGATAGATAGTAAGATCTAGAAGCTATCTCTAGCACATCTTTTTCGGTACGAGCTTTTAAAGGCTTTCATTGGCTATTCACCGGTGGTCTCTATCGCCGGAGATAATGTAGGTAGGTACCACCGCCGCGCCTATTGCTACCGACAAACAGTACTGTGCGAACATTAGTGTGTTCCAGATCGAAGCAATTTGTAGCTAGGGAAATTACTGGGGTAACGAGACTTAACATCCTATGTCTCAAGGCAACGAACGTATATCTCAATCAGCGCTACGTTGTTATAGGCAGGCACTTACCATCTGGTGAACATCCCGCTTGTCTCGTCTTTCTGTTGAGTAATACAAAGAGAATCTTCTAATACTATAAATCAATTTCAGTACACTATCAGATTTTTTTGTTCGCTGATTCTGTTTATGTAGAAATAGTCATGTATATATGTTGAGGGTTAAGTTATAAATAGTACAAACAAAATATTCAATAAAGTATGGAATCCCATACAAAGTGGAAATTAGAGCATAACTAAGTAATCGTAGGTTGTGTACAGTTGAAGTTGTACAACAGGAACGACGATAAAGCTTGTGAATATATAGAGTGTATCATAGATATAAGATAGAGTAAAATAGTAAGAACGTGCTTGATCAGATTATTATTATTTTTTATATTAACATTAGAAGTAGTATAAAATGGTATTATAAGATGATATAAAGGAAAAATTTGACTGAAATGACAGTAAATGAAAGTTGGAATAAAATGGCTGGATGCATTAGACGAATAGCAAAAGGTGTACTAGGTGAGACGAATGGTAAAGGAAAAATTGATTGAGAAACTTGTTCGTGGAGTGAAGAAGTGCAAAAGGCCTTGAAAGAAAAGAAGAATGCATTTAAGAAACGGCAGCGTGTGGAAGAAAATGAAAACGATTTGAAATCACTTACCATCAAGTGAATCTCTAGCTCGTTCCGTCGCCTCGACAGGCAAAACTGACGCATATTTTGATTAAATTAATATTAATTATCTTTTTCTTTACGTCCGGAAATATGTTTTTTGGGGTAATATTTAACTGTAATATAATTTTTATCAGTTTATTTAAGGTTTTAAGTTTCTAAATTTGCCAATACGAATACTTCTGTAAAGTAGATTATATCTTAGAATTTTAACTTTAAATTACTTTGTAAATTTCCTAGAATGAACACTTATTCGTCCACACACAATGTATATAGGTTCTCATAATAAATTAAGATTGTATAGTAACTAAGGAACCTTCTATCTTGCTTCGGATATTTGTAGAGTAAATATTTAATTAGCGTAACAAAGTTACAACTTGAAGTATATATACGTGAGTAAAACTTACGGATTGTATATAGTTTAATATATTAACTTTACAATTCCCTGTCAATTTAAAATATGTAGCTGATTGTGGTTTGAAGAGAAGATAGTGGTATTCTGCTTAATATGTACATATATTTCAAATGGACATAGACACGGTAAATGTAGTGTATATAGGTAAATACCAAAAACTAGATTTGTAGAATTATAATTTAGCCGTCTCTAATCCATACCATTGACAAATGAAGGAAATATTGTATATGAATTTGGTTGCGAATTTGTTTAAAGTTTCTTAAGTAGCGAAAGTCTTAAGATAGAGAGATAATAAAATAATTATCAAATCACTTCCGTCAATGGTCAATAAAGTACCGAAGACTATCTCCACAGAAATATCTATTTTTGCAGCCCAGTTTTACTGTGAAAGTATTGTGTCCCTAAACGAGAAAACTAAAAATCTTCAGATCCTGTCTCTCAAAGTGAAGTGCGTTGTTGTATAAACACCCTAACTATCTGATTATTACAAATAGTCGTTTTATTTAAACTTTTTTTAATAGTTGCTTTTTCGCAATTAAAAATAATATAGTAACAATTTGTATAATAATACGTAAATATAAGCTGCAGAGTGATATACAAGTAAACTAAAAATAAAATCAATAATGTCCTTACTAACGTACAGTAGTTATGAATGAGGTATTGTAATGTATACTACCTAAGTTTCTTGTATATATAAATTTTAAATATTGTTTGAAAATTGGCATTGTTAAATTTTTGTTTAAGTATACGTTCGTGTATCGAAAGTTTAGTAATATTTTAAGGTTTTCTGCAAGCTAATTTTTTATTATTGTATTTTAAAATTATTAGAAACTAAAGAAAAAGATAATAATGAATACATTTAATGATTATTTGGTGAAACAAATACATCAAGAGTTTACGGAAATTGAATAGATTACTAACTCAGCTTTTGTTTGATTTTACGTACATACAAAGATTCAATAAAATCGATATATTTGTTTACAAGTAAGTAATAAGCAAAATAAATAAGTTGTAAATTTTAGCATATGGTTAATGTACCTAAGACTTTGTAAAATATACATAAGGACCATGTACAAATAACAATTGCAGTATTAATGTGAAAGATCTTTTCCCGTCCGGGACTCTGTGCAGTATTTTCCGCTATTTATTTATTAATATGTTTTTATATATATGCATATATTCTGTGCTTTTATATAACATATCGAGGTCTTTGTCTGATTAGGGGTTGGGTTAGACACCTCTACTTTCGGCGTATCGTAAAAGGCGATTAAGAGAGAACAACTCTAAGAAAAGGCAGCAGCTTCCTGTTCCTATGACCTTTAATACCATACTATGTTTGCCAACTCGAATGCCGATCATGGCAAGTATAATAACCACCGCCGAGATTCTAGACATCAATAAGTTATTCTAATATTACATAGAATAAGTTTATTTTTTTTACATATAACAAATTGATTATCAAATTTAGATCCTTTCCGGCATATATATGTTTTATTTTTTAACACTTATTTTGTAAATATTTAAACTTAAACATGATTAATACAAAATTTCAAAATGATTATTAACATTAGTTATTTTTTTTTTATAAAGATTGATTAACTTAGTTAATCATGCCAATTGTATATAGAATATTTTTAATATAGGAGGTAAACAGTCAAAGACTATAATATAATAAAAAACATAGGTTTAATTACTATTGTTAATAATTATTTATATATGTAAATAAAATGTATATTTGTATTAATAATAAGTTATAAAAAAAATATTTTTGTTTATTGTAAGTGTTAAATTTTGTATAGTGCCTACATTTTGTTTGTTGCTTTTTTTCTTTAATGACCACATCTGGCGAAAATTGCGTGTTTATTCACGTCTGCCTACCTCTACTGGGAAAAAGGCGTGACAATATTAGAATTAGAATTAGTCTCTGTAGGACACCGTCTAGGTAAACAATATTCATCATCATCATTTCAACCGATGAATGTCCACAGCTTGACATAGGTCTCTTGTAATTAGTTCCCCAAAGCATGTTTTTGAGCTGTTGGAATCCAGTGGCCCTCAGCCATTCTTTTTATTACCCCAGTCCAAACAGTACTGTGCAAACATTACTGTGTTCCAGTTTGAAGTGCCATGTAGCTAGTTAGTATAATTACTGGAGTAACGGGACTCATGTCTCAGGGGACGAGCGCATAGGCTGCAGTATATATCATCTTAACTAGCGCCACGCTGTTATAGGCTGGCGTATCACTTACCATCAGGTAAACTGTGCGCTCGTCTCGTCGCTTAGTTAAATATAAAAAAAAGAAACATTTAATTTGATGACGTCAAAATTGATGGTTATAGATATTTCACAATATAACTTAATACGCATTACTCTATGCATGCCCAGCAGTGGGCTACTATCGGTTCATGATGATTTGATGATGACGCTTGACTTTCAACGTATTGGTCTAATTTTTATTCTATTTTTTAAACATATAGTAAGGTTATATATATATAATAAAGTTGTATAAAGTACATGTGAATATTTAAGGTTGTAAGCTGTATATATTTTGTAGGGTTAAGTTATTATTAGAGGGTTCAGGGTTGGTCGATGATGAGTTGGATTAATATTATGGTAAGCGGTGTAGTACTGATAGCATCCTCATTACAAGATCTCCAAAAGATTGTCGATCGAGTTAATCTGTGTAGCATGAAAGCGGGTCTAAAAATGAATGTTACAAAAACGAAGCTCATGGTTATATCTAGAACAGAAGTTAAGGACGACTGCATAATAGTGAACGGTCAAAAGTTGGAGAGGGTGCGCAAATATAAATACTTGGGTACGTGGCTAAGTTAAGCCTGGGAAAGCGACCAAGAAATCAAAACACGTATCGAAGTAGCACGCAATGCATCCGAAAAAATGCGCAAAATTTTATGCTGTCGCAACATCAAAATACCTTTGCGCCTCCGTCTACTAAAATGCTATATCTGGCCCATCCTTCTATACGGATGCGAGGCCTGGACAATAAAAGACCTCAGAAAACGTATAGAAGCGTTCGAGATGTGGGCATATAGGCGCATGTTGGCCATAAGCTGGACTCGGAGAGTGAAAACGAGGAGGTTCTACGACGAGTCCACCAAAAAAGGGAACTTTTGCAGACCATCAAGATGAGAAAAGTATCGTATCTCGGCCACGTGCTCAGGCATGACAGATTTGATCTCCTCCAACTCATCTTGATGGGAAAAGTTGCCGGTAAAAGGAGTGTTGGTCGTAGAAAGAAATCATGGTTACGCAACATCCGAGAGTGGACGGGAACTGCGAGTGCCGCCCAACTATTTCGCCTCGCAAGAGACAGAGTTAAATTTGGAGAACTGACCGCCAACCTTCGCTAGTCGGAGAGGCACCTTAAGAAGAAGAAGAATTGGTGTAGACAAAGAACACTAGCACTCTTTTGGGGGTTGGAAGTATCCAGTATTCATTGAAGGCTCATACGATGCTGTTCTCTTGTAAGTCATTCTTCGTGAGGGTTTTTCGTCGGTGCGAGTCCGACATAGTCCGTTTCAGTTTCCACTGGGACGGGTACGTGTAAGCTTTTCCCTCGCGTGAAAGACCTGATGACTAAAAATGTTAGATGTTCATATTATCATCTGCATGTTAGATATTTTAAAATTATTAGTTTTCTTGTATATCTCTATGGCGCTTTCAATGTTTGGCTGTGTTAACTTGAAAATGCTTATATTCACAAATCACATAGCGTGTATGTGTAGAGTCATAAGTAAAATATTCGATTTTGGGCAAAGACAAATGAAAAGAAAATCATAAAGTAGCAATCAATTAGGTAAATTAATTATGTTTGTTTTGTATAGTATTGTTACAATTAAATTTGCCATACATAAAAGATTTTTATTGATTTTTCTTATTGCATTTAATTTATCATTGTGTCTATTCTTTACAATATATATTGATTTGTGACAGCGTGAAGTTTTAATTTAAATTAATAAACCTTTAAGATATTACCCTACTATTAAATAGAAGCTAGACTTGTACTGAAATAGGTCTAAGTTATAAACTGAACAAATACTTAGTTGAAAACTTTTTTCAGACAAGTAATCTGTATTTTCTGATTACAGCTGATATTAGGAGTGAATGAAGAACACTGGAGTTTCAATCATTGTTAATGAAGTAGTTAAGAAGACTGCTATGACCTCTTCATCCTCAGCCCGCAACAGTTCACTGCCATGGGCTTCTCTATGTAACGTTAAGACCTCACAATAAATATATCTCAACAGCAAATTTTTCTTATGACCGTATAATATATTTCTGTCTTCATTATTTAATATAATAATTATACTAGTTACAGCGCCCTTCAAACCAGAAGACATTAATGTTTTTACACTACTGTTTAGCTGCAAAAATAGGTGCTACGGTGGTTCATACTTAGACGGTCTCCAGCAACAGAGACCTACCACTAGTAAATTATGAAATTAAAAGAAAAAAAACAGCATTTTAAAAATGACAGGGCAGACATATTTATTTATCCCACTCTTCTTCTACTTATAACGTCTGCTGTTGGGCATAGGCCGCCTTCAAGGATCATCATTGACAGAAAATTGGGCCTTAGACCTACCATGCTAACCCAGTGCAGGTTGGTGAGTGGTCAGAGCCTCGTCTGCTATTCAGCAGGGTGCTCCACGTGCAGGTGAGGTTACTTGGGTTCCGTAAGGGCGTACTGGGCAGAACCTCTTACACCCTTTTTTATCCCATATACATATATGTAAATGTTTTGAATGACGGTATTCACTCGTTTTTCTTTATTTATTTATAACAGCCCATTTACGTCCCCACTACTGGGGCACAGGCCTACCCTCAATATGAGGGCGATTTGGGCCATAGTCACCACGCGGGCCCAATGCGGATTGGTGACTTCACACATACCTTAGAATAAATTCTAAGTCATGTGCAGGTTTCCTCACGATGTTTTCCTTCACCACTTGTATCTCGCTGTTGTAACTAAAGTTCACAAATGTACATAACTTAAATATTAAGTCATTGGTACATGCCGAGGTTCGAACCCGCGACCTTCGGAATGAAAGCCGCACGCTCTAACCATTAGGCCAGCGAGCTACACTCGTTTTTCATTACTCTTTAATTTTTTTACACAATAAAGCGACGAGACGAACGTGACGTTCACCCGATGGTAGGTGATACGCCTGATCACAACAAAAGTGACGCTATATTAAATGATATATACTGTGCCGAGAACTATGCTTGGCATTTCTCTAAGGGACATATTCCGGAACGAAGTATGGCCGGCCATGTCCGTCGTGTCAATAACGGTCGATGCGAAGGAAAGTCTTGAAGTGGGGGGTGGCTTACAGGCCGCAGAAGTGTAGGACACCGTCCCTCCAGAGTGAGAGACGATATCATCAGGGCGGTCGGAAGTAGGTCGATGCGAGAAGCTGATGAACGCATTTGGTGGAAGATATTGGGGAAGGTCTATATCCAGCAGTGGGTAAACAAAGGCTGAGATGATGATGATCATGATATTGTACCATATTGCGCTCGTCGCCTGTGAGATAAGACGAGTCTTGTTACCCCAGCAATTACACTACTACATACATACATACATACTTATGTATCACGCCTCGTTCCCAGTGGGGTAGGCAGAGACCACCTCTCTCCACCTGCTACGATTCTGGCACACCTCTCTTGATTCCTCCACTTTTATGTTACACTACTAGTTAGCGAGTTAATGACTGTAACACTGGGTATCTACCAAAGCAAGAGAAGATTTCTTTCTGTGAAACGTCTTTTACTAGTCAACTAGTTATACTAGTGAATAATATGTACATCAAACTTCAAAGTAATATCTTATAAAATATATACTTTGCGTTGTCACTACCTGTTTTTAACATCAAATATATTAAAAAAAGGACGGTAAAGAAATAAATAATAAACCTCTTATAATAGGTTGTCAAATATCTCCCTTCCGCCTTTTTGTCTTTTGAATTTCGCGGCTATGTACAAAGTGCTACAGAGCTCGTATCTGGCAATACTATACATAATTTGAAAGGTCTTGACATAACCTACAAAACGACGCTATGCATAATTAGTTTGGATATTGCGTTCAACAGTTATAGACGTGTAAACATGGAGTTCACTAACGCCGAAATTCGCGCTATTTTAAAGTTTTCCTTCGTTAAAGGCAAATCCGCTAGAGAAACGTTCCGTGAGATTAATGGTGTTTTGGGGGATGGTACTCTATCACTTCGAACCGCGGAGGAATGGTTTCGACGATTCAGAGCCGGTGAAAACGACACCATGGATAAGCCAGCCGGCGGAAGACCTGTGACGACAAATACCGATCAAATCATGGACTACATCGAGTTAGACCGGCATGTGGCATCTCGTGACATCGCCCAGGAGATGGGAGTTAGTCACCAAACCATTTTAAACCATCTGCAGAAGGCTGGATACAAAAAAAAGCTTGATGTTTGGGTGCCGCATGATTTGACGCAAAAAAACCTTCTGGACCGAATCAACGCCTGCGATATGCTGCTGAAACGAAACGAACTCGACCCATTCTTGAAGCGGATGGTGACTGGCGACCAAAAATGGATCACATACGACAATATCAAGCGAAAACGGTCGTGGTCGAAGGCCGGTGAATCGTCCCAAACAGTGGCCAAGCCGGGATTGACGGCCAGGAAGGTTTTGCTGTGTGTTTGGTGGGATTGGAAGGGAATCATCCACTATGAGCTGCTCCCATATGGCCAGACGCTTAATTCTACCATCTACTGCGAACAACTGGACCGCTTGAAGCAGGCGATCGACCAGAAGCGTCCAGAATTGGCCAACAGGAAGGGTGTAGTGTTCCACCAGGACAACGCCAGACCACACACTTCGTTGAAGACTCGTCAGAAGCTACGGGAGCTCGGATGGGAGGTTTTATCGCATCCACCATATAGCCCGGACATAGCGCCAAGTGATTACCACCTGTTCCTGTCCATGGTGAACGCCCTTGGTGGTGTAAAGTTGAACTCAAAAGAGGCTTGTGAAAAGTGGCTGTCCGAGTTCTTCGCAAATAAGGAGGGGGGCTTCTACGAGGGAGGTATTATGAAGTTGCCGTCTAGATGGAAACAGATTATCGAACAAAACGGCGCATATTTGAACTAAATCCGATCACTGTAACACTTTTTATAAAGCATTGAATAAAGAGCAAAAAAGCGGAAGGGAGATATTTGACAACCTTATATTAAGCAAGTCAAAGCGCAAGACTGTACTTTGTGAAACACATTACAATAGACCTATGCCCAGCAGTGGACGTCCATTAGTTCAAATGATGATGATGATGATTTAACAAGACGCTTTTTAAAAAGCCTTAACTAGAAATTATCTTCCTTCTATGTGATCACTTCGAAATGAAGGATGAATGATGGAGAAGGATGTGAACTGGTCATGAGGAGAAAGTATCTTTTAACTGGATTTCTAGTAGTCTAAAATTATGAAGATATGGATATTATTAAATTTATTAAAAAAAAAATTGTGTGGATATTTGCGAGGATAGAAAAAGAGATTTTTTAACTATTGTTTATGTAAACATTTCCTTTATGAAGCGTTTTAGGTTTTTTAAGATGAATGTTACATTATAGTATACAAGTAATACATGAATACACTGGTGGTAAGTCCTTGTTGTCGGATACTGTCTAGGTAGATACCTCCCCAGTAGATAGCTTCTATTGCAGCTGACAAACAGTAGTGTGCAAAGATTCCTGTGTTCAGGTTCGAAGTACGTTGTAGCTAGTGAAATTAATGGGTTAACGAGACCTGACGTATTTTGGCTTAGAGCAACTAGAGCAATGCGGTGCTGTGTATATCATCCTAACTAGCGTCACGTTTGTTATGGGCAGGCGTATCACTTATCATCAAGTGAACGTTTCGCTCGTCTTATTTAAAATTTGCTTCAGTTTTTATATGTTTATTTTTCTTACTTTTCGTTTTATTGTATGAGTTAAAAATAAACTTAAAAAAATTATATATTTCTAATGTTCCCTTCTCTATGAGTAACAAATTTTCCATCACAATTAACGTTCGACAACTGAGCGTGAAGTGTATAGATTATACTTGTAATAATAAATTCTCTCTGCGAGAACTTTCTTCTTTTTGTCGGTTGAAATGGATACATGGCTTCATTTCATTTTCAATATAAACACATTTATTCAAACAGGAGAGCTCAAAGCCGTTTGCGTCACAAAGACAAACCGAATGCAATTAATATCGTACCGGAATCGAGGGGGTTACATTCAGCGGTGACTACTGGCGCATAGAGGGCATCCAAGTGGGATAACTAACCCAGCTTCAATACACAACACGTACGTTTGTTACGTAATACACAACACACGCTATACACTAATAAGGCTTCTCTGCATATACTAACCTACATAATGGTGACATCACAAAAAATATTTTTTTCATTTTACGAAACGACAACACAAGACATTCACCTGATGGTAAGTAACACACCTGCACATAAAATGACGCTCGTTAAGTTGACATACACAGTAATGCATTGTATCTGTCGTCTTAAAACATAAGATGTCAAAACTTGGAGCAAAGCCCAATTGTGGGCAACTATTGAGTTTTTTTAGCTTTAGCTCCCCTTCAAACCGGAACCCAGTAATAATATATTTGCACAGTACTGTTTGGCGGTGGAAATAGGAGCTGCGGTGGAGTTTACCTATTCGGTCTCCAGAAATAGACGTAATGTGGTGTTTTAGTTTGTGTATAGAGAAATTAATGAAGTAATGAGATATAACATTTTTTATTTAGACAAGAATTCCCGATTCAGAAGATATTAGTAAAAAAAAAAACATTTTTTATTTTAAAGCGACATATACAATTTGTTGTAGTGTTTATCATCTGAACTAACAACCCTATTGCTATAAACAGTTGCGAACGTTTAGTTCGTCTGATCGCTGTCTCACACAGAATAAACCAAGGCTGTTCTTCCACCACGCTGTCCAAGTGTAAGGTGGTAAAAAGCTGTCGTTCTTCAAATATATACCTCACATATGTAAGGTATGTAAATGAAAATATAACGTTGTATATAGACACATAACGTTGTATTTTAAGAGTGCATGGAGTGAGGGAATACTGAATATTATGCATGCAACATCAAAGCCTGTAGTGAGTTGAAAGGTTTCAATTAAAACGTTTAATACATCGACGGAACCCCCAGGCTCCATTTATGCATGGTACAGTGTTTTCCCAACACATGTTAACGATTTTCAATCACTCTCAATTCATTGTCGATACATGTTAACATCAGTCCACTACAACTTGACCTCTGCACACGTTGAGTTTGACCGGAAATAGGGCTCAATAAAGAATTGCATCGTTACGTATATGAATAGAGCGAAATAATCCGTTTAATTTTTTTATCATACGTCTATTCAATGATAGGAGGGGGTCGAAAGGTGGTTTTGCAACAACTGAGTGGTTAGTTAATAATTTATATAAAATTTATTTGCGGTTTTACATTCGTTGTATATGTAGATATTTACGCACTGTTTCTTTGTTAACTGGCATTATGTTATCATTCAATTTATTAAAAATTGTTTGAAATTATAAAGAGTTTAATACAGTCAAACATATAGGGTGATCACGGCATAACCCACCCGTGACCGATGAAGTGTTGAACAGTATGTTTACACAGTACCATATTACGCATACTAGAGTCAAGTCTCGACATAGAAGTCTCATTTCCAGCGCTTTTTAAACTGGCATGAAGTTATAATTTTCTTGTCGAGTGTTGAAAGGAATTTAGCTATTTTTTTTGTTTAATTGTCTAACAATGAAATGAATAATGTAAGTTATCTTTCAGTAACATAAACGTAAATAAAATAAATAAAAAATACACAATCAAGAAACTAAATATAATATATTAGTTTGCTATTCTCTACACATATTTGGTGGATGTCTGTGACATTTGGAGTTGATAATAATATTTCTTGTTGACAACAGTTAACAATAATGTTTATTGACACTAAACATGATGAAAATCAATCTTAAACGATGAACTAGTATAAACTAAAATATTTTTAGTACTAAAAACTTAAGAGATATTGCTTAATAAATAAACTCAAAGTGGATGATGTCTGATCGATCAATGTTTCGCTTCACTGGAGTCCTTTGAGGGGTCCCTAGACGGGGTGAATGAATCTAAACGAAGATTCGTTTAGATTTCATCGAAATGTATGAATTTATTAATATTAATAACATTGTTTGGTAAAGGTATTTTTAAAATGTTTTACTATACAAAAAGTGTCAGAAATGCAGTAGCTAAGAACTTTATTCGGTTGATAAGTAAATATGTTCGCTATTGTTTTTTTATCACATTATATTACATAATAATGTAAGGAGTGCAAGCCAGCCCCACCTGCACGCGGTGCACACTGCTGAATAACAGACAAGGCTGTGACCATACACCAACCCCCATTGGGCCAACGTGGTGGGCTAAGACCCAATTCCCCTGGATAAACTCTAACAAGGAGATCTTTGGGGGAAGCCCATGTCCAGCAGTGGACGTCTATCGACTGGTAATGATAAATAATGAACAATATAAATATACACAGCGTTTCACGAGACAAATATAGAAAATTCATTGAAAAATACTGTATTAAAAGTATTAACGTTTAAAATTAAAACAAGACGTGGATGCTGAACCACCTGTTCAGTTTATTTCGCAGCGACCGGGCAATAAATTCACAACACTCTTCACTCAAACTGTTTAATCAAATATTTAAAACAGGAAAAAAACAACCTCTCCGTCGGGGCGTCTAGACTGGAAAGGAGATGAAATCGGATGCTGCCTTTGAAGCGGAAAAAGGAAATAAAATAAATGAACCTGGAATAACAAAAATATTGTACATCGAAATGATAAAATGAATACGTTTTACGGGATCATAGCTGATACGTTTACATTGAGTCTTTAGTGGGGATGTTCCCGCATTATACCACATTATAGTCGCCATTTTGATATAAAACTGACATAAGATGGCGCCTTCAGTGTGATCTTTAGTACTAACGACCAAAATTTTTCATCGATAATTGTTTGTCACAGATTGAATATACACTAATGTAAACTATATTTTTATTATTTTTATGTATGATTAATAACATTAAAAAAAACACAATTTTATACTCCATCCCTTTGTGATAAAAAATACTTCTTTCGACTTTCATACATATGGATATTACAGTACGTCTTTTAAGTTATAATATAGTGTGGAAAATGAAGTAAATCGCATTCATTTCTATCATGGAAAACGTCAATATTTTACATTTCGTATAATAAAATCTCGTTAGCGAACTGTTTACTTAAATACTCCGGTTGACTGCACCAAACTAACCAAGGTTAACGCTTTTCCGATTCACTGGCTCGTTAACTAGTATATCATCATATTTATGAGGAAGATGTTGACACTTCACGTCTATAATAAAACATGAAACGCAACAAAGAAAATCCTACGTAATTTATATGTTTGAAATAATATTTCGTGCAGTTAATAATTTGGTGTATAGTACGTAATTGGATGAGCACGGAAAGTTGTGAAAGTGTCGGCATCCCAACCTTTCCCATAGAGACGATTGAAAAGTTTCAAACTCGCAGTGCTCCGAAACAGAGGACAGTGGACCGCGTGAAATACTCGCACATCGGCAAACGTTAAACAATACAAACTGGCAAAACAAATTGCATGTTCTATTACTTAATAAATTTCAGTAATATAGTATTATTGTAAATAGTATTATAACTACAGTATATAAGTAGTTTATCATAAATTTAATCGTAATCCTTATCATCATTATCATCACAAACAATGAAATCTTCAGCTGATCATTGGTAATAAAAATGAACATTGAATGTCGATGTTCTTATATAATATTAATATTATATGTCAATTAGTCACGTTTAAAGCCGTCTGAATGGGGTGGCGCAACATCAACCCCTCGCTCCCACAAGCCCTCCCTTTATGGAGGCACCAAAGCTCACGATTTTCGAGACGCTCTTATACCCTTTGTGCAGATTATTCCACGAAAGTTTCTCATTCGGTTACATCGTTATTCTCATAACTAGTTGCTTCTAGAAATTTATTTTGTAAGACGGTATTGGAAATATATATACATATATATTTATTATGTCTATTGCTCATAATGTACGCAGACAACAAAAGATAATACACACATTTTTCAGGTTCATTCGATAGAATATACACAATACAGTCTCCCGTCATAGTCTGTTCGAGGTGAAAAGCACCTTGACGCGTCCATTGTACTTTTACTTCAAAGAAGAGATATTTTTTTCTTTTACGATATATATTAGTGCTTTACTTGATGCTAGGCTATTTTATTGATCTTAGGACTCTTGTTATGAAGATCTTTTTTTTATTTAATTAAGCGACGAGACGAACGGGACGTTCACCTGATGGTAAATGGTACACCTGCCCATAAAAACGCGGCGCTAATTAGGATGATATACTGATAAGATGTTATTTATCGTTAGCCCAATTATTTAACTAGTTACATCGCCCTTCAAACCAGAACACAGTAATGTTTCCACAGAATTTTTTGGTGGCAGAAATAGGCTTTTACCTCTCGTAGCTGCGTCGTATACAGAAAAACATAAAAACTTATTAGATTACTGTACGTTATTTAATTAGCAAACATGACTGGAACCGTTATTGGAAAGCCCTTCGCCCGGGACGTTGCCGTGCGACGCGCCTCGCGGCTGAGTATACGCGCCGCGTTTGTGTGGGTAAAACGAATACGCGCCTGTGTGCGTTTCGCTTTGTGTCGAATTTAATATTCGCGATTAGATGCTGCTATCACATCGTCTACCTTTTTTTTTATCTACAAGGGGCTTACAGTTCATCTCTATTTTATATGGTATTAAGTGATGTAGAGGTTATGGTCAGACAAAAATAATACATCGGTTTCAACATATTGATAGTCAGAAAAAGCAATATGGCGGCTGATTAATAATGTGGTTGGTAGCTAGTCATCAAAAAAAATCTAAATATATACTAAATAAATTACATTTAATAATATAATACTATTAAATGTAATTTATGTAGTTTATTATTATAGATTAAATAAATGTAGATAGATATATTGAAAAGTAAAAAAAAAACCTTCACAATTTATGTTAAATATTAATGAATATTTGACTCCGATTTCATTTGATAGTAGAGATGTAATATTTGATGGTAAGGTGAACTAATCTGGAAGAAGCCTATTCATAATTGAATACCTTCAATATATCTGGACGTCAAAAACATAATTTTAATATTTACTCTTAAATGGCGAAGTGAATTTTTATATAACCCTCTAATGCTTTGAAAGCAGATAAATATTTCATATTTTAATTTAAATAGCTTAATGAAAATATATTAAAATGTTAAATACTTAACAACGAGTATTTAAAACGTTTTTTTTATTATTAATATATTGGATTAATTCAGTTGTGTATTACTGTTATTGTGTAGTGTAAAGTAACATTGGGGTGTACCTGGGTACGCAAATCAAAGTACCTTCGTATCGATTGAAGTCGACCTACTTCTGAACATTTGGGGTAGGTTCGGGTCGACACTCGCCAAATTAAAAGGCCAAGGTGAGGTTGCTATGTGTCTGTGTCTGACTGTCTCAACAGGTTATTAAGCCATTTTATTTTAAAATTATCCCTCGTTTATGAAGAGGGATGTTGTGTCTTGTATATTAATATTTTTATCATTAACATGAAACCACAGATCCGTGTTATCATAATAATCAACACGATCGATTTTGATTTAGTTCTTAAAGATTGAGTACCAGTAGCGCAATTGGCTATAATTAAACGGTTAAATCATTTCGAAATTATCCAATGTTTTCTTGCTATTTGAAGGTTTTTAAATCACTCATATTAAGGCGATATTTGTACAACAGTAACTCAACATGTTTTCAAGTTGTATACGATATGTTCTTCTAAATAATAACATGTGAATATTTTTAATATATTTTCTATTAGAGTTTATACGCTGCATGGTTCAAAGTGAATCGCTTAACTTAAATCGTTCGTAGGGCATATTCTAAAGTGCATTTCAAAGGGAAGACTTTATCAAATTTTCCTCGTCTGTGATTAAGGTGACCACACGGTTCAATAAGACAAACACTTTCTTTATTATATACCAATAATAATAGTTAAACTTATTGCCTTCTGCCCTATGAACGGGTTGAACAAAGTAAATATATGCTAATGTAATAATATAATTAGCTGTCGCGTTATAATAATCTTGCAAGTGATTAAATTTTTATTAACACATTCATTTAATTCATGTCAACAATAAATTTAGTTTAAATACTAAAGTAAGTAAAGTACTAAAGACACCTTTAATTATAATTAAAGTCTACAGGTTAAATATGTTACAACCACGTTAAATTAAAAATTAAATCGAAATGTTACATCTTTTTAGGTAGTGGCAGAGTACACATGAAGTACTGTAAAATAAATTGAGTTTTGGTTATAACTAAATAGTTATATTGAAATATATTAAAAAAAAAAAAAAATCTTTATTATATGTTCTGTTCTAAAATTAACCGTAGGTTGAATAAAATATATTTTTTTGATGCTAAAGACAGTTCAAACTATTTTTATTTTACTATAGATTGCTTGTCTCCACGTTTTGAATAGATCTTTTGTGGAATTAAATATAGAACTCTTAAATATTAAAGGAAGAGAATATAATTAAAAAAAAAGTTTTAGCTACGTTCTGTGCTATTTATCCTGGTCACTCTATTCTCCGGAGAAAATATTTTATTGCCTGTTTACCTTGTAACGTGGCGTTTTGTCCATTTCCTTGTCAACGGCAAAACTCATCTTTAGTGCTTAGGAAATTGCTTCTATGTTATTTCTCTTGAAAATTTTATTCGTCAACAAGTAAAATATATCGTATCTAGTGAACGGCGTTATTCAGTTTTATTACTGCTTCACAAGAAACTCACTTGATGCAACACAATAATATTTTAGTATGTCTCAATATAAAACTTTAGAGTACTGGTCCTCTTTTACCTACATTAAAATACAAAGTATATAAGCAAGAAGTAAATGGTTTTATATATTAGTCCTTATAAGTATGTGCATATATTTAACATATATTCAACATGTGGGTACATCGTTATATCTTCTTGATAGATCTACTGTGTCTCTTTAATGTTATAATGTACGCTTTTGATTTTAGGAAACCGTGTTTGAGATCTTAAGGAGAAATATTATTAGTACATCAAGTACTCTTAACTTGTTAAGGCTCTTCCCTGCCACTTGTATATCTCGACAGAGCCTTAATCGGATTATTTCATTTCAGCAACTCTCTAAAGTCAGTAGTCGTCTTCGAAGAGCATGCCTATTCATTGTATGTAGGGACCAAGTTACATTGGTTCTGTTAGCTTGTTGCATCATACTTGTATCGGATGCTACAAGCTCATCCTCTTAAGATTCACTGAAAACTGTACGTCTAAATTAATATAACATATATAAAGAGAATTGGTTAACTATGATCAAATATACTATGGTTATCATTACACCGTATATATTTTTAATTGTTCACGATTAATACTGTTTAAACTCGACAGAATAGTTGACGATAGAAATTTCTAGAATGTTATGTTATGTAGACAGAAGAGATTAACAGAGGTTATAGTTTCGTAAATGAAAATTAATTAATAGTATTAGTCAATAAAAGTCGCATGAGTTCGGTTTACAAGGCTCTTTACTTTGAGGCGCGGGTTCGATTTCCAATGCGCAACTTTCGCTGAAGGATAACATTATGAGGAAACCGACAGGTTTCAATAACCATAGTTTTTGAGGACATGTGACATTTCCCAAACTGCACTTGGCTAACGTGGTAGATGGCCTTGATTCCTTGTGGGATAAGGCCTCGAGTACCAGTTGTGGTGACATTAAGTGGGCTGTTAAGACAGTTTTGTAATATATAACATGTAAGAAAGATATTTACTTTTATTTAATACAACAGGGGTGGTGAGATATTCTATTTTCTTATTTTTTATAAACAAATGAAGCTTACATTTATCGTATATTTGGAGAGCGAAGTAACTTATATTTTAGACGACTTTTTAAACATCTCAAGGGTAAGATCGCTTTGTGGATATTCGACTCTGTATACCACAAAAGGTTATCTTTGTAACGACAAGTACTTGTATAGCCGTAATTGTAAAACTAACAGCATTTACGAATTCTAAAAGGTTTCGATTAAATTCACTTATTAGGATGATAAAGAAAAGTTTATTTGAAATTATCATGCAGTTTCAAGGATCGGTTACAGTGGCCGTCTCATCGTTTAGTGTAAAGTTTAGGTTTGATCCTATAACTCTTATGTTATCTTTATATTATGTATATGGTACATCAGAAATGAGAGTTTAAAAAAATATTTCCAATTACCGAGAATCTTAACTCTAATGGCGAATCCTTTCGTTATTTAGTCTGTCTCTGGAACTGGGTATCGTGTAAATAATGCTCATTATACTACTTCTAATTAACAATAAAAAATCAAAATTTAAAGAAATTTTTAGAAAATGTTTTTCACCGAGTAAAAGTGCTTCTAATTAACAATGTTTACATCTTTATGTAAACATTGTTAATTGATCACTTTTACTCGGTGAAAAACATTTTCTAAAAATTTCTTTCAATTTTTCTCAAGGCTAAACGTCGATGAGAATAAACAAAGAGATCATTAATTAAATGTAACAAAATAGGTTTTTTTTTACCTTCGTTGCAAAAACCGGGATTCTAAGTTTAATGCACGTTCTTGTCTCTTCAGTACAACTGTTTTTTCGCATGATTAACATCATATATTAAGATATGACTGAAGTGGGACATAAAAATATTTTTCAAAGACATCAAAATTGCCTCTTCTTCATGAAATCAAATTTCAACTTTCAACTTTTCACAGGACATGGATGCTTTAAAACTTACCTTTTTCCCAATAGGGGCAGGCAGAGGTGAATAAACATCCAAATCATCCAAAGCATCAAATATAATCAACAAGTTTGTTGTAAAACAAATCGCAACAGGTGCTTCCAGAACCCTCTTCTTCTTCCTCCTGCCCTTTTGCCAGCTATGTGGGGTCGGCACAGTATGTACTTCTCTTCCATATCCCTCTAAAAGTAATTAATAATAAATATTTGAGGAAAATATTCTGACTTTTTTTTGTTCAACGAAGCGACGAGACGAGTGATACATACACTTGATCGTAAGTGATACGCCTGTCTATAACAACGTGGCGCTAGTAACGATATACATTGCATCACATTGTCGTCGTCGAATTAGACATAAGAATTTTAGTATAGTTACTCTTGTAATAACACTAGCAACAACGCCCTTCAAACAGGAATACAGTAATGTTTGCACAGTACTGTTTGACGGAAGAAATAGGCGTTGCGGTGGTACCCCTACGGTGGTACTTGGACAGCCTCCGGCAACAGAGCCTGTCACCAGTGAACTTTATGGCTATGGTTGTGTGTGACTGTGAAGATGTTTGGTTGTATGGCTGTTGCTGTGTGTAACAGTGTGACTGGGCTTTTATGTAATTTCCTTTTTTTTTCAGCACAAAGCCCACGTACGTCAACGATGCGAATGACCTGCGTGAACTTTTGGATCGATACGCAAACAAAGTTAACCTGTACAGCGCTGCAGCTGACAGCCCGAGCGAGCTGCCTTCCCGGAAAACGTGGGGGGTCAATTAGCGCATCCGGGGTTGAATTTAATTAAAACGTACCTAAAATTAAAAATAACACTAAGTTTATGGACCTTACTGAATCCTGTCCATACAACGAGATACGTTATATAATATAAACGTGGTTAGAAGGATGAATATGCATTTTGCTTGTATCTTAAAGCAGAGCTAAAAACAATAAGATTTTTTAAGTTTATTTTTTGCAGTTTTTCAACTATAATTCAAATTTTTTTTTGGTTTACTTTACCTTAATATGGTCCAAGTTAAAGTAGACCAAGGAAGATACAAGGTACTGAGTTTTTAAACTGAATTAAGGCACTGGTTCAGTCAATCAACAATTTTTCTAGTGTTAGATCAGTTAGATTCAGTTTTAGTTCTTCTAGTGTTAGATCAACACAAAATTTTGGTAACATTTTTAGGTTTTTATATTTTTATGCTTTCAGTGAATTCAGATATGACGGCTGATAAAGAGATATGGAAGAGAAGTACATATTGTGCCGACCCCACATAGCAGGGAAAAGGGGAGGAGGTATGTATGTAAGAAGATATTTCTATGCTTTCTTTTAAATCATCCTAGCAGTTAAGGAATTTAATCTTTTTAATAATCATTACATAAGAAGTAATTTAAAGTAAATGATGAACCATTGATATGAACATTTATGCACGAGTATGAAAAATTCTTTCGAAGAATGTTCCGGCAATATTTCAATAATCTCAGTCGCAGTGGTTTACATAAAAAAAGTTTTATCTACATAATAAGATCAACATATATTATATGCAGGCAATATGTCAGTTTTATTTAGCGATTTTTTAATTTTGTGTTTTCAGAATAGGTACTCCTTCGCCGGAGCCGTTGCCTGAGTGATGCCCTTTGATGTCATTTGTGCATGTGAGTGTATTTTAAAGCGAACACTCTGTGTGTTCGTGCATTAAATTATGCTTCATGATCTTTTATTACCAAGGGGATCTAAAAGGAGTTTTAATAAAAATTAAGTGTAACGCAAAAACAAATATGATTTATGTCTTTCTTAAAATGTTTGTAATCTTTTATTTCTAGTTATTATATTTTGATCAATCTCGAGGTTTATTTCAAATGGTTGTAGTGTAGAACCATGTATCATTTGTTTGTTACTGCTAAGAGATGTACACTTGAAAATGTACACATAATAGTTTGGCAAATATCTCCCTTCCGCCTTTTTGTCTTTTGAATTTCGCGGCTATGTACAAAGCGCTACAGAGCTCGTATCTGGCAATACTTTACATAATTTGAAAGGTCTTGACATAACCTACAAAACGACATAATTAGTTTGGATATTGCGTTCAACAGTTATAGACGTGTAAACATATAGTTCACTAACGCCGAAATTCGCGCTATTTTAAAGTTTTCCTTCGTTAAAGGCAAATCCGCTAGAGAAACGTTCCGTGAGATTAATGGTGTTTTGGGGGATGGTACTCTATCACTTCGAACCGCGGAGGTATGGTTTCGACGATTCAGAGCCGGTGAAAACGACACCATGGATAAGCCAGCCGGCGGAAGACCTGTGACGACAAATACCGATCAAATCATGGACTACATCGAGTTAGACCGGCATGTGGCATCTCGTGACATCGCCCAGGAGATGGGAGTTAGTCACCAAACCATTTTAAACCATCCGCAGAAGGCTGGATACAAAAAAAAGCTTGATGTTTGGGTGCCGCATGATTTGACGCAAAAAAACCTTCTGGACCGAATCAACGCCTGCGATATGCTGCTGAAAAGGAACGAAATCGACCCATTCTTGAAGCGGATGGTGACTGGCGACCAAAAATGGATCACATACGACAATATCAAGCGAAAACGGTCGTGGTCGAAGGCCGGTGAATCGTCCCAAACAGTGGCCAAGCCGGGATTGACGGCCAGGAAGGTTTTGCTGTGTGTTTGGTGGGATTGGAAGGGAATCATCCACTATGAGCTGCTCCCATATGGCCAGACGCTTAATTCTACCATCTACTGCGAACAACTGGACCGCTTGAAGCAGGCGATCGACCAGAAGCGTCCAGAATTGGCCAACAGGAAGGGTGTAGTGTTCCACCAGGACAACGCCAGACCACACACTTCGTTGATGACTCGTCAGAAGCTACGGGAGCTCGGATGGGAGGTTTTATCGCATCCACCATATAGCCCGGACATAGCGCCAAGTGATTACCACCTGTTCCTGTCCATGGTGAACGCCCTTGGTGGCGTAAAGTTGAACTCAAAAGAGGCTTGTGAAAAGTGGCTGTCCGAGTTCTTCGCAAATAAGGAGGGGGGCTTCTACGAGGGAGATATTATGAAGTTGCCGTCTAGATGGAAACAGATTATCGAACAAAACGGCGCATATTTGAACTAAATCCGATCACTGTAACACTTTTTATAAAGCATTGAATAAAGAGCAAAAAAGCGGAAGGGAGATATTTGCCAAACTAATATATCTTTCCTAACTATGGTGAATACTTTCAAATTTATCTCTGATGAAAGAACAGATATTAAATTAACTTGCGGCGACAGTACCAGTGCGAGGCTAATACTATAAGGTCTTAATTAATCTATTCATCGTCTAGTTTTCTAAGTGAAAGAACTTTAGAAGGTTCAAAGCAAGAATTTTCTTGCTTTGAACCTTTGAATTCCATTTAAGTTTTACGAGCATTTGCTTGTAAAACTTAAATGGAATTAACTGAAACTTTTACAGAGTGTGAAAAATTAATTATGAATAATTTATTATTTTAATTTCTTCAATTTATGTGTACTTCTTTGAAGAGCGGCATTTACTGGGGTAAAGAGGCTTAATATGTAGTAGTAGTAAAAACAGCCCATTTACGTCCCCACTGCTGGGGCACAGGCCTACCCTCAATATGAGGGCGATTGGGCCATAGTCACCACGCTGGCCCAATGCGGGTTGGTGACTTTCACACATACCTTAGAATAAAGTCATGTGCGGGTTTCCTCGCGATGTTTTCCTTCACCGTTTGTATCTCGCTGTTGTAACTAAAGTTAACAAATGTACATAACTTAAATATTAAAGTCATTGGTACATGTCGAGGTTCGAACCCGCGACCTTCGGAATGAAAGCCGTACGCTCTAACCATTAGGCCAGCGAGCTACCTAGGCTTAATATCTTAGGTTTTAATGCGACCGGCACATTGTGGTGCATTGTATATTTCCCACCCCAGTAAGGATATTGTTACTGTTACTATCAGGCGTATTATTCACCATCAGATAAACGGTCTGTTTACGTCGTTTCGCTTCCTCTGGACAGCGATGATTTACATCGGACATGTACCGATTAAAACCCGCATTATGTTTCAGTTTTCTTGCATTACTTTTGTAACCTTTTCAAATATTTTCTAATATCTGCCTTTGTAGCGGTTATGTTTGCTTTTGGATATCGGTAACAGGAGTAAGGAATCAAAATGAAAAATTGTTTACATTTAAACATCAATTTAATCTCAAACACACTGAATATAAATAATAAGTAAATACATTTATTTTATATGACTAGCAAGAAAATAATTATATATCCTCTTAATCTATTACAATATTAGAAAGCCTTTCAAAATTAATCAAGATGGAATTTATTTAAAAAATTCATAATAATTTTGTATGAACAATAAATAAGTGTAGCCATAATGAAGAAACTGTATATATATACAGTTTCTTCATTATGGCTACACTTATTTATTTAAATAAGTATATAAATAAATTACTGATAAAGTATATATATATATATATATATATATATATATATATATATATATATATATACAACAATTTTAATGAAATATATATATATCCTTTTTTAACATAAACAGGTTTTATCATGAAATTTATTTAATATTAAATAAAAATTTTGATTTTATACAAGATTAAACAATTATGTTTTGTTTTACTTATAAATAACTTAAAACACTATTTTTATCCCGAGATGGATTTTGGAAGCTGTTTTTTTTAACAAACGATATCATTAGTAATGCAAATAGTGAAACAAAGAGAAAATTATTTATATTCAAAGCATTTGATATATCATATACACATACGTATATAAATATATATATATATATCCGTTACAAGGTTGTAGTTATTAATTCCTTTTGATGGCTTGTTTTGTAATTAAATGTAATTGCCAAACATATTGTCAATTTGCCTTTGTTTTATGTAATATATGATAAAAGATATGTTTGTTAAGTTTCTTATGCGATATGACACTATTTTTCATATGTATTAGTCGTCTCTACTACTGTCTGCCTCTTAAATAAAAAAATATCCTACAAGATTTATTATATAAGTATTACAATATCTAATATATGTAATCTAATATATAATGTAAGTGGGATTTTATGTGTATTATTTGAAGTATGTTACTTATAGTTACTATTTAATATAAATATTATCCTAAAAGGTGATAGCTTTTGATATATAACAGTAGAAAGCAACTAAATGTTATAAGGAACCAACGCCAAAATGATATTGTAATAAGTTTATTCTAACATTAATTTGCTTAATTAAGTTAGTGTTATTTATAAATATGACGATTTTGAA